>CAIGQW010054109.1:13264957-13277465 GCA_903798125.1 Danio choprae
ATATATATATATATGTATGTATATATATATGAATGAATGTCACTAAATAATTAATTAAAAAGAACTAATTCATACAGTAAATCACTGAATAGGTTGGGTCTTTCCACTAAGATTTCTCTTAGGAGCACTTGTACACCTAATTGATAAAAATTTGGAGCATACTCAAAAAATTCAGGAGCACAGCCAATTATTTTTTTCTTACTGAAATAACTGTACTATATATTAAGGAGGGTACTGGCAAGATGCCACCAATAATATGTCAGTCTGACCATTAGAAATGAGGGCAAGTATACGTACATATAAAGCAAAGTATTGACAAAATAGCATCTGTAGTCCAATAGAAACAAACCAACAAAAAATGTAATTACAGTATTTTGTTTTATTCATAATGTACTCTTTTCACATGAATTTGGAAAACCTCATATTATGAGCGGTATGAATTTACTACAAGCTTATAATATATGATCAACGAAGTGATTATAGACAGGCAGACAGACAGATACACAGATAGACAGACAGATTTCAAATGTTCTCAGAGAGGACTTTATTGCACCCAGCTGAAACTCAATGCTTAGCCATATAGTATGGAGCAAATGACAAATGAGCCTTCAATATTACCAGTGAATGTGCTGAGGACTGATGATAGGATTACTGTTAAGGTGAACGGCGCAGGCCTGTGTGCTCTCCAGTTTGAGAGTAGAGTGGGTGTCTAGCACCTGGGGGACAAAGAAGCTTATCTGGTATCTACTGAGCCTGCTTCATCAAAAGCCATGAAAATCAGTGACAGGTTGAGGAGAAAGGAGGTTAAATCTACTTGAAAGGCACTACTGTTTTTTTCAGAAGTGCTTCAGGTATAATTGCTTTGAAGATAACCATTATCTAGTGGCAATGATTATTTACTGCATATTTTATCCTGAGACTCGTGACCTCCCCCACAACTGGGAAGAGGGGGCTTCTTTAGGAATAGTCTGTTAAATGCTGCAATTACATTTATTGAGAACAAAATTATTAAAGGGATAGTTTTACCAAAAAAATTACATTTACTCACTATTTACTCATCCTCAAGTGGTTCCAAACCTTTATTAGTGTCTTTCATCAGTTGAACACAAAATAAAATATTTTGAAGAACGCTGAAAACCCATAACCATTGACTCCCATAGTAGGAAACACAAATACTACTAAAGACATTGGTTACAGGTTTACAACATTTTTCAAAATATCTTCTTTTGTGTTTAACAGACGAAAGAAACTCATAAAGATTTGAAACAAGTAAAATGTGAGCAAATGATGACAGAATTTTCACTTTTGGTTGAAATGTCCCTTTAACAGAACAACTATATAGTGTTAAGGAAATAAATAAGAGACCACTTGAAAATGACATTTCTATTTATAGCAGTTTTTGGCATACATTAGCCATTAGACATGTTTTTAGACATGTTTGTATTTATTTTTAGAAAAAACTATCATTTCAGAGGAGTTAATCAATTAAAATTTGATGTAATAACCATTTTATGAAAAAGAAAATGTTATCATCAAAATTACAATATTATCTTTTATGTATATACATATTATATATTGCGTACACACAAACACATACACCTTTGCTTTTACTCTTTCACAAGGTAACATCTGAACTACATTCTTTCATTCACTGTACATTCCAGCGGTGGCTTTCAAACAGTAAAAAAAAGTGCAATATTACATCTTGCCTTCTGGTATTCACGGCTGGTAAATGTCAGATACCTAATGTTAAGCTCCTGGTTTCTAATAGCTTTCTGTATCACCTTTAATTTCAGGGGATATCTCTATATTTACAAGAGCAGAATGTAATACAACACAGAATTGTCTTTGACTTTCTTGCTGGCACACTAAATACTAGATCTCATAATATATAACCATAAGTTATTCTTCGTGAATTTTAAGAAAAACAAAGCCATTATAATACTAAGCTTTAGTACCACTGCTATCTGTATATGCTAATTTACACTGCAGCCAAACTGCAAATATTAAACATGGGATCACTGGCACAAAGTCAAGAAGAACCATTTAAAGAGGATCACAGTATTTCTCATAATTAATGCTCTTCAGCTTGATAGCCCATCAATGCCAAAGATAAAAAAAAAAAGATTAGATACACTTGAGAAAGTACAATCTTCAGTACCTACAGTATTCATTTTGTGAGCATTTTGCAATTAAAATTCAAAAGATGTTTGTTTTTTTCTTATGAGATTGTTGATGCTGAAACAAAAGATGCAATCCCTCTGAAATAACTCCTATACATCAGCAAAATAGCAATGATGCTACCACATCCACTAAACATTTTACAGAGTAGAGGACTTTATTGTTGCTGTTCGGGTCAACAATAAAACAGAAGAGATAAAACAGAGGAGAAAATCTGACACTAGAATCCTACCGATTAATCAACACTGACAGTAAAAGGCGTGGCCTGAGGAGAAAAGGAGGTTTCCACCCACCGTATCAGTGATGCTGGTGAGGGACATGTTTCAAGTACAGGCACCAAGCATTCGCAAGACCACATACTGGCATTCTCTGGGCATCTGGGACAGTCATGACAACCCCATTCACAGTACACAATAGCCTCCTATTACAATTTTTTACCCAATTCCGAGATACAATAATGCTGTCACGTTGAAATGAATTGGCATAAGTGCCTTCACTTCTGAAAATGTAGACACAATACAAAAATAAAAACATTCTAGGGTGTACTTTAGGCAAAGCGGGACTAAGAAAAATCTAAGATAACAATCAAGCCTTCCTGAAGACTGATGTTTGAATAGACTGCTATTACACATTGCTGGTGGTTAAAGTAGACAATTTAAGCCAAGCAAACAATTTTGCGGGGAGGGGTGAACAGAGTAATCATATATAGCCTAATATTTTTTCCCAAGCTCAACTCAAAACCCTTAGTGACGTCAAAACTAAGGGTGTAGTTTCAAGCGGTGACACAATAACACAAATTGATAGGTTAATATAAAAACCTTTACCCAAGTACTGAAATACCTCACACACAGTAAACAAAACGGTTTATAGATACTGTTCACTGATGCGGTTGGTGAACGATTTTTTTTTTCAGTCGGATCATTTCAATGAATCACTTGAACCAATTCAATAAAAAGGACTTGATCGATTAGTTCACGAATCAGTCTGAATCACTTGGAGCAGTTCTCGAGCTACCGACTGTTTGAACAGTGAATCGTCTCATAAAGAGTCGCGATGAGTCACCTGGCAGTTTGCTTTGTATAAATACCCATTATTTTTTGTAAAACACTTAATCGAGAGATGTAAATGAACTTAATGAAAATACAAATAACATTTAGCCAAAAACACTTAATTGTTTGAATATCGCATGCAACAAACGTAGCCTAACTGCAATGCACACACAACTCATCCATATGAATAAAACGCAAACCCGTAATAAAGAGCATCATGCACCTGCTTACTGAATGGCATATTAATAGAAACACGGGACCACGTGGTGACGCACTTACGTAAAGAATTGCTAAAATGGTTTTGAACAGGTTCACTGAAACGAGATGTTCAAAAGAACCGATTCTCAGAATCGGACCCTCAATCACTGAACTAAAATATATTTAGAATGAAGGAGGGCACATTTTCAAAAGGAGTCAGATTTGCCTCAAAACGAAGTATCGTGCCTATAGAATATCATCTAATGCTTTAAATGGTTGTCATGGCTTTTATGCAGCCTAGATTAAAAGTAGATTAATCCTTAATGTGGCAAATACACCGGCTCAAATGAGGAAAACAGCTGGGATCTGATATTGTGAAAAGACATTTTCTTTAAATTAAAATATAATATCCAACAGCAAACGTAAAGAATAGACTTGTGAAACTTAAAACATAAAATAAAAACTTCAGTTCGAGAAGACACCTGCAGTTACAGTCAGACACACCCTTAGAAAAAAAGTGAACGCAGATTGATTGAATGAATTCTTTTAAAAATGCATCATCACTTGTGTTTTAATTTCGACATGAATCTCGAACAAAACTGCGCAACTTGTCCATCTTTATTTTGTAGGACGCAAACATCAGCGAGCCTCTTTAGGACGCTGAAAATCATGAATGACTTCATTGTAATTGTGCAAAGTGTTCCGCTTGGCGGGGTTTACAAAACTCGACCCCCGTCCATCCCCAGCTCCTTATGCAACCCCTTATAGAGAGCATCCTATACACTTTACAGAGCTATGACCGAGCCAGCTCGATCATCTCCCGAACCAGTAACCATCTCGTTAAAACGCATCACAGTCCCAACCTGTTCTGGTCTACACGGGATGGTTTGTGACCCAAATAAAAGTGACGGAGCGGCACTGGGGGATCAGCCGCCGAGTGTTGTTTACAAAACTGAGAGCGAAGCGACTGAAGCAGGTGCCAGCCAAGTTTAGTTTCAACTTGATCCTCCTACCTGAGCAGCGCGGTGTCTCCCTGTCTGCTGACCACACTCTCGCTGGACGTAGTATAGTCCACAGTTTGTCCAGCGGGCAAACACGACGGTAAAAAGCAGCAAAGACTAAGAATTATAGCGGTGAGCCACTGACCGGAGACGCACGCATCCTGCACTGCAATCATTATGTCCATCACCGCCGAGTGGAGTACGATCCGCGCCGTTATCAAAAATAAAAATATAAATATCTGGATGAAAATATATTAATCCTCCGCGAAGACCCCGAGAAATGGCGTTCCGTGTAGTTTTCCAGATTTGTTTTGATCGGAACCTGACCGCGGGAGGAAGTCGACTCTCCAGTGGCTTGCACACCATCTAGTGAGGAAATGGGAAACGGGAGCAGAGCTGGCAGCAGACACAACCCCCCGGCTCTGATCCTGTTGCCATGCGGCCGTTTCCAGGCAACCCGTTCCCTGTAGCTCGTGATGGAGCAGTTAAGCGGGTGGTTATTCTTGATACGGCAGGACTATTTAAATGAGTGAGTTTTTGACCACCCGGGGTTTATCGCCCTGCAACCTCGAGACGTCCTCCCGCAGACGTGTGCTTTTGTTTTGGATTAGACTGCTGAGTGGGTGACGTCTAAAAAACGAGTCAATGAAAAGGGCCAGATTTAAAATGACACGGGTCAGGTCTTGTTTGTGTCATCGGTGGCCCGTGCGGTTAGGTGCGATAAACTTGTGTTTAGTTTAGCTTGAAAGATTTCTATTTATAGCTTCCGAGTGAGTTTGGTGCTTCGGTTGACGGCTTGTGGTTTAATATAGAGAGATAATATAGAAATCAAAATTCAAGTTTTTTTAACCACGCCCCTCGAACCGCTGGTTTGCTTTGAATGAATTATGCGCAAGAGAAAGCTCCGCCCCTACTTAATATTACATCAACATACTGAAATAAAAGTTTCCAGTTTCTTTATGGTTCTAAAGGAAAAGTGGACGAAAAAAATAGTTGTAAGAAGTCTATATTCAGATCTTGAATCATGTTCAGAATCTTGTATGTTGTGTAAGTGATATCACTCATTTTAAAGCACAGCTTCATGAAGCTTTGCAACTTATATCAATGTATCGTTTCATATGGTTCGGAGTGTGTACCAAACTCCTAAGGTTACATTATTTCATCAAATCAGGCTTTGGTATGTAACAATTTTAGAATTTACAGGTTTTAACAATTTTGACCAGCAGATGTCCCCAGCTTGTGGTATTTTAATGCTTGGAAACTGTGAATTCAATTGCTTCGGAAAATGAATCAGTTGATTCAACGTTTCTAAATGCTTATGCTGGGTACGCACCACAAGGTAATTGAGCTGATTTTGAGGTTGTTTTCTCCCCTTCCAACAATCATGTCCCGATTATCTTGGTAGTCCTAAAGATTAACAGTGTGGTGTGAGGCATGTTAAGAATGACTTAATCTGGTCGGAAAAACATTGAAGGCCCTCCAATCGTGAATCATAATCAGAAATCAGAAAATAATCAGAAATCCTGATGTGTCGGGGGA
Source organism: Danio choprae (assembly GCA_903798125.1). Classification (NCBI taxonomy): domain Eukaryota; kingdom Metazoa; phylum Chordata; class Actinopteri; order Cypriniformes; family Danionidae; genus Danio; species Danio choprae. The sequence continues at coordinate 13,270,926 of CAIGQW010054109.1, forward strand.
ACCCTGAGGACAAACCCACATATGAGTCGGATGTTGTCACGTGAAACAAACCAACATCCAATCAGAAAGTTAGCTGACAAAAGACGGAATCATAACAACACAGGTTGTACCTTAAAATCATCCCCTATACCAATAAATTATGCACTATTTGAGAAAGCAGCAACTTCTAGTGGTGTCTGAAACCATAGGAGATGTCCTGAAGTGCACTTAGTCAATCCCACAATGCACCACAATAACGAGTGTACAGACGATGTACACTCTACAGCTAGAAAATATCCAAAATACATTGTGAGGCTTCGCACACCAAATTAATTTCCACATCTGACCACAATGTAATTCTGTTGGTGTCAGTTTCAAAATAAATTATTATTTAAATACATTAATGTTTGTATACATGACAGCTCGCTAAGTGTTAAATAACTGCCACCGGGTCTGACCAAGAAGTTTAAAATCTGTCTAAAGGATTTATCAACCAGCAAAACACAAACAAAATGGCATCCCTTCCAGTACACTGTGCTCGAATTCACCGTCTTGTTTTTATTTACTCCTTCAAGTGGACTATATTAGTGGACTAAGATAGGGAATAGTGAATGAAAGGGGGTGATTTCTGATACAGGAACAGTCAAAGTAGACTGTATTTGGACAGCAGAATGTGTTCTTTAGTTTAGTTTAGTTTAGTTTAGTTTAGTTTAGTTTAGTTTAGTTTAGTTTAGTTTAGTTTAGTTTAGTTTAGTTAGTTTCGTTAAGACTTTATTTGTTTCCTAGGGGCAATTCAATTATTGGTGCCTACAATTTACAAATACACATACAAATGCATAAATAAATTTACACACATATAACCTCTGCATACATATACATGCATACACACATATAACAAAACCTAAAAGGTAAAGTTAAAGGTAAAAGATGAAAAACTAATCAATAATCAACATTTCGTAGCTGGACCGCTTTGTCAAATTGCAGCACACCACACACTATACAAGCAAAGTGTTTTTTTGTCCTCATGTGTGTGGTCTATAACATTCTGAAAATCTTATAAGATGTAAAAATATGTAGATGTTATAAGATGTAGGTCTTTTAGTGCCTACCCAACATTAGTTTCTCCCATCAGCTCCAACTGCCACCACATGTCATTGGCTGCAGTTCATTTTTCAGCCACTGGTATCACTGATAATGAGAGTTTCCGAATTATAGCATTTTGTTAAAACAATACAGAACAGTCAGCCCACCAAAAAACAATCTGCAACATAATTACAGGTCTAATATTAACACTGAGTTTCTCTGAGTTCATTTTAAAAACAAAGAGCACTAACTGTGTTTCTATGCTGCTAAAAACAGGTCATACGAGAGACATGAAAGCAGGGTCAGTGTTGGGAAAGTCATGTATTTTACTTGAAATCTAAAATGTGTTATCCTGGTCTTATCAGAAAGTATTTTATGCACTCAAAAAATTATTTTGCTGCTTGTTCAAACTACTTATTTCAAATTATTGAGATTTTTTAGTGGGCAGCACGGTGGCGCAGTGGGTAGCACAATCGCCTCACAGCTAGAAGGTCGCTGGTTTGAGCCCCGGCTGGGTCAGTTGGCGTTTCTGTGTGGAGTTTGCATGTTCTCCCCGAGTTTGTGTGGGTTTCCTCCGGGTGCTCCGGTTCCCCCACAAGTCCAAAGACATGCAGTATAGGTGAATTGGGTAAGCTAAATTGTCCGCAGTGTATGAGGATGAATTAGTATGTATGGATGTTTCCCAGTGATGAGTTGCAGCTGGAAGAGCATCCGCTGCGTAAAACATATGCTGGATAAGTTGGCGGTTCTAAGGGACTAAGCCGAAAAGAAAATGAATGAATAAGATTTTTTATGGACAACTGAATTGTTCAATCCACTTAGATTTGTTAAGTTAACTTAATCAATTTGTGTTGGGACACCATGAATGAATTGTGTGGAACCCTGCCTTTTTTAAAGTGTAGGGTGGCAATTTTAAAATAAATTTCATACTGTAAATGCAATTTTTAAGTGGAAAAAACATAATTTAACAATCCAAAAGTAGTAGTAATCCTCCGTGAGAGTGTGATGAATATACTAATAATAACTGTTCATGAACAGTATATAAGTGCAGAAAACAAATTGGTTTCATTTCTCCAAATGAGCACGCTGAAACTCACAACTGACCAATCAGAAACAGGTTTTCCAGTGAGCAAATATTGCTGCCTTCATATGCCATTGAAATTATAATAAATACAAGTGCATTAAGTAGTGCAAATTTACATGTATATGAATAACAATAACTGAATGAATATTTTATGTTTACAAACAGTGACATTAACACACATTATTCTTAAATTCCAGAGCATCAGTAAGCTGATTACATGTGGTGCTGTGAATGTTTACATGATTGTCAGTCAATGGTATGATGCATTTTATTCATAATGTTTCTTTTAATGGGATTTCCTATAGAAAAATGCAAGACTTAACCTGGTTTCCTCAAAGACTCTTTTCCTTCTGGCAACAAAACCTTTGAATGCAACATAATCACAACTTTATAAGTGGAAAGTAGGGCATTTCTGAAAAGGCAGAATAAACAAGCCATTGTTAGCAAGGCCATACTTAATACTAATAAAAAAAAAAAGTCCTGCACATATGTTTAATCTTTTTGCAAGAGAATATTTAAGCTAACTAACGTGTTCTGGGTTATGACATTAGACATCAACACCAAAAGATCTGGGAAGCTGTTGTCCCTTTTAAGTGTTGAGAAGACATTTATTATTATTATTTCCATTGTATTTTCAGCATTCAGAATGTTTTCCTCTGCTGACCCATTCACTACAGTCTTGCGACATGCCAGTTGAAAGCCACTGTTTTAGAACAAAGGAAGCGCTTGAAGGAAAAAATCATTCACAGCTAAAATAATGGTTGACACATCCCACAATAGAAGCTATAGGCTACACTGAAATCTTTCATTAAAGTAGCCTACATTTTTCTTTTTTCCCCCTGTTGCTCAAGGCTAATGTCGTCAGTGCTTTTCCTCTATAGCCTCTTTAAGACAAAAAGCAGTAAGTTTAGGAGTCACAGTAGAGTACAATTGAGCTAGTTTGGTTAAAAACATAAAGTGAGGACCGGATCAGCATTTTCACTAATAAGCTAGGGGAATTTCTTGAACTCGTTGCAATTTTTTTAATATATTTTTTTTAAGTTAAAACATTGCACTTTACACAGTGCAAGGCTTTTTTTAATGTTTCTTTTTGATAGAAATGCTGATTGTTTTGATATAAAATATGGCTTAATCTTTATTGTGCATGTATATATGAATGCTTTCATTTTCAGCTCATGGTGACCATTCATTGATTTCACTTTTTGTCATCTATAGTTGGAGGTTCTATTCTTTTTATTTCATTCATAAAGTTCTGCTCTCACTCTGTTTTCTGTGTGGTATTGCTTCATTTGAGTGGAGATCCGAAATTAGAGAACACTTTAAAAACATTATTTTTCAGAAATAATAAACAATTCAACAATTAATAAATAATTAAACAGAAATTTGATCTATTACATAAAAATAGTGGCTACCATGCTTGTAGTGTTTACCAAATAACCAAGGCACTTCAACAGAAAACACAACTTTGAAACATTGACTTTAAAAAAATACAGTGATCAGTGATTACAATTTAAGTTGTAATTTGTTATGAAATTTTGAAGGAATAATAAAAATAAAAGAGTATGAAGTGTGCTTTGTATGACACATCTGCAGCCATAGAACATCACCAGTCTTTCAAAAAACATCAACAGTCTGTCAAAGAACATCACCAGTCTATCACAGGACATCACCAGTCTCTCACAGAACTTTACCAGTCTCTCACGGGGTCTCTGTTGTGATCTTGATCAGCTCTTTTTCAGTCTCTTCCACAGTTCACTGACTATAGTTGGGGTTTTTTTTTGCCATAACTTTGTCATCAAAGATTTTCCATAGATTTTCATTCAGGTTTATATCAGGACTCTGGGCTGCCATTTAATTTACATTTTTTCATCTTCAAGGGACTGCTTTACCCATTTTACTCTGTAAAATGGCTCACTGTCCTGTATGAAAGTTGGTGACTGATTCGGTGATGATTGCAGTGCTTCTAAACTTTTGCAGTCGCGTATAAGTGGCCAAACTCCTGCAGCAGAAAACAGCCTCACACCATGACTCTTCCTCCTCCACCTTTCACTGACTTCTTTACACACTTTGGGTTCAGTCTTTCCCCAATTTTGCAACAAACATAATGTTTCCCATCAGACCCACATACATTAAACTTGCTTTTATTACTAAAATGAACTTTTCTCTGTACACACAATATGCTCCTCAGCAAAGGTTAGTATAGGTTTTGATTCTTTCTGCTGGTGAGAGAAACTGAAACTAAACTTTAGATATGTTTCCATCCAAAGATACGAGTTTGCCTGTTCATTTAGTCAAAATAGAAAATGGTACACAAATTTGGCTTGCTGTCCTTGAAGGAGGCTCAAACCTCCTGTCCTTAAAGGAGACTCGAGGCTCAACTTGAGCTACGCATTGAAACCTACCTAAGAGTGTACTACTGAGGAAAAAGACTGAGCAGTTAGGAGGAGGATAAGAGGAGGTGGTAGGATGGCAGGAAACAATGGTCAGCTGACGAAGTGCTTTTGTTTATGTCCCCATGTGATAACGATTGACACGACATGATTAGGTTCCTCCATAACTTGTGAACTTCATTATGTGAATAAATCACTGTTTTTATGAAATGAGTCAAAAAGTACAAAAAAATCCTGATAGACTTTTGCCAAATATCAAAAAGAAAAATTGGAATTTGTTGCAGTAGAAGCCATGGACCTTTCTTCTTATATAATACATTACTTGCACCTCAGAAGACGAAACGAAATGAACAAAATGGTGGATTTTGGAGGCATGCAGCCACTCAGGACAGTTCTGGAAGGTACTAATCCCAGACCACTTTGAAACTTGTGAATCGACAACATTGCACAACATCTGAAATGCTGTTTTGGTCATTCGAAAATTTATATAATTGAATTCATTGATGTATAAGTGGCATTTTCAAAATGTATCCACATCTCTGCTTTCCATTTTATTTTATGCAATATTTCAAAATGCTCACAAAAATAGGTGGATGGAAACATAGCTGTATGCCAAGATCTTGGTTCCATATTAACACCAATAACTGTGAAGAATCTGAAAGTGTGCTTTGGTTTTTCAAATATCTCTTTTAAGTTTATATATATATATATATATATATATATATATATATATATATATAATGTGCTTCAGAATATATGTAACTCATACAATATAAACTTTCTCTTTTACTCAAAGGACTAAGCAATGACCTCGTAATTCAGGAAATTAGTTAGTTTTTTAATTTTGATTTGTACAGCATACACAACATTCAATGCAGAGGTTTCTCTTTTAAGATCGAGGGTACATGTCAGCGTCTAGACTGGATTCATACACTTTGGCTTCAGTTTTGCAGACTGTGTATCCAACAACTAATGGATTTGTCTAATAAGGAATATATTTACTGTTGACTCGCAAACATGGTTGGGACATTTGTAAAATGGCTCTCAGATAAAAGCATTTTGAACCAGCTCCTGTTGAGTATTTTCTTTTAATTGGGAAAGACATGGTTTGGATATAATTGCCCGAATGTCATTAGAGTTAATGGCAACCAAAGTCCCTTCATTCCATTCTGTATCTAAATTGGACTGGCATAGTTGGTCTGTGCTAATCATTTATGCTGCCAAAAGCCAAACACTCATTACTAGGTAATTCTAGCATCATGCCTCCTCTTTGAATAGTGCAAGAATACATGCATATTAAATCACTTTTTTGGGGAAAAGGTAAAACAATATTGATGTAAATTGACAGTGGGATGGTGGTTTAATGAGTTATTTTGAATAATGTGGACAGAAAAATTATATGTCAGAGGTTAAAAAGTATCTAAATGTAATCATAATGATATTTGGTCACCTGCTGTGAGAGACCAGGCCAATTATAATTTTTACATTTTCCTTCCCAACACAGATGGCTACAAATGTACTTGCCATTTTTGGCACAATATGCATTTATATGCGCCAAAATAACTAGACTTGTTAATGAGATTTTAATAGAAGAAGTGTATGGTTGTCTGGTAGCACTAGTGGTTGGGAACATTTGTAAATATTTCATAAAAAAAAAACACACTTCCAAAACAAATTCACTGTGCTTTTTAAAAATCCTTCTTAAATTTGTAATTGTAGTTTAGAATTTTAGGAACAGTTTTTGCCTTGATTAGCCAATTAGATTAAATATTGTCCTTTACTAATTTTATTTAAAATTCACATGAAAAACGTACTAGTTTTTAAATTAGACTGATTAAAACATTTCTAATAAAATAGAAAAAATATTTTACTAAATATGATTGGTAGCATAATAAATAATTAAAATAAAACTGGGTTCTGTTGATGTTTGGAATGATTGGAGACAAAACAAAAATAGTAATATATATATATATATATATATATATATATATATATATATATATA
>CAIGQW010054109.1:13298386-13308546 GCA_903798125.1 Danio choprae
CTATCTATCTATCTATCTATCTATCTATCTATCTATCTATCTATCTAGATAGATAGATAGATAGATTTGATCTATATCACAGCTTTTATACAAAATTTTACAGAACTAGTCAGGCAATATTTTAATAAGATTAATATTTTATAATCTTTCTTAATCATATTTTATATTGTCAAAATATTTTAATGAACACATTATTTACTCCCTAATATTTGTCATTCATTTTAATTAATACAATTTGTCTTGTATTAATTTATAATTCTTTTAGCAATAATTAGTTATTACTATAATGCATATTTATTTTATATATTCATTTATTTTAATTTGTATATGCATTTGAATGCCTTTTCTCCAAATAGACTTCTTTGTGAGCCCTGATTTAAAGCATTAAAGTGGAGATGAACTATTGAATGGTTTTCATTGTGACTGCATTCTCTGTTGTTATTGTTTTCCCTGGTTTTTGGCAGTTGATTATGCTTAAACTGACTTGCATAAATTTATCCTGAAAAATTTTCCCTTGAAAAAATAAAACTAGGTGTGAAAACTAGCCCTGCTATCCACTATTATATTAAAGGTTTGATCACTGGGTGATCACTGTACTCTTCGACGCATTTGTGGATTTTACAAATTAATGAAGGTTGTAAAAACACTGCCATTTGATATCGTAAGTGACAAGCCTTCAAAATATTTCACAGAGCTGTGGTGCGGTTGATGGATAACATATTCCTTGAATTAACTTGTTTCATCAAAGAATTAACCATCTATAAAAAGACGATGCTGAAGATCCTGTTCCCATAACCTTTTCTGTCACCGCATTGAACAATCAATCATTCTGTTTCTCATCTCATTATAATTACAAACCGATAACCATTTCTCCTCAGCAAATCATTTTTAGATACTGCTAATATTGTTCGTACGAGGATTATGTCAGTCTCTCTATGACCAAATCTCCTTGATTATATTGTTACGGCTGATTTATAATAATTCATTCCTGATAAGTCTCGATATGAGGGGTTACACTTAGTTTAATGGGGCTTAATTAACCTTCAGTAACTCCTTGAAGACGCAAACTAACTGGGTTGAGCTTTCACAGATCACGTGACAGATATTTGATGAGAGATTCCGACAAATATTTAATGTATGAGTTCGTTTTGATAGGACTGTTGGTGTGTGTTCAGCAGACTTCAGAGGCTTCAAGGTGTATTTCACCCAAAAATAAAAATTTCGACATCATTCGTCATATTTCATTCCATAGAACACAAAAGAGGACGTTCTGCTCTCTTATATAAAATTAAAAGCGAATGGAGGGTCGAGGCTGTCAGACTTGAAAAAGGTCACCTTATGTAGGAAAAGAGAGATCTTGGAAGTAATTCATTAAAATATTGCCTAAAGAAAATCTTGCTTGTCAGCCAGGGCCCATCAATATACAGTATAATATATATAGTGGCCATTAAAATTAAAGATCAGTCTACAAGAATCAATCACTTATCATTGACTTATTCAAAACATATTTGATTTTTTCTTTGTTCCGTTAATCACAAAAGAAGATACTTTGAAGAATGCTGAAAACCTGTAACCATTGAATTCGATGGTATTTGTTTTTCCTACTAGGATTGTCAATAGTTACATTACCAACATTCTTCAAATTAATGCCTTTTGTGTTCAACAGAACAAACAAACTCAAACTGGTTTGGAACAAGTCAAGGGTGCGTAAAGGATGACATTTAAAAAATATATATATATATTTTGTTAAGTCATATTTGAAGTTATCCTAAAAGTAGTAAGAGTAACTTTTAAGCATATTTCATAAGTTGCATATACTCTGATGCAAAAAACAAAACAAACTTACATTAAATATTTGTCAGATCAAAATTAAAACACACTTTCACGTCCTCCTAGTTTTGATGTTAATCTAGAAACCTTTGGTAACTTTGTGTAATTATTGGCCAAACCCTATTTAATTGGAAGACTAAGTTTCCAGCTTTTACAGACTTAAGATGGTGAGGAGTTATAAAGTGACTGAAAGCATCAGGTAGATGGTTAATCAAATGAAGACCAAAGAGATGAAGAACCAAAGCAAGAAATATTGCATCTTCAGAATGTCACAAACTCATTATATTCACCCAGAAATGCATGAAATACCTTACGTACATGAAATACAAATTCACAAGAGTACAGGATGATGTGGAGAAACTAAATAGCCATCGGTTCAACACTGGAAGCTGGAATTACTCACCAGTTGAACAGGGAAAAGTTTTTTTGTGGCAGCTCAGAGTCCTGATCTAAACCTGAATGAAAATCTCCAGAACATATTTGGTGGCAGTTATGCTAAGGAAACCACTAGTCAGTGAATGTGGAAGAGACATGAACTGATCAAGATCTCACAGCAGAGCAGAGAGACTAGTGATGTCCAAACAGAGACTAGTGATAGCTAAAGTAATTCACAGCCAGTGATTACTATAAAATTGATGTTCTTTGATTTTTATTTAAAATTTTTATTTAAAATTTTTATTTTATTTTTTGTTATCTAAACATTTTATTTTTCCACAAAAAATGCATTAGTTATTTTGTAAAACTCTGATCTACTAGCATGGTATATAGCTACAACTAAAATTCTTTCAAATTTAAAATAATTCATTTAAGAATTAAAACTCAATTTCTCCATTGCAGATGCTTTCATCCAAAGAAACTTCATTCATTTTGATGTAAGCACTTTCAGTTCATCAGTTAATAAACACAGTTGGTTTGTTTACAGAGTATATAGTTTCAAGCAGTAAGACGGCTAAAACAGTATCAAAAAGCATTTGTGTACCTCTTTTGCCTTTTATACACTAATAAAAGGTTTATTTTTCAGAAACAAGAGACTATGAATTGACAAATTTACACTCTCTGGAGCATGTAGCAATAGCCTCAGGCAGGTATTGTTTAGCACACAGTGCCATATTATTGTGTAAAGCACATAGCATTCAACTTTTTTTTTTAATAGCTGACTACAAAAATACGTACTCACACACACACCCATTGTTATGTAATCGATAAAAAAATCCCAAGCACCTTCCTTTCTTATTTCCTGTTCGTTACCAATGTACTCGATTATGAAAAAACATGAAACTGTACTTATGTGCCTCACGCCCCTAAAGTCTATTTTCATATAACAAACCCAATTATTTCAGTCAGTTAAATGGTTTCATGCTGATAGAATCAAGCCATCATCATCTTGTCATCCCTACTGACAAAGTGTGAATGGTGGAAACCTGCTAGCAGAATTCAATGCAAGTTTTATTATAAGTTGCATCAGCAATGACTTTAACTGATAATTTAAGTCACAAAGGAATAGTAGTCTATTATAATGAAGTCTACAGAGTAGACAAACTGTAATGGTAATGGTACATTTACCATTGTTTGTTGCAATTACGTTAATATAATAATTATTATTCATTCATTTTCTTTTTGGCTTAGTCCCTTTATTAATCAGGGGTCACCACAGCGGAATGAACCACCAACTTATCCAGCACATGTTTTATGCAGCGGATGCCATTCCAGCTGCAACCCATCACTGGGAAACACCCATACACTCTCATTCACACACATAAACTACGGACAATTTAGTTTACCCAATTCACCTATAGTGCATGTCTTTGGACTAGTGGGGGAAACCAGAGCACCCGGAGGAAACCCACGCAAACACGGGGCCACTGTGCCACCCATAATAATTATTATTTGGATTATAATAACATAATCCAGTCATTACAACAGTCAATAGTCTGCTTCCGTAAGTAAAAACTCAAATCTGTTAAATGACACCTTTCTTTCTTTCTTTCTTTCTCTTTCTCTCTCTCTCTCCTCTCTCTCTCTCTTTCTTACAAGGATTCCAAATTCATTTTGCTTCAAACTAAAATCTGTAATGATGTGATTCACCTTGTAGCTTGCTTTCCTGGTTCACAGAGGGACACAACATAATTTTCCAGAACATCTTTGTTCACTATTCCGTAGTGGAATGATCTTCCCAACTCACTTCGAAATGCTGAAATCCCTGCTCTCCGCTGAGCACTAAACTGCAAACAACAACAACAAATCCTCTATGCCTTTTCCTTCCCACTGTTTTAGCTAGCCTAGTTCTATTCTAAACAATGTCTGAAATATGCTATATTATGTAATATAATATGTCTAACGAGCACTTTTTATGCTTATTGGTCTTTTTTATAATAAATTAAATGATAAAATCCTCACTGAAAATAAATTAGTTACTTACTTACTAACTTACTCCCAGGATTGTTTATATCGAAGTTGATATTTAGCCACACCATGTTGGTGTTTCATAACCTCTAATTTTTACAAGGTGGGTCCTTACCCCAACGCTCAACCCACAACCTGGAGGACCAGGACATACACACATACACTATGGACAATTAAACTTACCCAATTCACTTATAGCGCATGTCTTTGGACTTGTGGGGGAAACCGGAGCACCCGGAGGAAACCCACACGAACACGGGGAGAACATGCAAACTCCACACAGAAATGCCAACTGACCCAGCCGGGGCTCGAACCAGCGACCTTCTTGCTGTGAAGTGACAGCGCTACCCACTGCGCCACCCGAAAATAAATTAGTTACCTAACATTTTTTTGGCTCAATTAAATATGGTAATGACATGGCACTTCATGATGTAAATGCTATCTATAATTCATCTACAATATGCATTTGCATTTCTACATGTCGGGAAGCATTCTGACTTATTTATCAATCATAAGTGATGAACCATTAAATGCAGTGAGTTTTATACAAATGTTACCATCTACAGTACTAAATATATACAAGTACACCCCTCACGAATCTCTTTTAAATTAATATTTTCTACAGGATGCTATACAAAATTATATTTGTACATGTACATTAGATAAGTCCTTACTGAAGTCAAATCTGGAGCTAATCTAACAAAACAACTTATGATAATGATCAAAAAGTTAGTACACACAAATTTATATGTTAGGGAAAAATATTAAATAAAATGTAAAAAAAAAAACGGGGGGAACAATCAAGAAAAAGAAAGTAAATGTAAAATGTAGTTTCAATTTTGTAGTTTATTTTTGTAATATTTTGTTTAAATTGAAATGTGTTACCTTTCTAATTCTAAAGATGTTCGTTGACCAAACTATTATTTTAATGAATATAATCTGTTTTGTTCAAATGCAACTAAAATAAATGTCCTATTTTTACTGAGAAATGGATACAAATATTCGATTTCAAAATGGGGTGTACTGATTTATGCTGAGCACTGTATGTCAGTAGCTTTACGGGTTTTAACATGTTAAATCCCAATCTAATAGAGAGGCAAACAAACTTTAAATGGAGTATAAGCCTGATGATCACTGACATATCATGGTCTACATAGCAAACATAATGAGCTAAATGGGAATGGAGACAATAGTGGGCAGCTCTCCTATGGGTGGAGGGTTGTACTTTTCAACACGCATGAGTCGACGGAGAATATCGTCACGATCCCTGGGCCAGGTGAAGATCTGCGTGCTTTGAAGCCATGAAGGGACGTGGCACTGACAGACAGAAGAAGCGTAAAAATTAGCATCTGAACTAGATTTAAGTGGAATCCAATGAAATAATCCTTTGGCTTTTACCACAGTACTGTACAAACAACCACAAATGTCTACTGCAATTATCATAACAATTCATTGCAGATACTTGTTCAAACAAAACCATTCTTTTCATTAAGTAAACGTTATTCTGCAAAGAGAAACAGTTTTTACCTTTTTGGCACCTGGAAACAAGATGGGGATAAATCTGTAATTCCTGGCTCCGTTCTGAATGAATTCATTTTGTAACTAAAAGACAGAGTGCTTGTTTGAGACAACTGACAAGAAAAGTTAAAAAAAAACACCTAGGTTTATTCACATACAAGCTGTACCTGTTTGTGTATGTAGACGGTGTTGAGCGTTTCATCGTTTTCCATGTAAAACGAAGCATTGGTCACAATCTCATGGTACTTTGGGCTAATGACTATGATAATCAGATAGTCTTTCTGTGTAGGAGAAATGCATATGAATTAGACAACTGAATGGAGAAGTTACTTCGGGTAATGAAAAGTTCACATTGTAACTATTGAATCTAGACAAGCAGGGTTTATCTTTCCCACGTCAGCAAGCTAAAAAACTGTTTTGCATAACTGTTTTGCCAGAAATGTGTCCTACTCCACTTGATGTCTTAATTAAAGTTACATTTCAGGGTTATGAGTTTTCTATTGCATGGCCTCACTTCTTCCCACTCAAAAAGCATCAAATTAATGTTTTGTTAGATTTTTCCCCCTCTCGTCCTAAGCATCACTCACATCCTGCAGAAGTCAACAACGAATTCAGCAGTTTTTATGCAAAATAAAAACCCCCGTCCTTCATATAATCACCCACCTTTTATGTATATGTAAGAAAATATGCTCTAAAATTAAAATATATATATTTGCAATTTAGAAGACATGTTGTCAGCAGTACAGAATAAAGCAAAATAACCTTACACTTAAACACATAACTATAAATTGTTAATCTAGAGATCTTTCAACTGGTCTTTTTTTTTGTTTGTTTTGTTTATTGCCAACTACAGAAGCACACTGAAACTGGTTCAGTTTCTCAGCACAAATGAAATCGTCCGAAAGCGTTCACTTATTTGAAAGAGAATACACGATTGTGTGGCCAACTATATGTCAGGGATCAATGCTTGACATTTACTAAATTTATAAGGTTAAATGGTGACATTTTTAGACACACAATGTCAATAAACTAAAAAGAAATATGAGATTTGTGAGAACTGAAGTCATCTTCAGTAAATGAGACCTCAATAGGTCGTATGTGTTGACAATAAAAAGCAAATATTGCTTTCTTTAATGCAAACTGTTCTATTTAATGCTGCACCTGGTCTATTTAGAAGGTTACAAATCCTGTATCTCATTTCCTTCAAACAAGATAGACCACATTTACATGAGATTCACATGATTTACAAGATTCACATGATTTAACGCATGCTAATATCTAATAAACAACTCATTATATACATGTTAATATTTATTTTATATAAAATGTGACATCATTTTTATACATTATGCCATTTCTGTAATGCAAACTTTCATGTACTCTGATCTTTTATTTTATTTTTTTTCTATTTATTGCACTATATCTTGACAGGATTTGTGAGAATCACACATTCAATTCTGCAAAATGTTATGCAATTTTTCTAATCTATTTTTTCTGATGTTTTCAGTACAAGTAACAGACTTTATTTACAGAATTATTCTGTCAATCTGGTCTATTAACGTGATATACTCTTTCCAATAAACCCACTCCTACGTTATACAAATTATAAATTAAACAAGGATGACTGGCATACATTCTTATTTCAGTCGTTCAACTTCAGACTTTCACATTTAATTGCTTTTCTAATTAATTTGGTGAATTTTTATTAGCAATTTCCATTCAAACACATTGTTTTTACTTAGTGTTTATGGCATAATAAAATAAAAACCTTTTGGTTGATTTACAGTTTTCAGCCAAACTATTTTAGTTGATGGATAAGTAAACCTAGCACCATATTTAATGTTTAAAGGGATAGTTCGCCTAAAACTAAACATTCTGTCATCGTTTACCTGTTTGTGTTTCTTTCTTCTGTTAAACACATAATAAGTGTTTTTGAAAAATTATTATTTCGAAATCTGTAACTGCTGACTTCCATAGTTTTGGTTGTTCCTACTATCCTACTATGGAAGTCAATGGTTGGAACCACCTAAGGGTGAGTTGTTGTTTTTTGTGAACTATCCCAAAATGTTCTGAAAGTTGTGAGCTTGATTACTAATCAAGTAAATGAGTAAATGATTATTAATGAGTACTTTCGAACAGTGTGTCCTATTTCTCTCAGCCAAGTTTTTTTCAGTCTGATTACTTTAACAATATAATGTCTAAGCTAGCTATAAGCTGCAACGTATACTAGACCTTCTGCGATGCAAGTCAAACTGTGAAAAAGCTGACTTACTTCGCTGATGTATCTCTCCATGAAGTCAATCTTGCTTATGCTCTTGAACTGCTGCTCAAACATGTCAATCTGTGCATGAAAGAACAAAGCGGCTGAACATGATCTCTGACAGAGCCCATATCAGGAGACAAGCATGGCTGCAAGGCAATGTTTGGCACAGGTTGCTTGTCTTACGTGAGTGTAGAAGCCATTGTGTCTCAGCAGGGCGACAAAGTTGATGATCTCTTTGACATGTTTTTCGCTGTCTCCTTCGTAAGTAACAAACACCTTCCCTGCAATCATGAAGAGCAAGAAAGAAAACAGTTCCAGAAATATAACTCAAGATTATATTAGAGACAGACAGACAGATAGATAGATATTTTTTTATATTTGTTCATTTTTAAGAAAATACTAAACTTAATCTTAATATAGCATCTTTAACACATGAACACCGTATTTTCTAGAAATTAAATAATGTATTTTGGCCTTTTTTACAATAAGGTTTCATTAATTAATGTATTTAAAAACATGGACTAAGAATGAACAATATTGTCCAGCATTTATTAGTAATACCAACCATACTGTCATACATAGATAAATACATATTGTAATAAATGTTTTGTTCATGTTTGCAAATACATTAACTAATCGTAAAGTGTTAACCATTTCTTTAAAACAATTTGCAAGATACTGAGATCACATGTCGCTTAATAATAATAATTATTATTATTTTAAGCCACTAATAACAAATAATGTCACTTTAAGTAACTGTTTAGAATTGACATTCATAAAAAAGATATTCATAGAGAATAACACTGTAATTTCATTTTTTTCCCTACTTAAATAAGAGAGCCAAGACCTGAGAACCAAGGACAACACATACACTTAATACACAAATACACTTCATTGAACATGCACACATTGACATCCCCTATATACTATATAACTGCAGGTTAACTGTGTTTATAACTATGTTTATATATAATAACTTTAACTGTTAAAAGCTATGAGTTATAAGTTAATTAGTTAAAATTATTAGTAACTAATAAAGGTATGGTAACTAATGACTGTAATGCAATAATGTGCACCTTTTGTAAAGCTGCTTTGAAACAATAATTATTGTGAAAAGCGCTATACAGTACAAATAAACCCGAATTGAATTATATTTTTCTGTACTTTTATCAGTTCCATTCACTTTCATTTTAAAGGACATGTCAAAAGACATGCCTTTATAATGCTCATAAAAGTGTTTTTTATTCAGATAATTTTTAAAATTATTTCTTAATGAAATTATAAAGTGTGACAGCGGTATTGTACATTATAATCAGGTTTGACTTCAAAGAAGAACATACAGTATAACATGTTGACAAGAGACACTGTTTTTTTTTTATTCTTCCTTGTTAATTTAGTCTAAGCTTACTGGCACACATCCTACTGAAATTCCACATGCTTTTACTGTTGCTCAACAAAAGTATATTTACTCACTCTGCTCCAGGGAAAGAGGAGTTGTGCTTGGGGTTAGTTTAGCTCCACGGTGAGGAGAGGTGTAGTCACTGTTGGACATAAGAGTAATGCTTTTAAAATACCTCAGAAAAATAAGTTTAATGCATCACAGAAAATCAACAGAACATAAAATCATCAACAAACCATCCAACACATCAACAAACCATGATACGTTACCTATGAGTGAACTCTGAAGCTGATTGTCTGCTGTTTTCAGGGCCTGTCAGACATGAAATAATAAAGTGAGTGAGATAATAATCTGCATACAGTTTGAAATGTTTTGTCATAATCTGAATAAACCCCCAATCCAATCATCCTAAATGATCAAAGTTAAAATTATATATATATATATATATATATATATATATATATAGATATATATATATACACACATACACAGTGCTCAGCATATATGAGTACACCCCATTTTTTGAAAATTAGTATTTTTATCAATTTCTTAGTGAATATGTGTAATATATATTGGATTGGAATATATATGCATTTGAACAAAACAGATTTATTAAACAGATATATTTTAACATAAATTTGGGCTACTAATTTTTGAACCATTATTGTAAGTTATTTTGTTAGATTAGCTCCAGATTTGGCTTCAGTACTGACTAAACTAATGTATATACACAAATATAATATTGTA
>CAIGQW010054109.1:13311595-13332171 GCA_903798125.1 Danio choprae
TATATATTGTTTTTTTTTTTTTAACTCTTCTAAATTAAGACACTTATAATGTGTTCCCAAAACATTCTCCATATTTCCCCGATATGTTCCACAGCTAAATAGGTAATACATAATTAACTAACTATAAATACATGTTTGATTAAAGTTTAATAATCCTTTATTCTTGGTATGAAATGTATACGTTACCTATTTGGTAAGCAATGCAGGGAAAGCATCATCCTTGTGCTTAACATAAAAGAGCTAGAGCCATTTCACATCCCCTGCCAGCACACAAATCAGTAACAAGTGATTAATAATACATAAATACAAGAATCGTAATCCTACTGTTTTATTTGAGAAAAGTGGCAACCTTTAGATCCGAAACACAGGAACCCACAATTATGCTAAGGGGATTTTTTTTTCTTAGTGTCATGCTTTTTCTCTCAACTCACAGTATGATATATCAGTGCACTTTTACAACAGTGGAAAATACCGCAGAATGTAGTGGAAACATAAATGAGACATGCCAAGCAGAAAGTCTCAGAGATGGCACTAATACAACCATATTCTTAAACTCTTCATGTAACTCGAGGAAGGACACTATTCTAAACAAAGTTAAATATGTCATGTTACCTGAATTGTTGTACAGTAGATGATAGATGGTTTTTAATGACAAAGGCATAAACATTAACATGTTATCAGTTTCCGTAAAATACTGCTGTTTTCGTTCACCTCGTGTCAGTTAGCTCATGCAGTAAAACTGTGAGCGCCGCGGGGTTCATGGCATAACTTACTTCACACAGGTAAACACTGCGGCAGAAGCTAACGTTAACACCTTATACAAAATATGTATTTTTTTATTTTGAAAATATGATTAGCTTAAATACAACAAATGTATAAACCCAGCACTTATTTATGACTCATAAACCTGAACCCAACGTACTATATTCGATAAAAAAAATATTGACGACTACACTGTACATTCGCTGACATTAACCACATAAAGCACCTACGTACCTTGTAGGCAGATTTAGTCGCGTGAAGATTTATTTCCGGTCAAGGTCTAACAATAGTGTACAAAATCGCTCGGGACATTATGTCTTCTATAGAAGCAGTGGTACTCGAAGTAGAATAGTTTCTCAACACCTGCATAGTCACACCACAAACTCCGCCCAGTTCCCAAAAGTACATCCTCCACCTACAGCACTTGTTTATTTGCTTGCCTTGAACAGCTACTGATGATCGAATCTTTCTTTTGATTCTTTAGAATGATTCTGAGGAAATGATTCACACAGTGGCTGTACACTTTGTGAGTGCAACTGTGATAAGTCAAAAACACTGGCAAGAGAGCTGACAAATAATAAATGTTAATAAAATGACACTAGGCCTTTGACCAAACTGAAAAAACCCAAAAGAGTTTAGCTAAAATGACAAATCAATCAAATAAAACACATTTTATCATAATCAGTAAAATGCACCACAATTTTTTTTGCTTCATTTTTTATTATAATTAAAAACCCTGCAATGAGACTTCCAGAAACAGGTTTGCATTATCATAGACATCTGTGGTTTGGTTTGCAGAGCTGTGCCTTTCTCAGTAAAACCAACATCCGAGATCTGACACTGAACTAACAGGTTTTACACAATATCTTTGATTAGTAATTATAAAATTATGCATGGTAGGTTTGTTGTATTTTTGTTTTTTTCCTCTCTAAATGGAACACATTTAATCAATTATATATTTAGTGCTGCAAACATCTTTATAGTGCATTAGACTATATAAGCTTATTTATTTACCTTAACAATAAAAACACAGTGACCTGACTATTGGTTATCATGTGAAATTATGTACGCATTTTACATTCACTCTTACTACACACACAAAAAAGTGCATAACGAGAGTACATCCATCAGAGTTTACTGCAACGTCTCTACAGTGTTGTCGTTTCTCATTAAAAAGAGAGCATTGCTTCATTGTTTGATTACTACTATGACAAACCTCTTGATGCCATTTCGCCATTACTGGATGTACAAGAGCAGATCAGTTCATTTCAAACCCCAAACAGACACTAGATGCGATTGTGAATTATCCCAAGGCGATCTGATGTGATCAGTCTCTTTGAAGAAATGCAGCAGGAGCTTTGTCAAGTCAACCTAATTACATATTTAGACACACTGACTTTCCTTTGGCTGGCAAAGCAAGACTCCAGCCAGTTTTTCTTTACAAGGAGGGCCTGAGGGTACTGATGCAATAGATCTTGGAGCTCCTGTAAAGAAAGAACATGGTAAAAAAGAGCGAATACTAACGCATGGCATATTTCTGTTGCCAAATCTAACGGCGAAAGATTAGTTTCGATAAATATTAGCATTCTGAATGTACCTGTTCATGGACTGGACTTTCTACCTCTCCTACAATATGAGTGACATGTGAGCTCATGAGATCCTCTTCATCACCATCATATGTGCAGAAATATTAAGGATAAGTTTGTCTCAGCAAGCTTGTTATGCTTTATCGGAGGTTCATCATTCTGCCCTACAAAGGTACACCCAAAAAGGGACTTTTGATGCTTGTTCAAATATTTTTAAATACTTATTTAATGCTCATTTAAAATGAATTTAAAACAACACAATTCTTAAGGTTTTTTTGGGGGGGGACAACGTAATTGTTTTATGTTCAATCCACTTAAATTTGTAAAAACTATTAAGTTAACTTAATCGATTTGTGTTGGGACAACATGAAGGAATTGTGTGGAACTCAGCATTTTTTACAGTGTAAAAACTTGAAAAATGACTTAAAACATTTTTAGTTGTCCAGCCAAATGAATTACAGGTAGGAAAATCAGCAATATTTGTAGTGCAGATTATCTACAAAAACAATCTTGAGCGCAACTTGATTTTTGATCTCTTTTTTTAAATTACTGTACTCTGCCTATGTATTTTCTGCAAAAAGTATGAAGTCACACCAAGGCTAAAGACAGTGTTTTCCACATTATAGTCTGCATGAAATCAAAATTTACAATGCTTATTTTGCTAGCTCACATTGTCATTCTTGAAGTGAATAATTAGTCCATGCAAGTTAATCCACTGAAAAAAATAGTTTGTCGCAAAAAAGAAAGCTCGGCCCCTCCTCAATATTCAGTTTCAGCTGGAAGTTCGTCAACATACTGAAATAAAAGTCTTTAAGGACTTTAAGAATATTTGACAGTTGATTGCCATTTACAAAATCATAGTAAAACCTGAATAAAATCTAGTGATCATGGCGATTATATCTGATTTCAGTATCTCTTTTCAGGATACTGTTCATTTGGTTCTGCTCAGTAAAAGGAACCTTCTCTTTCGTTCCCCCAAATGGCATTTGATTTAGTACCACATTTGTCAATGTTTTGACCCATATTTGGTACGTGCGCATATAATTAAATTCTATTTATGATACATCATATGTCAGAATGCTAGTGGGTTCTACGATGATTGATGATGGTTTTTACCAGTTTAACTTGTCCACACTCATGGAATTAGTCAGCAGTTACAAAAAGGCTTACATTGAGTGAATAATCTGCATTATGTAAAGAAAAAGAAAAAAACATTGAGATAATCTACAACTACTGCCAATTCATAGTCATTTCATATTTATACTATTGGCTAAGCAAAGGCAAAGTAGAGTACTATAACACATTCAAAAATAAAGTCAAAATGAAATCCAATCAAGTTTCTCCTACGCTTTAGGAAGTTACTGTTAAGACTCAAGATATTTCTCTATATGATGTTCAAAAAATAGACAAAAGCTACTGCCTTTCCTGGGCAGCATTGTTTCCATGCGCAGGAATGTTAAAGGATATGTGATAAGATAGCGGCTTAGTTGCTTCTTCTCTGTAGCAGCCATGTTATAAAAGTAGACATGAACGCCTCTCATGAAGTCAGCCAACCCTGGTCCGCCCAAACCTTCGTGTGATGTAGTGGAGAGTTCTGCTGACTTTTTTGGGCCTTCTCTGTTAGCCGGAGGACTGGAGGAGTGTGGGGACTCAGATGATGAGGATGCTGCAGGCTTTGAGCTTGATGGAGTGGTTGTGCAAGTGGAAGACACTGTAGTGTGTGAGGTTCCTCGTCTGTAGTAGTAACTGAATAATGAGTCAAGGATAAAAGAAGATAACTATTTCTGTTTCTAAATGCCTCATTTTTTGCTATGTGAAACTGGAGAATAGTTTCAGATGAAATCAAGCTAAAGTGAATTTGTCTGTAAATGATTTGCAAAGCAAACTTTTCAGAAATGTTGCTCTGGATGGTAAAACACTTGGAGGCAAATATGATCTGTTTTCATTACATAAGTTAACAAAATTAGGTTGTAATTTTAATTAAAAGATACATTGACACTGTTTTCAGATTTAATACTGCAAATCTAATTCCTTTAAAGAAACACTACAAAGAAATTATAGCACAGAGTTACACTTGAACATGTATCACATCACTGGAATATTTAACCTGTGCTTCGCATTTTGCTTTCGGTGGGATCCATTTTGATATGTATGGGCGTTAGAGAGGTTGTTTAACAAGGTTTAAATAGGTCATACTTGTTGAAGAATAAATATGTAGTTATTTCTCATTTGATTTCGTTCTCATGTTGACTTAATGGAGTGGTGAGCCAAAGTATAGTGCTTTCCTATACCTTTTTACCCCATTTTATTCTTGTTTTGATGCTATGTTTGTAATATCTGAAAATGACGAGTTCAGATGCAAAAACCCCTAAATGCCGACTGAAATTTTCTTCTAAAAATGGTAATTTTTATCAGGCTCCTGAGGGTAGGTTCAATAATATCACTTTTTATGGCAAAGAAAGTGAAATAACTCAACATAAAAAAGGTGGCTGAGAAATTTTGTTTATTTTTGATAAAAATTTTAGATGGCACTTAGAGATTTTTGCATCTGAACTCTTAAAATTAATAAACATACGGTTTTATGCAAAAGTTTGTGCACCCCTCTGTGCCTGCATAGTAATGTGCTCTTTCTTTTTAAAGAGAGGATTGCAGTGGTATGCCATTCGGTTTCTAGAGAAAGCTAGATAATGTCATGTTTTTTAGACAGAAATACATAGTTTAGCAGTATTGAGATGTATAAAATTAAATTGAAACTGAAAAATAGGCTATGCAAAAGTTTGGGCACCCTCTCTTTTGTGTGGATTTCAAAACCTGTAGTAACTAAATGCTGATTGATTACAACCCAAAATTGATATGAGTGACTCAGTGAACCTTAACAATCCTAACACAGGTTCAACCAATCATGAAAAAAAGATATTTAAGATAGCTTATTGCTAATTGTGCTTCTCCTTATTGTGAACCAGAAAGTAGCAACATGGGAACCTCAAAATAACTTCCTAATGATCTAAAAACTTGGATAAGTCACCAACATGAATTAGGAGAAGGATGCAAAAGCTATCACAAAGGTTTAAAGTCTCTATCTCCACAGTCAGAAATATTGTAAGAAAATAGAAGGCCACAGGAACAGTTCTTGTGAAGGAAAGATGTGGCAGACCAAGAAAAATGGAAAAAAAGCAAAGGCGAAGAATGGTTAAAATGAAGAAAGAACAGCTCAATGGAAGGTGATGCAGAAAAAGCCTTTTCTGCCTTCTGCCAACAAGCAGAGTCGTTTGAGGTATGCAAAGGCTCATCTGGACAAGCCCGAATAATTTTGGAAAAATATACTGTGGACAGATGCCACAATCATGATGGCTGTAATAAGTGAAGTTTCACAAACTAATTTCGAGAGGAGCACGTGATATGATTGATCGCAGCCGGTCTCCCATCAGTAATCACTAGTAAGCCAATCAGATTAATACAAACTCCCTATAAGTAGCCTGTCAAAAAACTACTCTCTTATCTTCATTTTCGAAGAAACCCCCCATCCACCCCATCTCCTCCTTTTCCTCCTTTACCAAGGGGAGCTCTAGAGAACTATCTGATCTCGTACCCCTTATATGCTTATCTACCAGGGGGAGCTCTCGAGAACTATCTGATCTCGTACCCCCTTATATGCTTATTTACCAGGCGGGAGCCCTGGGCTCAATTATCTCCGAGCTCAGGGTTCTCTCCCGGGACAGCATGCCAAACCTGCAATTATTATCAAGCAATATCTAAGTGTGAACTCTTGAAATCACTGTAAAATATGGTGGAGGGTCCATCATGCTGTGGGAGCGTACTGGAAACACAGGTACTGGAAAACTTGTCAGAGTGAAAGGCTGCATGGATCCACCCAGTATCAGCAGATTCATAAGAACAATGGTCAGGGATAAGTCAAGAGGCTGAAGTTACGGCAGGGTTGGATGTTTCAGCAGGAAAATGATCTAAGTTTCAGATCTACCAAGGAATTCATGCTCAGACATGACACAATGTTATAGAATGGTCATCCCATTAGGGGGCGTGGGGGGATTGGGTGGACGATCGTGAACTGTAGAGCGGGTGGGGGAGGGTGGCGTTTGTGAGGGACACTTTCATTCATTTTGAGGGGCATTTATTATCCAAAACAAAAAAATAGTAGGATACATGGATGTGAAGATTCCTCTGGTGGCCAGGTGCTTGCGAATGAGTCTCTCTGTACCGTACCAGTTGAAGCCTTTAGTGGAATGACCAATCCTAGGCAGATGGACACTTGCTATGGGATAAAACACAATAAGGTTAACCAAAGCCCACACCCATGCTTTTAAATTGAGCAATGAGGTTTTAAATATCATGTGTGAAACAGAAACACAATGGTTAAACACATCCATCTTGCATGTTTACATACTGTAGAAAAAAAAAGGAAGTGCAGTGAAATGCAAATGTTTGAACGACCCCTAAAAGAATTAACAGACTGTTAAACTGACAGCCCTTAACATTACATGCATTCTTACTTAGAAGCTTCTGAAATCTGCAGATGAGAATTAAAATACAGACTACGTGGGTTTTAAGAAACTTGCTCTTTCTCTTGAATAAATGCGGAGGTATTATCAAAATCAGATGGCAAAATCACCATTCTGAATTAATGTTAAATAAATATTAATAAACATTTTGTGACACTGCTTCAGCTTTGCTTTTCAACCCTTTTTATAGAGTCTGTTTCAAACCAGAAGATCGAGATTGCTGAGAAAAAAAAAGTAATTTCCACTTCCTAATAAAATGTAAGAGTCCTGTAATTGTTTTTAGCAGTGTGACCCTTTAAGTTTTGAAATTAATTCACCTCTTTTAAACAATCCTATCAAACCTCTACAGCACTAAAGTGATGTGTATTGGACTAGTGTTTTAGACAGGCTTGCTGCAATGATGTGTAATTGAGTGGCAGATATACTTCACATATTAGAAGACTTCGACCTCTAGTCATTTATTTAAAAAGAAATTTCGATGAATATAAGAAGCCATGTCATTGCAACCAGTTTAGAAGAAGCACAAAAGAGCGTGGAGTACCCTTCTTTTGTTTGGCAGCTCTGTAGATCTTCTTGAGGCCTTCATCCAAGGCAGTGAGCCGAATGCCTGACAACTTGTTGGCTTTATCCCTCTGCTGGGCAACTATGAGAGCCAGCTAGGGAGACAGGAGGCATAAAATGATTAACTAAATTAATGACTGAATTTAATTAAAAGCAGTAGATTAAAGACACAAACAGCTTGCCGACTTACGTAATCTCTTCCACAGAGCCTCGACTGTTTGTCATCGACAGGAAAAAGCAGAACATTTCCCAGTTCTAGGTCTGAAACATACCATCATCATGCCATTTATGTCACCCAAACTTGTTAATCTGTTTTTAACAAGCAATTATCCTTCATTTTTATATTTACTGGTAATTGTTCACTAAATTCATGCTAATGTTGGACACTGCCTATTTTTACACTTAGATTACCTTTAAAATTATGAAACACTGACTAAAAGCTAAATACGTGAATAGTTTTATAATGTTGTTAAATGTATAAGATCAAATGAAATTAGATATACATAAGATTTCAATGTTTTTTTTTTTTAAAGAAACATCTTTTGCTTATCGAGACTGCATTTATTAAAAAATTAATTTATTGTAAAAAATACAATAAAAACTAGCAATATTGTTAAATGTGATTTCAGTTAAAAATACAAATTTATATGCGAACATTATATTTTTAAATGAAATTCATTCCTCTGACCTAAAGCTGCCTTTGTTCCAGCATTTAATATTCCAGTTTTTACCCTTAAACCACAGAAATTGGATTTAACAATAAAACAGGATCATACATTATTCTAAACAACCCAGAACAGTTTACTATGCAAAATGGCACCTATTTACAGTAAGCTGCTTTATCTCAAATGTAAATAATAAACTTTGTGCGTGTAAAAGTGTAAAATCCTGGTGAAAAAAAGGCCAGTCGGAACAAAACAAATCCTGGGAGATTACAACAATGATAATTTTTTACCTTATTTTAAGTTTATCAAAGCTTGTATTATACTTACTATGTATGCAAGACACTTATTTTGAGAACGGGACAGGCTTTAAAGAAGAGTAAATGAGCAGTTCTGTGAAGCAGACAGCCATGTCCAAAATGCAGGATATACAGATTATAAATTAATTCAATGCCACCCCAAAGAGACGTAAGGTCTGTTTAAATGTATCTTTTGTCTAATGTGTATATTGTGAAATTTGCCATGCATGTTTGTGATGAAGCAACAAACAAAAGTACACTGCTGAATATAAGTGTACACAAACACCAATAAACTTAATTAAACATGTTTATGCATAGTTTGATATTAATTCCTGCCTGTGTTTTCCTATACTATATTAAAACCATTTCCTATACTATATTAAAACCACAAAATACAATTCTAAATACATCTCTGTCTGTCCCTTTTGTCGAGTATAAATAATAATTTAACCAATATTTCACTCACATCACAACTCAGGAGCAAACTAGGTTACTCTGGTGGTATAAAGATATCTCACTCGTTCTAGCTAAAATAAACCTCTCTACCCCTACAGTAGAAAACATTGTCATTACTCAATTTGTTAAAATATTTTTTGAAATCTGAAGTATGATTATTTTGCAAGTGTACTTAAAAGTACATCACATTGTGTGTTTGTGTGTGTGTATGTAAGTGTCAAGCACTTGCATAAGCAGCTGAAGCATTAGAGCAGAGCTCATTAATATTCATGTCCTGTACAAATATGGTCATATCATATTAGGGCCAATTTCTAGGATTGAAAACGGACCTGTAGAACAGTTTCTGGAAAAATGTAGCATTTATCTAAGGACATAACTTCTATTTAGATATCAGAGAACATATTTTATCAATGAATACTATGGCACCTTAAACAAAGCTTACATATGTGAACTAAAGCATGAACTGCCTATTATAAATCATGCTAAAATTGTACAATTGCTTTTTTTTTGCATGAAATAAAGATTCTTTTACGGTTTTGATACCTTTAACTATATTTATTTAAAATAGTTTTTTAGGAGTGAAAATTAGAGAGCTGTGAACTGGATACTGACGTCAATGTTTGCATTGGCAGAGCATGAACTAAACCTGTCCAAGCAAACATGAAAGAATTTGTCACCTTTCATGTCGCCGGCCAACTCGTACTGCTTCCTTGGCTCATCTGATCTAAGCTCCAGTGCAGTAAACAATCCTCCTCGGCCCCAGTGTCCAGAGTCATCTATAAAATAAAAGCATCACACATACCTCAAATCTGGCCAAATTAGCAGAATGTGGTTGTCAATGGTTTTCTGTCATTGAGACGTCTTTATTATAGACAAACAGTATTTAATAGAGCCGTACCAACACAATGCACAATGATAGCATCCTCTCGATCGGCTTGAGGATGGGTTACATCACCCAGCACATATCGAATGGCTGTATGATCCGAATCGGTGGAGCTAAAGCTGACATGATCATCTTCATCAGGCTCCATATCTTCACCCTCGCTGTCGACGCGCGGCAAACACAGTGATCTATAGCCACACGAGTCCCACCATGCCATCCTGCCAATGAAATAGAAAGACACATAGGATATGAAAGACAGAAAAACATAATAAATATACCATATCCACCTTTTTCTTATGCCTCATGATGCTTTGTGTGAACGCACTGCAAAAAAATTATTTTCTTACTTGGAGTTTTTGTTTTATTACTAGTCCAAAAACCAAAAAATTCTTAAATCAAGAAGCATTTTCCAGACAAGCAAAAAATATGGACTTGTTTTAAGATATAATGTCACAATTAAGTCAGTTTTTCCTCAAAACAAGCAAAATAATCTGCAGATGGGGTAAACAAAATAATCTTATTTAAAAGCGGAAAACTAGATCATTTTCCTTGTTTTAAGGAAAAACTGACCGAATTTTGACACATTATTTCTGAAAACAAGGCAAGGTTTTTTGCTTGTCTAGAAAGTCCTTCTTGATTTATGAATATTTAAATATTTGGACTACAGACAAGACAAACTCCAAGTAAGAAAAGTATTTTGTTGCAGTGTGTAACCTTATTTTAATAAAATAAAAAGAAGAAGAAAAAAAATACACAACATATCTCTCCCTCAGTTTTTGCTATGTATATAAATTATTTGTATTATTTGCAACCTTATTATTTGAAGTGATATTTTTCACAAGCCATGTACAACCATAATTTGAAAATGAGGTATCATGTGTGGGGAAAAAAGGTGAATACTAGTCAAAAATATACAACAGAATATACTTTTTCTTGTAATTGAGTTCTTCCTGTTGCTTCTTCCTTTCCTCCTGTAGCTTCGCCCTCTTTGCAGCAGCTTCTTGTCTCTTCTGACGTCTTTCTTCTAACTCTGATTCTGTTAGAGGTCTCTTCTTCCTCCCTGGGTTGATCAAGGGACCAGACAGGGACACCTGATGGTGACAGTGACAGACATTTGTTTCAATTTCGTGTTTTGTTTTAGTTCAAATAAACACATTAAGCAAGAATGAATAATTAATATATTAATATAAATTAATTAATATATAATTTTCATTCTAATTTATCTAGGATAACAGAAAAAGAATAATAGCCAACAAATGCCAATAAACAAACTACTTCACAGTATGGACTACTGTTCAAATGTTGGCAAAATTTATTTAATAAAATTATAGTTTTTTTCTTCAAAATTAAAAATATTTTTTTCTCTCTTGATTTTATAGACAAATTAGATTTTATTGGTAGGGTAAGTTTCCTTTAATATTTCTAACAACTTTTGTGAAAATAAAACATTCCTTCATTTTCCTTGAGCTCAGTCCCTAATTCATCAGGTGTTGAACCGCAATCTATTTCGGCATGTTTCACACAGAAGATGGCCTTCCAGCCGCAACCCAGTACTG
This sequence comes from Danio choprae, assembly GCA_903798125.1. Lineage (NCBI taxonomy): Eukaryota > Metazoa > Chordata > Actinopteri > Cypriniformes > Danionidae > Danio > Danio choprae. Next base: position 13,322,878 of record CAIGQW010054109.1, read on the forward strand.
GAAAACACTCATACAGTCTTGCATTCACACACTCACACATACACTACGGCCAATATCTTTGGACTGTAGGGGAAACCGGAGCACCGGAGGAAACCCACGTGAAACATGGGGAGAACATGCAAAGTCCACACTGAAATGCCAACTGACCCAGCCGGAGCTCAAACCAGCAACCATCTTGCTGTGAGGCCACAGTGTTAACCAATGAGCCACCATAATTTTTCAAATAACTTTTTTGAAAATAAATTGTGAATATGTATGAAATAATGTTCCATCATCATTCAGCTTTTAGGTAAAAATGAAACAACATACTTATTCTGACATGTACTATACTTGTTGAAATACATGAACGAATAAGTGATCATACTAAATGTTATTAAATTTACAAAAAAAAAAAAAAAAGTCAAACATTTTTCTGGCAAATGGGCAAAACTATTAATATCTATCAAAAACATATTGACAAAGTAAAAAAAAAAAACAATTAATTAGCATTTTGAGGATGCAGTGTGATTCTAAAATATAGTATAACATTTCATCAAACGATTCCTGTTCTCAATATTTACCCAACATGATTTTTAGTACATAAAATATTATTACTGATAATTACTTTTTAGTGTCATAGTACAAATGTTTTATTTCCACTACTTTAGCTCTGAAATACAATAAAAATATATAAACTTATATTGTTTTGATGTCATTTTATATGTATTGCTTTTTTTGATTTGTATTTTTCGCAAATAGAAGTAGAAGTGTTGACCAAAGCATTATTATTTAGTTTTTATTTAAAAAAATTACCCCAGCTTTGTTGCGAAGTGCTCGGCCTTCCTTTTCAGCATCCCCTATCTCAGCAAACTGCTTCTCAAGTAACAGTTGAAAGGTCTTCTCATCATCTGCGCTGGGATCTTTAGAGTAGTCTTTCCCCTCAAAGTAATACATGTGGTCTGGAAGTCAGAAAAGTCATTAGCAAAATCATCAATTTCCAAGTAGTATAACGAGATTGCTGAAAACAAGTGTTGTACTTTGACCCTCCATGTCCTCATCTTCCTCTTCATTGCTCTCATTAAGCTTGGCGTGCTCTTCATCCGTCAGCCACTGCCCGTCTCGAGACTGACCCAGGATCAGCTGGAGGTCCACATCTTGAATGGAGCTCTCCTCTGATGACAGCAGCTTATCCATGCCGAACTTCAGGATTTCGCTCAGCTAGATTGAAAGGGATTAAGGATATCAATTTCCATAGATTCCCATAATCGATCATTATTTGACTAATTGTTAACCTGAAAGCACAGATGAAATCAAAACTAACCATATTGATTTTGTTAGCTCACAATGCTAGTTTTGTGGTGAACAATTCATCTGTGCATGTCATTAAGAAAAAGAAAATTGCCGTTGTTATCTAAAATTTTTATCTTAAAATGCATTCAGTTAAATTCTCAGATTACATCTGTCTGAGGTATTGGGTGTGGCTAATATACCTAACCACACTCCTCCAACTGTCAGTTTTGACAGAGCTATGACAACCAACAGAAACAGAAACAACTCTCCTGAAAACCTTTTACTTTGCTACATCCAATCAGTGCGAAGTAGTAAAAAAAAAAAAGCCATGGCCAAGGTTTTCTCATTTTATATTCCGTTTCTCTAGGAACTGTGTCACAATATGAAAAAAAACAACAACAAAAAAAACGGTCACAGCTTTTGGTTCGTGCGACCTTTAATAATGTTCTATGTAAAATGACAAGTGCAAATGGCACTCAAAACACTAGCATTCTCACTCAAAATGAAAATATGTTTTTATATATAAAAGGTTAGTAGGAATGTAAAGTGATTAAATATTTAAAGAAATAGTTCACCCCCCAAAAAATTTACTCACCCTGTTGGGATTCCAAACCTTTATCGAGGTTTTTTTAATTTATTTTTTTACTGTTGAGCTCAGAAGACATTTTGAAGAATGTTGGAAACTTGTAGCCACTGACATCCCAAGGAGGAAAAAACTGTCTGAAATTTCCAAGATTGCTCAAAATATCTTTTTTTTGTGTGTGTGTTCACAAGAAGAAAGAAACTCAACCAGGTTTGAATCAGGTGAAAGGTAAGTAAACGATGACAGAACTTTCATTTTTTGGGTGAACTACACCTTTATAGAACTATTTAATGATTAAAATGTAATTACTAATAAACAATGTCAATACCGCAATCTCAGATCTACACATACATGTATCCAAGTGAACAAATATATTTTGTTACTGTGTATTATTTTCTTCTTATATTCAATTCAATTCATGTTTATTTCTATAGCGCTTTTACAATGTAGATTGTGTCAAAGCAGCTTAACATAGAAGTTCTAGTAAATTGAAACTGTGTGAGTCCACATAGAATGCATAATCAACCATTAATAAAGTGCATTGATTTAAATTATTTTTCCCAACAAATCAATCGCTGATTAATTGTTAGCATTTCAATGGGGATATAAAATGATTTCATACTGAGAAAATATTAACATGCATGGTTTTGCAAGAAGGGAAACCACAAGTACAAAGATATGAACCAGGAAACAGTGCACAGACACATTGGAGATGAGTTTGAAAGATAAGCTCATGTGTCTCTTCACCTGAAGGCCAGAAGCTGCAGATTGAGCCTCGTCCAGAAGAGAAAAACGTCCTTCCTCTATCACGGTGTCTGTGAGACGCAGTTTAGACACAGCTCGGGAATAGATGATCTCTTCTATGGTATTTCTACCAAGGAGTCGGATCACTTTAACAGGCCTGCATGCAAAAAGCAGAGATGAGGTTTTATCTACATGCTCACTTACATGGACTCCAATACTCAGATTAAGACAATACCCTGATTAAGAGTCTACCATGTAAACAGCACTTTTTGATTACCTTAATACGACTAAAGTCATAATCGGACTAAACAGAAATCGAATTAAGACATGTGGAGTATTCCTATTTTAGTGGCATTATTGAAGTGCAGTACAGACATGTAAACACCCTAAACAAACTATTACCATTTTGTAGTACTTTTCGCTACATTTTGCGACAGGAAACACACACGGCAGTTGTCAGGCATTTGACGATAAACAAATGAGAATGGCTTCAAGCAAGAGAGCACATTTTTGGTGCGAGCAGGAAGTGATGACTATGCTGAGAATTATGGATGAAATAGACATTATGAAACGCCTTAACTTTGAAGTGACTCACAGGAATGAAAAGCTAGTGAATGAAAAGGCAGACGTGGCCTGTTGCTTGAGAATTTGTATCCACTGTCATCTGTTTGCACACAGTGTGAGAAATTAACTGCAGTTGAACTTGTTGCACAATTAAAAACGAAACCCCCAAAATGACATATGGTGCCATGACAAACACGTTTGTTGCGTGAAAAACCCCATAGGAAACTAGCGTCGAATAGTGACGTAATGACATTAATCGAACAATGTGCTATAACATGTAAAACGGGAACCTGAAAGGAACATTTAAAAAGCAACTGAAGCCAACAACATAATCATATTATTGTCTTATTCAGAATAAGGTAAATAATTCGACTACTGATGTCCATGTAAATGTAGTCAATGAGGTTCTTTTAAAGCATGTTCATGTTGCTCTGTTCCACAAACAAAGTATATCACCAAAAGAAGACAAAAAGTTCTTCACAACAACAAAAACACTATCAAATGGCTAACAAAAACTGAACTGGATGTCTCATGGACCATTTTTGTTGCGCTTTTTCCTTTCAAAACACTTCAAAACTAGATGGAACAACATATATCCATTTAGGCAGTGAAGTACCTTGTTTGACCAATCCGGTGTGCTCTGGCTGCTGCTTGGAGGTCATTCTGTGGGTTGAAATCACCGTCCACAAATATCACAGTGTCTGCTGCAGTGAGGTTCATGCCAACCCCTCCTAACAACAACAAACATTGCATTGTAAGGTAAGAGATTAACGGGGCAATATGCGTGCACTGTAAAGCATTTCTACCTCCATGAATGGAAAATGTAATGAGTGCCTTATTTACTGTGTATATTTTTTTTGTCTTTTGATCGATCCATCCATTTACCAAGTAATAATAATACAATTTAATTAAATATTTGAATCAATCAGCAGTGTTGATTATTGCTATTGATATAATGGTTTACTCATGTTGATTATACCATAACAGCAATCTATAACAATACATAAGTGTTTTGTGTCTGTAGAAATAGCATGTCATACACTTACTACACAAGCAAAACTCATCAGTTTCTGAAGTTAGTCTGGTGAGAGAAATTTTGTTTTAATGAAGCTGTGAAAGCTGAACTAGCTCTTTTTCTTACATCATATGTGCACTTTGTTGTTGTTGTTTTTTTACTGACTTTGAATGTGACATTTTGGTATAAGACCCCCTTAATTTACTACTCTGCTTTATTGTAAACCAAGTTGCCACAACTGCAGGTACCATTATTCAAGTAAGTTTTGGGTCAGATTTTAAAAATGTGTATTTTTTTAAGTTTTTTTATGATCATCAAGGGTGAGTTTATGTCATAAAAACAGTAAAATGGTAATATTGAAATATACCATCATAAAAATAACTATTAAAATGATTCATTTAAATATGAATACATTTTAAAATGTAGTGTATTCCTTTGATTACAAAGCTTTATATTTAGCAGCCATTACCCCAAACTTCAGTGTCACATGATCCTTCAGAAATCATCCAAATATGCAGATTTGGTGTTATGTAACATTTAGTATTTTTGCCACAGATTCAAATGAATGTGCTGCTTAAGGTAACTTTTGGTAACACTTCCTATAAAGTCCATGCTTATATATGATTTATAACTCTATTTATAATTATTTATAATCTATCAAAGCAATTCTATAAATGTATCTATAAAAGACACAACAAACCTTATACTGTATTAAATTGACAGTCACAGCTTCATTTATAATTGATATAATTCATTATTGATACTTATTAGTGATGCATTTCACTTTTCATTGCACATGTATATAGCACATTATACACGAGTAATGGTTCAGTCATGATTGCATTTATAAAGATGCAGTCTGCAATGTTAAAACTTTGTTATGCTAGTTACAGATATTGTTCTGTCAAATAAATGAATTTTTTTATATTGTTGAAAAGAGCACTATGCTTTATAAATACTTATCGTGAGTCATAATACATTTAATATCCTTTCTAAATATATCATTTCTATATAACTGTCATTATACCAGTATATTATATCTGTCCTTATAATACAGTATTGTCCTTGTTGTGTCAAAATAAATTTATAGAATGATAATAAATAATTATAAACAGAGTTATAATTCATTATAAGCATAAACGTCATAGAAAGTGTTACCAATGTTTATTTTGTTTGTTGAAATCATGAAAGTTTATTCTCTCATGGATTCTTGGATGAAAGAAAAACTTTGTGTGTGTAAAAATAAGTGAAAGTAAGACTGTAATAATTCATGACTCATGAACAACTACATGACACAATTTCATACAGAGACGCAGTTGTAATGAATGTCCCCAATATTTATTTATGCATTATCTCTTGTCACGACTTTCAATTACTTATGTATGTCTAAAAGATGCAGATAAGATTGGCATCAAATACATATGGCCATTTTTGCAGTGTGGAACGACAGTCTAATATAAATAATGCTTTTAAAATAAAGCAATGTATTTGTACTACTGTTGATAACAGTGTGCGATTATGATGATGATGTGTGAATCTTTGCCTTTCCAAAACTGTGAACTCACCAGCTTTGGTGCTGAGGAGGAAAATAAAAACATCTTTGGTGCTGAAGTTTTTGATAGCAAGGTTACGCTCCTCTCCACGGACTGAACCATCCAGACGCTCATAACTGTAACCTGCAGAGTAGTAAGAGACCCGATCAGCACATTAATGCAAACATAGCAACAAACACAGGATGTGATACTAAACCCACATCGACTGCTCTAGATCAGAAAACTAGATTACTAGAACATGTATGGTAACGTTATGTAAATGTCCCAAATTTTACACAAACATTGTTCAAAGATTTCTGAAGTGAATGCAATTTTAAAGCCTCAAAGAAACATATTCTCTCCAAAGTGGTAACATTAAGTGGTTCTGTCCTACTCGTGATTTCACCCCAACTCAATCATTTGAAGTCTGTTTTGATTTTTCTTTTGTGTCTTAAATCCATTAAGTAAGCACTTTGGCAATCCATCACGTACATCCTGAGATCATAGGTTAATAAGTAAAAGCAAAGCTGTGACACAGTGAGAGTGTGTGTTTGCACCTCTGTACTCTAAGTAATCTTGCAGAATATCCAGCATTCTGGTCATTTGAGAGAACAGAAGAACATGGTGGCCCCTGAAAACAGACCAAAAACAGCCATTTTACATTGACAAATGTATAAATCACATTTAAGGCATAAAACAAAAAAAATGTTTATCCAATTAAATATTGTGGGGCTGACATTTCCCATAATTCTGATACGTAGCCCAAACTGTCTGTCAACAAATGTAGATTTGTACAACAGCGCATTATGCACGCCGTGCAGATGAGACAATCACGGTATTGGAGTTACTTTTGCACACTGAAGGAAGGATGACACCATGGCTGAAGTATTTCTTTTAGACAGGTAATGTTATGTTTTAAAACTATTTTAGTCACGCAAAGCTTATGCAGATTTTGTTGTGTTATATGCACAGAAGTGTTGTTCAGCCACTGAAATCTTCCGGTTGATTGATGTAACTATTTTCAGGGACCTTTGACAGCATCGATAATGTAGATTTTTATTTAGTTTAACAACAAAACATAAGTAAATAGCGCTATTCCTCCTAGCCTGCTTTACTGAGGTGAAGTTGGTTTTATATTTACATTGGTTCATTTTTAAACAATGACAAAATGTGACGCGCTCCCTATATTGTTTACCATCCTACTCTGAATATTCGGTCTTAAATAGCATGCATGTATGGCTTAGTAATAAGTGTAATTCCTGCATGCTGCTGGCCAACCACTAAGCATACAGTAGTCGCTTTAGGACAACGCACATGAGAGAGTGAGACCATTATGACAAGTTTTTGTGATCTTTAAGGTGCGCGCACTCGTGTTTCAGGAGGCGTGGCTTTGGACGGCAGGGGAGGGACTGTTTCAAAGATATTATGCTAACCCGTTAGCATTTTGGCAGATCACCTACTGCACCTGTAATTAAGAGTACATAAATGTTTATTCAAATCAATTTAATCAAAAATGAATAGTGATATTAAAAGCATTTTATCAAATTACAGAAGATTTCTACTTTAGATTAATCGTTATCTAATATTTTTGAGAAAATGTTTACTTATAGTTACATAAAAAATATAATAATTATATATATATATATATATATATATTGCCCTGCACTAATTTAAGTGATTTCAGGGATTATAAAGACTTATGTATTGACTGCTGACATTTGACTGATTATGCTTTGATCAAATGAATCAAGCAGGTTTTAACATATATTAAAATATAAAATATTTATTTTAAATTGTAATAATATTTTAACATAACATATCTTTTATATTTATATAACATAAATATATCTTAATTATTCCAAAAGTTTGAGGTTAAATTTATTCAAGAGAAGACATGAATTGGAAGACGTTTGTGCTATTGCAATAACATTTTGTACATTTTTATATTACAAAAAAAACTAATTATTGATTTGAATTATATGATGCTAAAACATTATGGAGGGAATTTTACATTGCTACTAGGCAAATCTTGTGGGCTACAGGAAAACTTACATACAATTCAGAAACTAATATTCCCAGCTCACCATCAAAATCTAAATAACCTTATTAAATGATCGTGCCTTCTTTTATGTAAATGTATTAAACATTATTAATAAATGTACTTATAAGAAACTATAAGACTGTTATTAATCAAATGAAATGACTATTGACCAAAATCCATCTTTCCACTGTCCAGCAAACGTACTGTATAAGCTACATCTAAAATGCACCAGATCAGATCTTCTACTAACGGAAATTGAATGTTTAAGTGAGCAAACCCACCCCTCCTGAAGATACGCCAGCATGCTGTCCAATAGAGAAAGCTTTCCACTGGCCTCCACTAAATGCTCCCCCATCTCAAACGGCTCTGGCTCCACTCCTGAGATGGAACAGGCACAAAATCAAAAACAATTATTCAGATAAACAATGTGTTTGACAATAGAAAGATCACAGAAAGTGAAAGAGCGATTACCATCAAACAAGTAGGGATGGTCCACACATTTCCTGAGCTGCATTAAAACATTCAGAAGTCGGGTCTTAGTGCTTTGATCGTTCCTAAAGGCATCTGAAAATATTCAAACACAAGCTTATCCTCTGGACAAGAAGTCAGTCAATATTCAAGAATAATAAAGTCTGAAATAAGTACTGAAAAAAGATATATGTCCTATTTATTAAGCTATTTATTTACTAATCTACATTTTCTATATAAAGGGCTTTCCCCCCTAACCTTATTGAATGATCGTGCCATCTTTTATGCGAATGTATTAAAAAATTATAACTATAAGACTGTGATTAATCAAATGAAATGACTATTGACCAAAATCCATCTTTCCACTGTCCAGCAAACGTACAAGCTACATCTAAAGTGGCATTTAAACAGATTTTCAGAGGTAGCATGATTGCATCTACATCACAAGATTATTGTATAAATAAATGTTGTGAGATTACTACTTTAAATAATTTTACAAATTTAAAAATTCTGTTGTGATTTTAATTTATCCATTGATATTTTTCTTACAAAGTCACCTAATATTTTACAATCAAGGCTTGACATTAACACCCGCCAAATGTGGGTAGATTTCAGCTGTGGCGGGTAAAACTCCCATTAGCCCCTCTGATGGGTTGAGCATACACTTTCAATTGTAGTTTTCTTAAAAGTCATGTCAAATAAAAACTGATTGTAATGTGACGGTAAGAAACCACAACTCCCATGAGCAATTCCTGCAACACAGTGTTTGCTCATGCGCAGATTGCACACTACTGATCAACGTCCCACACAACACAAAAAGTTAAATGAATGAGGAGCAGGGTTCACAGCAAATGCAAAAAACGGTGTCACTTGAGTTCAATTATTTCAATTAGTTCAATTATTTGCAACTATTCGCATTCTGCGTCACTGCATGTAATGTACTGGCACATTTGGTATGAACACAGACCCAGCATGAGGCCAGAAGGGAGGGAATGAATCTAGTGATGAAAGCTGTGATAATTACATTTAACCTACCGCTCCTTCAAACCCACATTCTCATGTCACTCATACACACATA
>CAIGQW010054109.1:13332571-13350598 GCA_903798125.1 Danio choprae
GTTTAAAATTATTTAAAGTTTCTTTTCAGTTAATCCTATACACCCCTCCCATTTTTATTGTATTCATTAATACCTGTGTATATACCGTGTATATCGATGATCGACACTTGAAGTGGATCAAAAAGTAATCAAAGTTAGACAAGAGCAGGTAGGCTATTGGTTTGGGTTTAGGTCAACTTTGATTAAATGTTTTGATCTACTTCAAATGTTGACTACCAGCTGGTATAGTATGTAGGCTAATTTGGAGGGGTTTTAAATAAAGTTTTGCATGCCTAAGTCAAATTTAAGCATATAAAATACATTTTCCCAACAACAAATTGTGACTAGTGAAAATGCAGTGAGTAGCTAATAACTTTGGAAAAACTACTAGAAACAATGGCTGGTGTGCAAAAATGTTTATGTCAGCCCATTTACAATCATGATGAAATTTGACAAAACATCACTCTTGGTCATGTGGTGTTTCAATTGAAGAATGTTACAAAAAAATCATTCATTCATTTTCCTTTGGCTTAGTCCCTTATTTATCAGGGCTCACCACAGCGAAATGAACCACCAACTATTCTGCATATATTTTACGCAGCGGATGCACTTACAGCCATAACCCAGTAAACAACCATACATTCACACACACTCATACACTACAGTCAATTTACAGTAGTTCATCCAATTCACCTATAGTGCATGTCTTTGGACTGTGGGGGAAACTAGAGCACCCACACGAACACGGGGAGAACATGCAAACTCCACACAGAAATGCCAACTGGCCCAGCCGGGACTCGAACCAGCGACCTTCTTGCTGTGAGGCAACAGTGCTAACCACTGAGCCACCGCGACGCCTAAACAAAAACTCAACATTTTTAATTGTAACTACTGTATGTTTCCTTTGTGACCTGATTATTTTTCCCACAAGAGTTGCTCTAAAACACACAGACAGGTAATGCAAGTCTCAACTGGTGCAGTCAATACATTATCCATACATCCATTGTCAGTTCATGTTAACAATGAATGCAATAAAATCATAATCATTATTAGCAAAGTGTCAGTGCTTCCATTTTGAGATTTTAATTAGATTCGTTTTCCGATTCAGACAACTCTCTTTTAAAACTGTAAAGTTTTAATGTCGAGCCCTGGTTCAAGTGTTACATTTTGCCTGTAGTGACAGATGATTTATCTTTGGCCAGACTTACCAAGGTCTCTCATCAGAATGGCTTTATAGTATCTCTTCTGAAGAGCAGACAGCCCATGAAAAACCACGAGCTCTGTCTTCTTGGGCAGTTCGGCCGCCACTTCTGCCTTAACCCTGCGCAGCAAAAACGGCTGGAGCACTTGATGAAGCTCATCGACTGCAGACAAGAACAACAATATTACAAACTCCAGCACAAGGTCACCCGAGTCCAAATGTGACAAATTTATGAGCTCTATCCTCTGACAGCCTCTGGCAAATCTGACAGGAGTCAAGGAGACTGCATCTATTCTGACATCTTTTTTTTAAGTGTGTGTGCTCTGTCATGTCTGTGGGTTATCTGAGGTACTCAGTTTGGCACCAGATCAGACCAATTTCTTCATATCACTCAGATCAGTGCTCTTGTAATAATAAAAACAAAACAATTTAAAGAAATGGTTCACCATAAAGTGCTCATTCTGTCATCATTTACTCCCCTTTACTTGTTCCAAACCTGTTTGACTTTCTTTTGTTGAACACAAAAGATGATATTTTAAAGAAAGCTAAGAACCTGTATACACTGACTTCAATAGTATTTGTTTTTCCTACTATGGAAGTCAAAGGTTACAGGTTTTCAGCTTTCTTCACAATATATTCTTTTGTGGTCGACACAAGAATCTCATAAATGTTTGAAAACACTTGAGGGTGAGTAAATAGTGAATACATTTTCATTTTTGGTTGAACTATTTCTTTAAGTTTATGTTTTCTGCAGGGAAGTCAGGGCATAGTCATTTTCACCAAAATCGACAATTAAAGCTCTATCAGTAAAAGAGCTTTTTAAAATGTGCCTATCAAACTAAAGCCCTCAAGGTTAATTACAGCAGCTACTATGACTACTTAACGTTTAATTAAGCCAACAGCTTTAAGTGCTAATAAGGGTGGTGGCAGATAAAAATGGTCTTTCAGAGCGAACACTTTGATTTTTACACTCAAACTGTAAAGTCTCGTGCTGCTATACCAAGAGCAGGTTCAGTCTGTATGTCTGCGTAGGCATTAACAAAGTCCTCGACAGCTTCAGGGAGAAACACACTGGGCTGGATGAAGGTGAGGAGGGAATAGACTTCTTGTAAGTTATTCTGAATGGGGGTGCCTGTCAACAGCACTCGAAATCCCACTGTAAACTGAGGGGGAAAAAGAATGTCAGTTAATAGAAAGAGAAAGCTGAAAAAAATGACAAAAAGGGGAAGTTTATTATCAGGGGTTTTATAGACTGACAGTGATTTTATATACAACAATGGCAAATTTTAAAGCATTAGCATGCCTATTGTCTTAAAATGGAACTGTGTAACCTCTTTGAGGGTTTGGTGAAGCAACGACTCCTGGTTCTTGAGGCGGTGAGCCTCATCCACAACTAAAATCTTCCATTTCCAGCTGTGGGAAAAGAAAAGTCACTGATAACAATAAAACTGATTATTATTATTAGTTTTATGTTATGGTTGATAACTGATATTTGCTGGACATTCAAATTCAAAAAATTTTTGTCTAAATTAATTTAAATAATTACGAAAAAATTTGACAGCTAAAAATGGCTAAATGATTATAAATTAGTTTTTTTATATTAACGATAAGTCAAAAACAATAAAAATAAATAGAAAAACAATATTTGTAAATAAAAACATGATAATAAAATAGAATTTGGGAGAATTTCATAAAAAAAAGAATAGTCATTGTGGAATTAATCAATGTTTACATTTAAAATTAGGTTTCAAAAAGGTCCCGTGAAGTGCTGTGAAATGTGCATTTTATATTTATAATTTGACGAAAGCTCAACTGAAACATGAAGAGAGAGTGGGACAGAGTAGCTCCTCCCCTTTTTTTAAAAAAACAGCCAATAGGTTTTCTCACAGCTCAGTCAGTGAGAGTGGTTGAGCTTAAGCACATCAAATGAAAAGCAAATGAGTCTTGAAGGGGGAGGGGCATGTCAGATACTAGAGAGCATGTGATTGACCAAGATTTGATGAGAAACTGTAGTATGAGGTGACGTGAAAAAAAATCTTTGATCCATTAGACATCCGTAAAACTAACATACTGATTGTTACATCTAAAAACTTTATTTTAATTTCACGGGACCTTACATTTTAAACAAGTGTTAGATGACCATAAAGCACATTTTGAGAGAAAATTTAACATGAAATATCCAAAATTTCTCCAATGCAATCAATAAATAAATAAGTAATAAAAAATATCATAAAAAAAACACTATTGTGTAAATACAGTTGTGTAATTACATAAAAAAATCCTGAGCAGCAGAACTGTGATACAGTGATTTGTATTAAGTGTTATATTATATCCATTCATATAATTTCATGCCAAAAACAGGAAAGAAAAAAAAAAAAAATCACCTTTTTAAGTAGCGGGCATCCTTAAGGCACATCTATATGAGAAAGAGTTTCCATTAAAAAAGAACAGCTCGCAGGTTTGGACAGCAACCCTCAGAAGGTTATTCTGATAAAAGGTGCTCTTACTTCATAGGTGGTGAGAAGAACATGGAACCGAGGGTCACTCTTGAGGTTTTGCTGAAGCTCTGCCCTTCTCTCTTTATCCCCAGTGTAACAGATCACAGACAGACTGGGACAGAAACTGAAGGAAAGCAAGAGAACCAAAAGCAATCTTTCATCTGAGCTGGATTTCCCATTGAAGGCAGACACTAATTCAGAATTTATATGCTATTGTCTCCATCTAGTGACAGTGACAACACATGGACTTCTTGCATGTAAAATCACCTCATTATGGCCAAAAATGCTGCTCAATGAGTTTAGCTGAGAGAGTAAATCTGCAGTCGCTTGTAAAAATGCATTAATTGAACTAAATAAAAATCTAACTTTTACACAAATTTGTACTGCTAAATGTTTTATGTTCTGGTTATTTAGGAGCATCTGAGTATGTAGGGAATACATGCGTCAAAAAAAGTTGAGAATTCATGTCTGTCAAAATTCATGTCAAAAATATATAAATGTTATTAGCCTTTTCTTCAGATATTACACACTTTGGGACTGAAAAGGCGTCATTCTTAACACACACTATTATTTTAAATATTGTCTGTAAACGCAAGCTAGTCTTTTATTTACAAGATGTTATCACTACACAATATTAAGACAAAGGTAGGAAAATAAAGTCCAACTGTCAATAGCTCACAATATCTGATTTAATTAACATCCATTTGAGCATATTAAAAGGGACATTTCAAAACTGAAAATTCACTCATCATATACTAGTCCTAAAGTGGGATCAAACATTTGCTTTATGATCTGTTTATTTTGGAGCATCTGGGTATGTATGGAATACATGCGTCAAAAAAGTTTTTTTTTTTATAATAATTTTTGAATTCGTGTTTGTCAAGAAATGTGTTAAATATATTTAGTCTTTTCTTCAAATATACCACACTTTGGGACTAAAAAAGTGGCATTTTCAGTCCCTGTAAATTACCTGTAAATACAATCTAGTCTATGTTATCATTACATAATAATAATATTAAGGCTGTCAAAAAAATGTGTTAAATATTTAGCCTTATTTAGACTTGTCTTCAAATATAACACACTTTGGGAATAATTTTGGAAACCGGAAGTCATTAAAAGCCATAAGAAATGTTATGAAAGTAAATTGGTACCGCTTACTAAAAATGTATACATTCAAAGTGGCACAGAAATGAATCAAGACCTTTGTCATGCGTTGTTCATAAACAAATTGACCACACATGTCTAATCATAAACCAGTGTCCCTTACCGTTCCAACTCTTGCCTCCAGTTCTCCAAAACAGCTAAAGGACAAAGAACAAGGAACAGCCCGTTCATCTTAAGGCCTCCTCGAGCGTACGCCAGCAAAGAGATGGTCTACAGCAGAGCATGACATCTCACTTATCTCATATCTGACATCTCGGAATAAATCTTCGGCTTAAAAGCAAGCAATATAAGCAAGATAAAGCCATCCCATTACTAACCTGACAGGTCTTGCCCAGACCCATCTCATCACCGAGGATGCAGCCCTGCTGGTTCTTCATACACAGTGACAGCCACTTCACTCCATCCAGCTGATAAGGCCTCAGATGAATAGCTATTAGGAAAGAGATAAAGGATAACAGCATTGTTTGTAAGAAAAAAAAAACGTTCAAATTAAGAGTAATTTAAATCATGTAACAGGTGTTCGAAGCCTTATTTCACTGGTCCAATTAATGTGGCATGTGAAAGATCAATCATGGTCAAAAAATACAGAATGATTGACATCACCGACTGGGAGTTTCAGTGAAATATGCAGTCACTTGTAAGAAATGTATTAAATTAAACTAATGAAAATCATTCTATTTAGGTATACAAATTTATGCATAGTGCATCTTTATGATTAGGTCAATTTGATATTAGGTTAAGATATGCCATATATCCATGAATGCATCTATGAGTTTATATTACACATTTATGCATGCAAATAATATCATGGATAAAAATCCTAAATCGGAAAATAAATACACATTCAGACTAACTCAGTTCTGTTTTTTTAAGTTCAGTGTCAAAAACTTAAGTAAAATAATTACTTAATAGTCTTTTTCCATATAGAATATCACAAACTTATAGGACTGAATATTGTCGATAAACATCAACAACACAAGATTATTTTTGCCTATTGACAAACCACTGCAGAGCAAAACACCTTTTATTATCTGAAAGTCAGTGTTCGAGCAGATACAATTATACTGTTTAAAAACTTTTTAGAGTAATATTTATGTTGCTTTGTAAGAAATAAATATGTAGTTTTTAATCATTTGGACTGTTCTTGAGCTAACCGTGAGTTATAAATCTAATGAATTTCTATTATATCTAAAGGGGTTAATACTGGTAACTATCATATTATATCTACTTATACATGTATTAAAACAAAACTGCTTATTTATATGAAGTTCATAAAAGGTACATGTATTAATGAACAGCAAAATGAATAATGAATAAACAGCAAAAGATTCTTCATATTTTTAATAATACAAATGAGCAATGCAGTGAAATGGGAACGTAAAACTTTTTTAAGCTCATTCGTTAACGAGAATTTATTGATGTAATAATTAATGTAGTTTGATATCAAATAAAGTTTGATAAAATAACGATTCACCGGATCCAAAATGGGCTGAACACGATATAACGTTAAAGGTTAAACATTAAACAAGTCAATTCACACACCTGTAAGTCCCCATTTTTTCAGGTCATTCTCCGTTAGTTCAGATTTGTCCTTTTCTGGTATGTTGTTTCTTACTGCTCGAAGAAATTCGGACATTCTTGTTGTTTACGTTTAGGTTAAATCATCTAAATTTTATCTCTTTAATAGCTTGTGCGCGCCAGTTTTACGTAAACTTGTTTGTCTACTTCCTGCAATAGTGAATGGGCGGGTACCAAAACTGACGCTGTCCAATGACAAGTTGGCAACGCAATCACGCTCTTTAAAGGCGCCATTCTTTAAAAAAAATATATTTTTAATAATAATTTTAAATATAATAATAACATAGATATAAAGATATGCATTTTATTAAGGATAAACATGTGTAAAGATCTTACATTTTCAAATCTCAACAGATTATCTTTGGAAAATTACAAAAAACTATTTTTTGTACAAATTACATTCAATATTCTGACAGAAGAACTTGCTTGACTTTATTTACAAGTTAGTATAGACAAAAATACAGAACAAAATAGAAAAGGCAGCTTCATTGTCTATAATAACATCAATATCTACTTTAATAAATATTAATTTTAAGATATTGCATATTTAAAACACATTCAGTAAAATGTAACCTTTTTGTACAGTCAGATTTAGCATGATGTCTAGCTAGCCATTCCAACTAGCAATGTCCCATTCGCTCTGTGATTATTTGTGGACCCCAGAATTGGAGAATACTTGAGCAGAAAGTTCCCACAGAGTGTTGAAAGGCCACTCATCAGCTTTTCATTTTATACACGTGTTGCACAGCATGGAGAAAAATTTCAGTACAGCATCTCTGGTTAAGACAAAGAGAGCATAAAGAATAAAAAAAATACAGTCGGTGCTTGAATACTGCTATTGCATCATATTTATGTGTTAACAAACATTCACACATTTATCAAATGGATAATATTGCTATCCATTTCCATATTTTAAAATCAAAAATAATAACTAACCTTGCGAAAGGGATGTATGAGAGACCATACCTATAAAGAAGAAATATATTAATTTGACAATACAGTAATAAGCATTGGGTTATTAGTTACCGGTGTACATGCTTAAAATAATGTGTCAGCGTAAACTTACCATGCAAATGCAAGGACTTGAAGAATGACAAACAGCAGAGTGAGTGCAAATATCTTCCACTGTTGTACAGAGATTAGTATTAAAGAAAGCTAATACTGTTAACTTTATTATATTCAGACATAAAATATACAACTATACAGTAAGGAGAAAGGCAGAAAGCTCACCCAAAATACTGCACAAAATGTGAGAACCAGACATGTCTATAGAAAGAAAAAAAAACCCTGTGTAACTTTCAGTACTCATTAAACATCTGGTCAAATGTTTCCAAAGAGAGGACATGAATTCAAATAATAATTCTAGCACTTTCTGGTGCGCTCAATGTGTTTTTTTTTTTTTAAATATAATGCACTAATTCATGGAGTTCTTTTTAAGTTATTTAAAAGTTGTTGTTTTTTACTTTCAAAATGAGAAGAATTTCAATACTATGATTTTTATTAAATAGTGAAAATTATTATAATCATAGGTGAAGTCAGCCAAGACATAAAGTTGTTTTTGTTCACAACAACACCAGAAATTAAAAGGTTAAAAGGTCTCTTTTTTACTTTTAAAACATTTTATGCTTTATTTATTTGTTGTTAGTATTTTGTAATCAGTAAACTTCTTCCAAGTGTGCATTACTTCAAAACTTGAATAGGCAGAAACTGCAAGACCCAACTAACTTGTCTGCATCATTTTTACAACAGGTTACATCCTCATTGTTGGCTTTGCTGTATAGTAAAGTAGAGTGTGTTGTGGAAAGGATTAACTCACTATCATCACAACTGTAGCAAAGGCTCTGGTCTTGTCACACATCCGTTTCAGCTGTTTCACTGGTCCCATCAAAAACATGGTGCTTTTGGTGGGTTCAAATGAATAAAGTTATTAAAATACAATAAAAAAATGTCACTGAATTTTAGTTGCTATAAACCTGATGACTCACCTTGCTAAGGAGCATACGTTCCCAAATGTATAAAACACAACAAAGAGAATAATCCCAATTTTGGGAATAAACAGGCAACAAACTCCCTAAGGGGGATAAAAATGCAGGTTATTAATATAATGACACTTGAAGGGATATTTCTCTAAAATGCACTTTTATTTTTTTTAATCAAAATATTTTGAACTGAAACTATGGTCCTTGGAGATTTCAAAATTTCAACTGGCACTTTTAGAGTCAAAATAATATGCAGGCAAAATAAAATGAGTACTCATGGCTTGTGATAATGCATCTATGTGTTATAAAATGTAAAAAAAAAAAAATTAATTAATTATTAAAAAAAATTGACTACTATTGCTTTTCTTTCAGAAGTTGCAACCTATATAAAAAAGCTGTAAACAAACAGCATCAGCTCACGTGAGTTTGCATCTACGTATATGTCATAATTTTAGGAAGTCCAGACTATCATAAATGCATCAGGACCAAAAGGGAGGCTGCTGATTCAATAACATCATAAATATTGTTCAATTTCGGATTGATTGTTTCTGACTGAAGACATCAATTTGTCTTCAGGACAGGAGCAACAGGTAATAATTTTGTTTTGCCTATATATCGTATTATGACTGTAAAAGTGCAGGCTGCCTTTGACTTTCAGTTTATGAATTACCAAGGACAACATTTTCAACATGGATGGTCTTTGTGTGAGAAAATTAATTGGCAGTTTTTATTTTTGGGTGAACAAAGTTAGACAGAAAGTTCAACAATTATAAAACAAGAGAAACGAGTTCTTTTCCTATTCTTCTCACTTAAGATACTTGAAATGCCATTCCAGACAACAGGCCAAACCGGTGACACAGCTTCTAAACATTTTCCACCAACTCATCGCCTAGCCCTTCACAATAGTCAGGAAGCTACAAAAATAAAATGATATAAAGTTTAAATTACTTACCAAGATAGAGCACACTACTCCAATGACCATACAACCAACAAATCCTTTCACGCGCGTCCCCCATCCCAGTGTGGACGCTTCATTCGCCGCCTGCAGTGAACACAACACACGACTGTGATTTACATGCTTTCCCACTACCAAGTAAAATAAATAAATAAATAAATAAATGTCAAATTAAGTTGGAACGTCAGTGTAAACCAGCGTCTCCCTATTATTTTTACAACTGCATTCATTCACAGGTGCTTAATTAGGAGTTCTAGAACAAATACATATTAGTAACTTACCTGCAGTATGTTCCTGTTGTCATTGTTTCCATCCCGACCACCCAGAACCGCTCTGAGTTTGTCCATTATTGTACACTTAACGATTTATTTCCACTAAATTAATTTACTCCAATTCTCTGAGAATGTGTTGTATCATCGTCCAACTGGCACTCGCACGACATCCCTGATCACTCGTGCTCACCTTTAACTTCATCCCTCTTCATTCAGCAATTTACCTGTTGCTCAAGCACGCCACCTATTGCTGCCTCTTTAAAAGTGTGTCAGTAGAGTACTCTCAACAACGAACATGGGCTTTTAGGCATCAAAACAATAGGTTGTACAAGACGTAAATAAACTTTACTATGCCTTAAATAATAACATCCTCTGTTGACAATCATTTACAGAATACACCTGCTTAAAATGTAACAACAGTTTACATAACCAAATAATCCTGTCAGCATGTTTTGAATAATTGCCATTTGATGACAGCACAGCCCCTGAATACTAATAAACTGTAATTGAATCTCATATTTTGCAACCAGGCTTCAAACTTGATATGATCACTTATTCTTTTACATATTAAATTTTTTTTACATAAATACATAACTGGTATTCTGAATATTTACAAATTTTGTGTGTGTGTATATATTAATTCATTAATTTTCTTTTCGGCTTAGTCCCTTTATTAATCTGAGGTCGCCACAGTGGAATGAACCGCCAACTTATCCAGCATATGTTTTACGCAGAGGATGCCCTTCCAGCTGCAACCCATCACTGGGAAACACCCATACACACTCATTCACACACATACACTAAGGACAATTTAGCTTACCCAATTCACCTATAGCACGTTTTTGGACTTTGGGGGAAACCGGAGCACGCGGAGGAAACCCACACGAACATGGGGAGAACATGCAAACTCCACACAGAAATGCCAACTCGAACCAGCGACCTTCTTGCTGTGAGGCGATTGTGCTACTCACTGCGCCACCGTGCTGCCCCATATATATATATATATATATATATATATATATATATATATCATTATTAAATACTATATTGAAATAATAATATGCTTTAGTATTTTTACATGAGCAAAAAGATTTCTGTTTTATATTAGTTAATCCATAGAAATATATACCGATGATACACAGCAAATAAAGTCACTGCTCATTGTTATAATAAAGATTTTATTGGAAAAAAAGTTTTTAGAAGTCTGTATTTAGCATCAAGGAAAATTAAATTAAGTAAATCAATAAATGCAAGTGATAAAGTACTGTGATATTCAAGATATTTACATACAATGGCTGTTCGTTTTTCAGTCAAAGTTGATAAGCTTTCCAAAGGATGATTATGGCTGTCAAAAAACACAAGAAAATACAACCTCATTGTTCATTTCCTGAATAAAAGTGTCTTGCAATCTGCAAAATCTTAGAATGGAGATCATATGGTACCACTAAAAACAATATGGCAAAAATTACGTTATTAAAAATACGCACATTAATGTTCTTAACTTTAAACAGCATTGCATAATGATAATCAAAAATATCTTCTATGATTGACATGATTCATAATGTATAGAAAAGAATCAAGTTTTAATGTATTTCTCATCGGTTAGTCCTGAGGTGCATGAGAGAATCAGGGAGCAACATAATAAAAAAGAAATGACCACAAAAGATAGCAGACAGCATGGACATAGAGCTGTAACTATCTCTAAAGTGATCGCACTGGGAACATGAGATGGAGATATTACACTATGGCTTTCATGATTTACTCCTGTGAGTCACTTGTCATGGTTTAATGAAACAGATCTTGAAAGGCAAGACTGTCACTGTTTATTATCTCCCATCTGCTCTTCAGGAAATGAAGACAGAGCTAATATTTAGTGACAATACCTTTCTGTTTCTATCTGTCTCACACTCTGTCTCAGTATCTTTCTTTGGGTTGAGGACTAAAAGCATATGGATGCAGGGATTATGAATATTCATAAAATCTCATCTTCAGACTCCACTTCTTTTTCCCTTGGCTTCAAAAGGCCCATTTCCATGGGTGGCACCCTCCTCAGTCTGGAACGCACCGCACTGGAGGGAGAACAAAATGTTATATTATTAAAAATGAAAAATGAACTCTTACTGGTTTTGATGTCTCTACAGTAGTTACACACAAAATATAATCTATATCTATATAGGGTATATTTAACAAGCAATCTTTGGTCTCATTAATGTATTACTTGTTCCAAGGCAAACAGTATATATCTTGTTTAGCTCTGGAACAAGATATATACTGTTATGTACATACAGTGGAAAGGTATACTAAATCAACATGGTTATTATTACCTCATACCTATGGCTGAATCACAGCCATGTCTAATTTAGATCCATCTCACACTGGATATTACTCATGTAATATTGCTCACATAAAAAAGCTTTTCTAAAAAGTATCTCGTTTATTAATCCAGTGGCAAAGCAACATTTTAGCAGCCATTACTCCAGTCTTTAACATGATCCTTTAAAAATTGTTCAAATTTGCTGACTGTTCATATTTTTACATCGTAAATGCTGAAAACAGTTGTGGCACTTCATATTAAGTGGGAATACTAATGATAATACAGTCTTTACCATATAATCTTTACTAATTTGTATAAAAGTATTTTTTTTTAAGCTTTGAATAAAGGATATGCATGGGGTGCACATAACTGCTACACAGTTAAAAATGCAGACCAGAGAAGCTCGTCTACCTGATTTAATTTATTTGGATGTGATTCAAACGGCACGGGACATAGTACATAGGCTTGTGCAACTTTGCCATGCTTGTGTTTTAGAGGAAGAATGGTAAATAAAGTTAGTCTCTGTGTGAACGAACAGAATTGCAACCGCACCATAAACCCTATGCGAGTCTGCCTGAAAGAGGTGGTCTGGTGCGTGATTCACAGGAACTCTGGAATAGTTAATATTACACCTGATCATGAAAGAGATCCACTATTAATTAGGTATGAGTTGGTCAAACAGTGTATTTATGCGAGAAAAGGTTTATCCATTTCCTGCTCAACTTCAGCAGAAAAGTACTCTCTTTTTGTTCAATTTTTATATTAGTTTAATGTAAGACCTAAAAATGTACTTAAAAAATGTAGTTTTGTTTTCAGCGCTGCTAACACTGAGCAGCACACACATTTATTTATCATGAATGTACAGTAATGTAAAAGTTCAAATAAACAAAAAGAGAGTCATTTTTAAAGGAGAGTGACAATTTTTAAAGGATCATATTGAAGACTGGAGTAATGGCTGCTAAAATTCTGCTTCGCCAGATTGCCACTGGATTGATAAATTAATTATATATTTAAAGAAAAGCTATTTTAATTAAGCAATATTACATGAGAGTAGCACGATGGCACAGTGGGTAACACTCTCGCCTCACAGCAAGAAGGTCGCTGGTTCGAGCCTCGGCTGGGTCAGTTGGCATTTCTGTGTGGAGTTTGCATGTTCTACCCGTGTTGGCGTGGGTTTCCTCCGGGTGCTCCAAAGTCCAAAGACATGCGATATAGGTGAATTGGATAAGCTAAATTGACCGTAGCGTTTCCCATTGATGGGTTGCAGCTGGAAGGGCATCCGCTGCGTAAAACATATGCTGGATAAGTTGGTGGTTCATTCTGCTGTGGCGACCCCAGATTAATAAAGGGACTAAGCCGAAAAGAAAATGAATGAATGAATGAATATTACGTGAGTATATGAGTGTGAGATGGCTCTAAATTAGACACTCTAAATTAGACATTATAATACTTTTCCACTATATACATAACAGTATATCCATATATAACAGTAGATGCCGGTCATTCAAATTCGAGCGAAAGCACCAATTGACGTTCATGTTTACATTTTAAAGATATAAAAATATATGTCATATACAAATTGTGAAAATGGGTGTTTATATGTGAAAATGACTGCAGTGTCATGAAAAGTGTGAGCACCAATCTACATCTCCAGGAACTCCTTTGAGACCCGGGGCAAAAAAAAGCTATGCGCACCCCTGAGTATACGCTCATCTAGGTCTGAATTGTAATTTTTTGTAGGACATTTTCGAGCAGTTGTCATGCTCACCAGAGGACAGACCAGTACACTACAGCCACAGTGAGCAAAGCAAATGCTAGGTGCCAACAGTAGCATAATGTGACAAACATTGCATTGTCATGGTCTGCCTGATCCCATTTCACTTGACTGGGTGGATACAGAATGAAGCCAATCTAGAAAATAACACAAGAATAAGAGATTAAGAGCTAAACAGTAAAAACTAAAAGGACTGCATGTATTCGGAAGCACTTGACCTGACCTGCCAAAACCAGCTGCCCTGCAGTACAGTGAGAGTTGCTCTGAGCAGCTCAAGCAGAATATTCCCCCGGTGGAAAACCTCCAGAAGGCAAATTAAAGCTTGTCCAAAGATGCCATACAGGAGAAGGGTGTGCACGTGGACATCAAGCATGCCTCTACCATGGAGATGGTAAAGGAAGAGGAATCCTGAAAGAGGCAGTGTACTTTAAAAGTGATTTTTAAATTACTTTTGAATCAGAAAATCTTTTTTCCCCCCAGTACATATCAGTGACACTTGCAGTTTAGAGAACTTATAATGAATTCAAATAGCATGGTTGCACTTTAAATAACGCTCATCTATCAGTTTGACAGAATTGGCTACAGTACATCTTGTCCCTCTATTTGCATCTAATAGGAAAAATTATTTAATGCTTGATATTTCAGTGTTCCAATGGAATCACAAGGATTTCAGTGACAAATCATAATATGATTTGTATCAAAATATTATTTGTGTAATAATCTCTTTTTGTCCACGTATTGTGCTCAGTTTCTCAAATTTTCTTAAAATGTTTTTTTTTCCTTGTATTTTGCTGTAATAATATGGAAAAAAGGACACTGAGCTGTTATGGTCTGCTCTTCTGTTTTGCCAATACATTATTATTGTGTTCTTAGCACAAATAAAAGTAAAAAAAAGTTATTGGCAATTGCTTATTGTTTGAAGTTTAACAGCAGTTATTGCCATGACTTTATGATTTGACTCAAGGGAATTTGTTCAGTAGATTTGTTTTTAATTAGAGTTTATGCTCATATCTTTTTATTGGACAAAAAAAAATATTCAACTCAATTGAACGCTGAATAAGTTTTTATGCACATTTTTTGTATCTTTGTGTTTTCATACAGTTTATTTTTATTCAATTGCCTAAAATACGCATACTAACAGACGAAGGGAAACACAGCTAAAAATAAGTGCTCAGTCTGGCCAACAATTAACATACTTTCCAACAACAACATATTTACAAAGTACTGTTTTACACAGTATTAGTTCTATCTAAAAAAACAAAAAACAAAAACAGAATCTTACCCTCATTAAAGAAAGCAAGAGCCAGCAGCATGCGGTCTAATGCGATTGGGGCGATGTCTGTACTGTGGACTGTGAGAGAAATGGCCCCTGAGATGGCAAAGAACAGGTACATAGTTGTGTGCTGCCAGTTCATCAGCTGCTCCCAGTGCTGAGTGGAGGAATCATACAGCTGAAACTTGGGTCCACCTGCTAAAAGCTGCTCTGCTAGCATACCTATGTAAGCCACAGAAAAACAATCATTTAAGCCATTGTGTGGGGAAAAATATTACAAACATGCTTTCGATACTTAATAAAATAGCTCACAGCAGGCAGCCTCAAAAGGACTTGAGATATTGTTAAATAAAGATGAATAATAAGCAAAAACAAGTAAGAAGCGAGTTATTTTGATGCACGCCTTTTTCATGTGGATTTCTTTAAGATGTTGTTTGACTGCAGAACAACCAACACGGCTCAATAAAGAATTCTGCTTGTAACGAGTCTCATGGCCTGGGTTCTGAAAATTCAAACACATGTAACTACATTATATAGTCAATAGAATGTGTATCATAAATATTGTGTTATTAATAATTCTTAATTTATCCTAAACGTCCTATTTTATTATTATTTATTAATTGATGTTTTTCAAGAACCATGGTTTCCTGCAAACTAAAAAGATCTGGATGTATGAGGAAGCTCAATTATAAAAGTGAAATATCTATAGGCCCCAACTGGTTTTAGAAAATAGAAAAAAAAAGTGCTGGTATTAGAAAACCAGAGATTTTTTAACACTGAAACCAAAGACACCTGGGGAAACCTTTGTTTGTCCACTTGTATGGTGAAACCTCTTATTATATCACGGAAAGCAAGTCAGCAACTCACCAATAATAGAAAACGATAAAATGACAGCTCCTTCTATGATTTCTATGCGCCGTTGGAGAGCTCGAGACGCCAATCTGCCCGCACCAGCGCTTTTGTTCCTCCGGGTGGCATACAAAAACGTCTGCTTAGCAGCCCACCAGAGACCAGTGATCAGGAAGAAACTTCCGGGCAATGCATGGCCTTTAAAACTTCCCATGATTTCCTAAATGTCCTAGAAAGAAGAGCAAGAATTGAACTTGGTATGAACTTTTCTGCTTCAATACGTCTCATGAGGATTTCCTAAACATCTTGAAAAACAGATCAATCTTTTTATTTAATAAAAGATTAATAAAACCTAAAGACCAAAATACATCGTAATAATAATAATTCTTTACAATCTCACAAAAGTCACAATTAAAAAATACAATGTTTACTGGTGAATAGTGAGCTATGTCTGTTTTTTATATATTTTTTTTTTTTGAAGAATCATAAATCCTAAACTTTGTATTCACTTTTCCAACTCGGGGGTGAAATAGCAATATAAGACCTCTTATTCTTACAAGTGTGAAAACACTGGCACAGATTTTGTAACTTTAGGGTGGAGTCTTCCAGAAAGCCAAATATAGGATTTTTATAGCCCTCCTGAACAAATAATTCCTCATACTATGCCATGGACTACAGAGGTTACAGAAATGTCAGAAAAACAAATCAAAATGCACAGCAAGGTCCTGAGAGCCTCA
Organism: Danio choprae; assembly: GCA_903798125.1. NCBI lineage: Eukaryota > Metazoa > Chordata > Actinopteri > Cypriniformes > Danionidae > Danio > Danio choprae. The sequence continues at coordinate 13,349,145 of CAIGQW010054109.1, forward strand.
GGTTCCCTAATGAGGCGTCCAGGCATGCACTTCGCAGTTCTATCTTTATACAACAATGTGATGATAGCTTAAAAAATAAATAAATAAATATAGCCAGTGTTAGCGTGGGTTTCCTCCGGGTGCTCCGTTTTCCCCCATAGTCCAAAGACATGCGATATAGGTGAATCGGATGAACTAAATTGAACCTAGTGTATGAGTATGTGTGAATGTGAGAGTGTATGAGTGTTTCCAAGTACTGGGTTGTGGCTGGAAGGGCAACCGCTGCGTAAAACATATGCTGGAATAGTTGGTGGTTCATTCCACTGTGGCGACCTCTGACAATCAGAGACTAAGCCGAAGGAAAACAAATGAATGAATGAATAAATTAAAGCCCAAATTGAGATCCATTAGATAGGATACACTATTAATCTTGGAAAAATAAATCCATTTTAGGGATTATTCACCCAAAAATTAAATAATGAAAATATAGTTGTAAGCGGTTACAAACCTATATTAATTTCTTTCTTCTGAGGAACACAAAAGAATATATTTTAAAGAATGTTGAAAATTGCAGGAAAAAAAGGGAAAAATATTATAGAAGTCAATACCCTTTTACAACACTCTTCCAAATATTTGCTCCTGTTCTCAACAGAAGAAAAAACTCAAAAAAGTTTGGAACAAGTTTATTGATTTAATTACAGAATTGTCATTTTTGGGTAAACTATTCCATTAAAGCAGATTCCTGTCTTTATCAACCACAATTAAAAGGTAAACAACAAGTTAATTTGTACTCGACAAAACTTTAATGCTGCATTTAACACTTAACTTTAATGATCAATAAAATCGACTTTGCTTCTAATCAGTGAAATATTAACTGATCAAGCAACACAAAAGAAAAACTAGGAAGAGTGTTTTCTCTTCCTCCTTTCTTCTCATAGACGGTGATTTCGGATTTCATTAGCAGGCTGATCAGCACTGTGTCATTAAGGGCCCGTCCGTGACATTCAAAAGGAAAGCTGTCATTACTGCCATAATCAGATGTGCGAGTATCTAATCAGACTGTGTCCTTGAGCCCATGACCTGGTCTACAATAAACATCTCCTTCTGTTTACAATTGCTTTTACAACACTAACATTTCAATTGTGTGTTAAAAAAACAGCATAAGGGGATAAAGCAGAGACAAAAGTAAGCACGTGATCAAATGAAGGGGAGAAATTATGGTAATATTGTTCTGATTTTGTTTTATAAATCCTTAAAATGGAATGGATAAATCCTTAAAATTAATTTCTGTGATCATTTTACTTACCTCCATGACGTTTGAAACCAATTCTCCTTTTAAAGAGATAGTTCAACCCAAAATTACCGATCTGCCATTATTTACTCACCCGTCACTTGTTATAAACCTGTTACAAAATAGTTACAAAACAATTTATTTCTTCCGATTCATAAAAAGACAGCGATATGCAGACTTGCAT
>CAIGQW010054109.1:13366089-13383395 GCA_903798125.1 Danio choprae
CACACACACTCATTCACACACATACACTTCGGACAATTTAGCCTACCCAATTCACCTATATCGCATGTCTTTGGACTTGTGGGGGAAACCGGAGCAGCTGGAGGAAACCCACGCAAACACGGGGAGAACATGCAAACTCCACACAGAAATGCCAACTGACCCAGCCGAGGCTCGAACCAGCGACCTTCTTGCTGTGTGGCGATTGTGCTACCCACTGCGCCACGGTGTAGTAAACAATTAAAAGTAAACAATTAAAGTAAACAATTAAAAAAAAATTCTAATATTTTTTATTTGACCCCATTGTAGCTAGACTGTAAGACTCACTAATGTAATTCAGACATACAGACTAAAGAAAAATACTTCACACTCAATAGGCAGAAGTTTATCAATATTACCACTCACAACAAAGAGCTTAATAAAAATTGACCTTGCCAACTGAAGACACTCAATGAGGAAGATAATGACCCCAGTACAGTCTTTGTTTAGCTGACAGGTGGCTTTCAGAAAAGAAAAGAAAAAAATACCACATTCAATCTCAACTTAAAGGGATAGCTCACCCAAAACTGCCAAATTCTGTCATCGTTCACTCATCCTTCCACCATTTGAGTTTCTTTCTTCTGTTGAACACACACAAAAAAAGACATTTTGATAAAAGCTGGATACCTGTAGCCATTGACTGTAATTGTCTGTTTTTTTTTCTCGAATTATGGAAGAGGAAAAGATAAATGAATAAATATAAACATGACATTTTAGAAAACCTGATTGCTTTTCAAATGGAACAAATATTGAGATACACATTAGTTTTCATCTTTGGTCACTGGTTTACTGCTGGATTTTGCCTTCTAGTGGAATTTATTTGTACTGCAACCGCAAGTACCCATGTGGATAAAATACAGTACTATAGTAGTTTATAGGCTACGTATTGTAGTGTTTTTGAACCATACCATAGTAAAGCGCTTGGAGTGTTTCTATAGTAGCTCTGGTAACACAAAGTCTATAATATAAACAAATGACCCAATAGTTTTTTTTTAAGTAGGGTAGACGTTATACAATACACAACACTGAAGTTAAGACTAGAGTATATTACATCATTTATTACATTTTATCAGCTAACTGTCGTTAATACTACAGTATGCTGGAGTGCTCATTAGCAAAGAGTTATAATCGGTTATAGTACACTTTACTGTATTGTTTATAAACACTATAATATCCTATAGCCTTTTTCATATGGGTAGAATTGAATATGATTAATCTCGGAAGAAATTGGACCAATTGGAGGCGACTGAGTTTTAAATATAGTTTTATTCAATGTTTTACTCCGCAAAAACTCAAACGTTACCTTTACATGCAATCCAGACTGGCGTGACTTTTATTTTACTGACTGTTGTTTTGACACCGTGACGTCACCTTGTGGACCAGGAACTACTTTCTACTCTCCCAGCAGCACTTGACACTAGCGATCGCCTGCTTGTGATGCCCTTGTTAGCCACGCAGCTAACATATGAGCCCCATTTGGAAAGATGAATTGAATTTTATATTGGAAAGAGATCCGAAACTCATCTATATTTGCCATTAGTTGATAATAGCAGGATGTTACGAGCCGGAAGTGTAGTTACCTGGTAAGTAACGTTACAGCAGCTCGTTTGGAGCTACTGAATTTAACGCAGAAACAGTAGATTGGTCATATACATATAAAATTGGTACTTTCATTTCTGATATTGGTATACACACACACACACACTAATCTCTATTTTCAAAAGCGTAACTGTGCAGATTAGTATTGTTGTCCTGTATCGTGCTGTAAATGACACTGACAGGCTACACTATTACACCAAATGATACAGACAACACCCAAACACTGACTCATTTGTCACCACATGAATCACTTCTTGATTATCCAATTAACAAAATTCTACATTAATAGCAAATAATAACCTTATTCATATCATAATGCAAATCGTAAAATGGATTGGATATCCACCAAGGACGAAACCACCAAGAATACATATTTAGATCTTATTTGTCTTCCTGTTTAAAAATGACCTGTTATCTGTTTAGGATGACGTTGTCAATCCTAAACAGTGATTTGTTTTCTGTTGAACATTGCACAGTGTCTGACAGAAAACAGAATAATTTACCCATTGGGCTAAAGTTGGGTTTATATTCTCACATTCGTTCATTTTTCGTTCATCAACAGTGACATTTTCTGAGACCCTACTGCAAATATTGGGTCTGAAATCACATGTAATTACGAATTCAAAACAACATTGAATTGCTAAAATTGGCTGCTAATATGATTTTAGTATTTAGAATTTGCAAAGAATACTTTTCTGAAATAATATAAGGAGGTGAAAGCCAGAATGTGCGAATATAAACCCAAATTTACCTCAATAGGATAACTGCTAACATTTTGAGATCTTTTAATACAGTGTGTTTTGTTATAATAATTTGTCAAAATATAAATAAAAAGTAAAAATAATGTTACTTATCGTTTCCCTTGTAAATCACAATTGCGTTAACAAAAATGCTTTGTAACTTTCCAATACTTAAATTGTTACATTTGATTTATATATTGGATTATATACTGTGCCCTGGTTACAGTTAAGCTATATTGTCATAAAATGTGTTTTACAAATGGTGATCATTTCTTGTTTCTTTTTTTTTCATAAAGAATCTAACATGTTTTAACAAGTTGCAAGTGGAAACTAGAAGAAATGAGAGAGCTTGCAGAAGTGCCATTTCTGCTTTGCAGGAATCAGCTTGTCTCTGCTTTTTAAGGCCAAAAACAGCAAGTGATAAAAACAGCTTAAAACAATGAAAATCATCATTCTTTTTGCTTTACACAACATTATATGCAGTATTTAACATGTTTTAATAAGTTGCAAGTGAAAGCTAAGTGAGATGAGGGACTTTGCAGAAGTGCCATTTCTGCTTTGCAGGAATCAGCTTGTCTTTTTAAGGCCAAAAACAGCAAATGTTAAAAACTGCTTAAAACAATGAAAATCATCATTTTTGTAAGTAAACAGTGACATCCTGCATCAACCATTAGCATTTTGTTTTCTTAATTCAAACTCTTTTAAATACTTTTTTAGCAGTGTATTTTATATTATTATAGGTGAGAGAGCATATTAATACTTTTCATAATATCAGCTTAAATCTTGCTTGAACAATAAGACCCACATTTCTCAAATATATTGTTATGACCTGAAACAAAAGAGACCTCTGCATGTATAAATGTGTCAGAATGTACACAGTTAGGGCTGCATGATATTGGAAAAATCTGACATTGTGATAATTAGTTTTTCTGCTATATATTTTGCTATACGAATACAATTTCACCAGAATGCTTAAATATCACTGTTTGGTTAAAAAACTCATTAATTTAGATTGGTTGTGTTGATTTTTGTAAGGGTGTGAATCATGTATAAAAGTAATAATAAGCAAATTGCAAGCAGGAATAATTACAATAGAGCAAAGAAAAAAGTAAAATAAACATTGCTTTATGGTTTTTACATATGTAATGTAAAATAACATCGTATAGTCTTCATTGTATTAATAATTCAGTAAAATTATACTTCATTAAAGTTACACATCTACACTTCCTTGAAAGGCCTTTAAAACACATGAATATGATCATGTTTAACTCTGTTATGGTTATGCTTTGCAGTGACTTCACAATCTCATGTATTCTCAATTGTTGATCAACTATAATCCCAACTTAACATTGCATATCCTGCGATGTGACTATTACGGACCCACACATATTGCTATATTGATGCTGAAACGATATATTGTGCAGCCCTTATCACAGTACATCTCTCTTTCCCCAGCATTGCCTGCAAGAGTCTGCTTCCCTCCAGAATGGGGGTAAGGTTCAGAGTCCCGTTGCAGAAACTGCACCCACTCTCCCGTGCCATCCATCACCGCTACTCTGCTAACAACAACCCACAGAGACCACCTCACTGCTCTGCTGCCCGCCATTACACATCTCTTTCCAGGCTTCCCATGCGTCCTCCCAAATCACGCTCCGGAGGCCATGGCTATCAACAGCACCGGACCTTCTGGGTGGCCCGTCTCGCCGCCAGACTGCTGAAACTGAGGTACATCTTGCTGGGCTCAGCGGTTGGAGGTGGATACACTGCAAAAAAGGTATGCGTAGCCATTTTGGTTGCATATATTTTGTGAGAATGCACATGCCTGATATTGTTATCATGGGTACTTCAAAATCTGGTGAATAGTTATTTATTGTTTAAGCTTTAAGAGTTCCTTTTTCAGATTGTTGTGTTCTTTACAACAACAAATGCTGGAAAACTTATTAGGGTATTTATTTTAAAACAAACAGATTTATTTCCACATTTTTAATCTGGCCTTCGACATGCACAAGATATTTTCATATTGATAAAAGTATGAGTATATAAAAGTGGTAGAGATATATATTTTAGAAATTTTTATTTTCTAACATTATTAAAAATGTTTGATTTGTTTTATACAAAAAAAAAACCCATGGCTATTCAGACTTTCAGAAGTTGTAGGGATGAAATAATATGAAAAATATGTTGATTATAACATTTAAGATATTGTATTGCATTTTGAATATTGCATTATTTACCATGCTATCACATTTTTTGTAATATGGTACAGCCCTAATATTTGTTTAATAACTCATTGTAATCAAAAGCCTGAACTGGTGCTAATAACTAATACAGTTAAATTGTATTGTAATGTTAACATAACATTATGAACCTATTTTGCAGCTCATGTCAATATTGTGGTCATGCAGTGTATCATGATAAAAGCTTCAGTAATTAACACAACTAGAACATTTAATACTGTCAAATGCCTGTTGTGCATATTCAGTGACTGACCTCAAGGTCATTCACTTCAGCATGCAAAATCCACAGTCATATTGAATTTGAATTTGAATGAATGGCTTTGCTGTTTGACTTACAGTTAAAGTCAAAATGATTAGCCCTCCTGTGAAATTTGTTTTATTTTTAAAAATATTTCCCAAGTGATGTTTGGGAAAATGCTGGGTTCCACACTATTCCTTCATGCTGTCCCAACACAAATCAATTAAGTTAACTTAAGTTCATTTTTACAAATTAAGTGGATTGAACATAAAACAATTAAGTTGTGCCAAAAAAAACGTAAAACAAATTGTTGTTTCAACTCATTTTAAATAAGAAGTTTGAAAAAGCAAGCAAAAGCCATATTTTTCCATATACATTTACTATAAATTTTTTTCTTCTGGAGAAAGTCTAACTACTTTCAGTTTGGATGGAATTAAAGCAGTTTTAAAGTATATATTAAAGGTCAATATTATTAGTCCCCTTGAGAATTTGTTTATCGGCTACTGAACAAACTACTGTTATCCAATAACTTGTTTAATTATTCCTAATTAACCTATTTAGTCCTTAGAATTGCACTTTAAACACTAGGATCTTGCTAAATAACTAATAAAATATTATTTACTGTCATCATGGGAAAGACAAAATAAATTAGTTATTAACTATTATGGTTAAAAATATGTTGAAAAAAATATTTTCTTTCGTTAAACAACACTTGAGAAATATTTTTTAAAGCATTAAAATTTCACAGGAGGGCTAGTAATTGTAACTTCAACTGTATGTCAAACAGAATACAGTTATTTGACTAATGTCATCATGCTCTTTTTTTTAAAATGAGGCATGTGACTTATAGATACTTTTTTTATTATTATATTTTAACCATTATATCAGTTGTCAGCAAAGGGTTACATCAATGGCTCTTGGATAGAATATTTACTATTAGCACACAGCTAGTTGAAAAACTCCTCTCTGTTCTATTTATTTATTCCCCCAGACTTATGATGAATGGAAGGAAATGCTCCCTGATATGAGTGAATACACATGGATTGTGCCAGACTTTGTTTGGGAGCTGAGCGAAAATATAGATTTAGGTAAGTAATTCAGAGAGACATATTTTCTTTCAAATCTTTAGTTTTTATTTCATTCATATTCTGTAGTCTGTAGTGAATTAGTTTGTGCTTTTGATACAAGTGCACTGGACATATTTGGTTAGGTTTATGATGATTTTGTCTAAATGTTTTTTTCTTTCTCTGTCTCCTGGATAAAGACAAGCTAGCCAGTGCTTTACCTGAACTAGAAGAGATAGCCAAACTACTACCTGATATGGAGAAGATTGGAGAGAACTTCACCTTCCTGAAGAGCCTCCTCTCCAGCGGTAAGCATTGTCTCTCACATGCATACATTATTGACAAAGTGAATAAAGGGGAAGAGTTTAGGTAATGAAATATGTGAGGGTTTATTAAAATGTGTTCTACCTTTCAAATGTTTATAATCAGAACAACAACAAAAAAACATTATCCAGCAAGAATGCATTAAATTGGTTAAGTGTCAGCAAAGACATTTGTAATGTTACAAAATCATGTTGAACTTTCTATATTTTAAATTTATCCGGAAACGTAAACAGTATATCTTGATTTATGGAAGTATTATAAAGCACAACTGTTTTCATCATTAATACTAATAAAAAAAAGTTGTTGAGTGCCAAATCAGCATATTAGAATGACTTCTGAAGGATCTTGTGATGGCTGAAGATATGTACTAACTAACTAACTGACTAACTAACTGACTAAATAAGTAAATAAATAAATAAAAGTATTAGACTCGTTGCTTTAGTTTTATTTAAAGCTAAATTAACAAAAGTGAAGGTGAAGGCTAAAATTATACAGACAAAACCTACTAAAGCATGCAACAAAATTATAGAAACTAAAATTCAACAAAAATCCAACACCAATTGAAATTCTGAATAAAATGTACAATAGTTCTCAGTAATGCATTGTAAAAAATGCTTGGTTCCACACAAAGGAATGAAGTTAACTAATTTATTTACAAATCTAAGTGGATTGAACATAAAATAATTAAGTTGTCCCCCCCAAAACTCAAGAATTGTGTTGTTTCAGCTCATGTTGAATAAGTAGTTTGAACAAACAGCAAATGTCATATGTGCTTTGCCTTTGTGATTTCAAATGATTGATCAGAATGTTTTTAGTCTGTTCTAAATGTATGCATTGCTTGTAATCACTTTTATTTTGCATAATCAGCATCTACATAAGCCAATGATTGTTTGCATGAACATATTGTTTAGTGTATGTGCTTATGTTGATCATCCACTAGAATGAATCCCAGTCCAGTGATGCAACGGAATGAGCTCTCCATGCTTTTTCTACAGTCTTTTTTATTATTATTTTCATTTCATTTCATTTGTTCCTCTTGTTCCTCCCTCCTCATCCTCTCCCTCCACGTTCTTCACAGGTTTGGGTAGTGAAGTCAATGGAGCTTCTGGTCTACGTCTGTTATTAGGTGTGTAAATGCCTCACTTTAGCGTGACTCGATACCTTCTGCGCTGCTGCACTCATGTACAATGGGCTTAAGTTGATGAAACGTGTGCCTTATTAAACAAACAAACAAACAAACAAACAAAACAAAGCAAAAAACATTTGAAATATGCTATAAATCTAGTGTGTGACAGAAACTACATTTTAAAACTTAATGCGAGTTTTTCTGTTGCACTTTTGTTACAGTGTTTTGCTGTTATTTATACAGTCAAAAGTTTGGGGTCTGTAAAACTTATACTAAAAATGGTTGAATTAACATATAGTTTAAGTATTTTAATCATTCTAAAATAAATTTGCTCAAAAAACATATACTATTTTTCTCACAGATGAAATAGTTGTTGCATCAGTGCTAAAGCTGCACAATATATTGTCTCAGTATCGATATCGCAATGTGATCATTCGCAATGGACAGATTGCAGGATATGCAATGTTGAGTTTGTATTATAATTTATCATTTGCATGTGCTTTTGAGCATAGTGATTTTAAAAGCATTCTTGTAACTTTAATAATGATTAATTGTATTGAATTATTTTTATTTTTATTATTCAATTACTGTACATGAATACTTTTAGACTCGGAAAACTACAAAACACTGTGTATCACATGTATGTCAATTTGTATCTATTTTTAATTGTATTTCGATTTTATGCAGATGCACTCCCACTACAGAATCATCCAAATTAATCAAAGATTTCCCAAATAGAGATATTCAAGTGTAAAATTGTATTCATATTCATGTATATTGCAGAATAACAAAATATTGCAATGTTAGATTGTTTTTCAATATTGTGCAGCCCTTATCTTTTTGTGTGTGTGGTGTATAACACATTTTCTGAATTTATGCTGAATACAATCAGCAGTCGTTTGTGACAGTGTTAATATGATTGTTATTATAATATTAATGTTTTTTTTGCTGTCAAAATAATTTCTTACTGGCCCCAAACTTATAAACATTGTCAATTTTGTTTAAAATGAATCGCATTGCCACAAAAATGAATTCCAGATCTTTTAACTGGATGCTACTGTACATCATTCAGTTAACATGTCATTTCCAGTCAGTTACAGATGCACAGACTGACACTAACAGTATCTGTGAATGTGTGATTTCTCAGATTTGAATTGTCTTGCCACTTGGTCCCTTGACTTCACCTTCTCCTCTTTTTTGGGGGGGCCTTTTCCTGTGTTTGTCTCTTTTTCTGTGTCCATCAGTACCACTAATTGATTCTCTCCTGAGCTCACGAGTTTTGAAAAGTACCCTGAGCTTATTCATTTCAAGTAATGTTTATATTCATATTCTATTGCAGATTGCACATATTTTATAATATTATCATCACCACAGTCCTCAAATTGTAATGATATTTTGTTCCACTACAGTATATGCCCTAAAAAAAAAAAAATAATTTTTTTCAAGTACTTTTACACTATTTACTTTTCAAAACTTTGAGTCTTGTTGGGATATAGGGATTTGGGGTAATTCCTTAGAAATATAAGCAAATACTTTATGTGCTTTCACATATTACTTGTTGTTCTCACTTGATATGCAGTTCTTTTTCTAACTGTGTACAAAGAAAAATGTACAAAAGCTGTCACGGTGACAGTACATTTTCAAAGGCACTCTTGTACTTTATTTAATTTTTACAGTGAAGTGTGCACATTAATTCCTAAATGGTAATGAACCTTCCTAAATAGTACATTCCCATTTCCCTAGCTTTTGTGCTTTTTTTTTTTTTGAGTGAATTTTTTTAAATGCTTATTATACGTTTTACAAAGTAGATAAAATAATTAGCATTTGTATGTTGTTGTTTTTCTTTACAGAAACTACTGGCGATTCGGCCCTGAGAGCACCAGACGTTCCACCAGCATCTGCAGCCATGGCTGACAGCGGCGACAAACAGTTCAAGAAGGTACAGTACATAACACTGTTAGCTTTTCTTTATGCTCAAACATGATCGTGATGTATGAAGGTTCTTTTTGTTTTGCCATTAAAATAAAGCGGCTTAAATTTTCCTGCATTTTTCTGTCTAGCTGTGTTGCTTGGGCTTTTTTCAGCATTAACTCAGTTGCCAGTCGCTGTGCATTTTTTTTCCTGTTTACTGCAGGATGGAATCATCATTGGCTCATGGTTGTCCTGCACTTTTGTAGTCAAGCTAGTTATGTTTCAGTAGTTTGTGGCAACTTTTAGTGCTGAAGTTGAGCTGCTGTTTTATTAAGCTGCTCTGTAGCTGCAATGTTTTTGCCGTGTTATATACTGAATGACTGTTTTCACATTTATTTCTCCATTGCGTTAATCCATATTGTGTAAAAATGTCAGAGATTATCTTCATCTTCCGTTTATTTTTAAAGGCGGTGTAATATTAATATAATATTATAATAATATAAAAGATCTCATTTATTTTAACACTTTGGGATGTTTTCACATTATTAACATTAAATACCTCTCAATTTTGCATGAAATGAGAATGTTTTCATGAGTTTAAAATTAAAACATCTTTTTTTTTATCCATATTCCATTTTGAAGGTCAGAACCAGTTGTGTAACCTCAGTATTAAAGAGTATTTTTACATATTTTGTCCTACAGTCATTTTCATCTGTTGTAGGAAATTTATATATTTTTTTCAGCTTATTGTCTGTGTAAGAACTTTCCCCCTCATAACTCCTACATGTTTGTCCATTATGCTCTCTGAGCAAAAAATTTTATATTTTGTTTCTTGTCAATGTTTTGTTTTTGTGTCACTTTCATTGTTTCATCACCCATGAATTTGTCCTTGTCTACAATTAAATTTTTGTAGCATACATAATAGACAAGTGGCTAATCAAAAGTCTGATAATAATTGCTAATGCTTAATGTAAAATAGATACCAAAATAGCATTTCTCATTATTGCTGCTGTTTATCAATGCAGCTGTAAGTGACTTCTTAAAAAAAACGTACACACACACTTTTTTGACTGTTTTTGAAAACATATTTGCTCTCTCCAGCTTTAGGCTTTGCACTGCTCTGCAACTAAATCACTCATTGTACCTCGAATGCTTGCTTATAGTAGAATTAGTTTTACTCAATCTTATCTTTTTGTTTTAGAATTGCCTTCACTGCAATTTTAGTATCTTGGCAATACTGACTGTGAGTTCAGATTTTGAATTGCTTAAATTGCAGATTTTGTGTATAAATATAGTTCTTTTCTCTAATTCAAACCTTCCCCTTCAGAGACTATAGGTTTGCCATAACAGAGCTAGAACCAGTTGTATTGACAAAAAAATCTGTATGCTAGAGCGAGGTGGGCTCTCTCCCCAAATCTTAGCCGTGTCCTCCTGTTGGTTGGTAAGCAGGTTGATTTGACTTCCGTCTCTGTGACTGTGCCGTCCCTCAGCAGGGGCTGCTCAGCGAACTCATTGTCATTCAGCAGCAGATCCAGCAGCATGAGGAGGAGATGAGGCGGGCGGCAGCCAATAACGCTCCGCCTCCGCCCCGTGACCCCAGTCCCAGTCCGGCCCCGAACCCCAGCCCCTCGCAGTCCAAACGCAAGGTGAAGGTCCACTTCCCAACCCACTCTGATGCTGGGACTCTCATGTCAGTCTTCTACTACCTCTTACCATTCTTTTGTAGCTACATTTTGCTTTTAAGTAATACATTTTTGACAAACGGAAACATTCTTTTTCCAACTTTCTATTAATTGAGTATAATGAAGATGGTGGAGGTATTAAGGACTAACGTGAGAGAACTACAGCTTTAATATAATATAGTTATAAACCAAGAATTAGCTTGACCCATCCAAATCTGTGATTTGGTGCTTTAGCGTAGGTGCCTTTTGGAATGAACACATCCTAAGTCGGTAATTCGTTAAATCTTTTTCTCAATTGTGTGTTTGGATGGATAGTTCACCCAAAAAGGCAATTCTGTCAGCATTTGCTCATTTTCCTGTTATAATCCGTTTCTTTATTCTGTTGAACACAAACAAAGATATTCTGAAGAATGTTGGGGGAAAAAAGCCATTGACTTCCATAGTATTTTTTGTTCTTACTGTGGATGTTAATGGCTGATTTTTTTTCAACATTCTTCAGAATATCTTGTTTTGTTTTCAACAGAAGAAAGAAATTGATCACATTTTAGGACCACCTGTAATTGGTGAGGAAATTTTCCTTTTTGGATGAATTTATCCTTTTAATTTGATAAGATGGTCTGAATGGCTGCTCGTTTGATTTCATTGTGATCTTCTTTCATCTCATAACATATACAGGGTTCAAAATCTGAGATTTAATTTGATAATCATTATTAATTTAAAAATACAGTTGGGGAGAGTTGTCACAAATTAGCTTTTCTTTTTAAATATATTATTTAAAACTTAAATTAGATTTAAGTTTGTCCTCCAAACTGAAATATATATATATATATTTTTCAGATTTATGTTTACAAAATTGTTCAAGAACACTTTTTAAAAAAAAAAAAAATTTCAAGGAATTGAAAAATATGAAATGAATTTCCAATGTTGACAACTCAACCCATACATCTCTTTTTGAGAACGTTCCAAAGAGCATCTTGTGAGCTACAATGGAAGGAATTATGCACATTTTAACAAATGGGTTGAAAAAAATAAGTGGGACCAAAAATAAGGCAGAATCTTTACAGGCTAAATTTCATGTTTATTTTATGAAATATTGTTTCTTAGTTTATATCAGTTTTAAATTAATTCAAAATGAAAATTTTAAATTATTAAAAATACAGTTTAATGTAAATGAATTTAAATGTTCAATTAAATTGTATTATTGAATCTTTTCAGTGCGCTCTCAGACTCTTGAACCCTGTAATATGTGCCAGGGACATTAATTTCTAACAAAACATTATTTGTCCATTTAAAGGGATAGTTCACCCAAAATGTACATTTACTCACCCTCAAGTGGTTATAAGTTTTTTCTTCTGTTGAACACAAAAGAATATCTTTTTAAGAAAGCTGAAAATTATGTAGCTATTGACTTTCATAGTAGGAATAATATGGAAGTCAATGGTTACAGGTTTACAGCATTCTTCAAAATATCTTTTTTTGTGTTTAACAGAATAAAGAAAGTTGTAAAGGTTTGAAACATGTGAACGGTGATTCAAAATTTGATGACATAATTTTCATTTTTGTATAAACTATCCCTTTTTTAATCTGCTTAAGTGTTTCATTCGAGCAGCTTTCAATCCCCTGAAGATGTTATTTTGAACGTAAAAGAAATGTTATTTGCTCTTTATGTAGTATGAGCAGTGTAAAGTGGCACTTAATTATTACGCCCAAACTTATCCATTCTGCCTCACTCATGCAAACCCATTTATTTACACCGCTCCACGTGTACAGTTAATATCCACTGCATGGAGTGCTGTGCCGTCCTGCCAAATGGAGTCCAATGCAGTTTGCTCTTGCTGTTGGCCCGCAAACATTAACTTGCCTAACACCACAACCAATTAAATCTACATATAAACACACATTACATGGTATTTATCAGGAAATAAGGACCATTTTAGTTCATACCATTGTTCTTTTATTATTATTATTATTATTATTATTATTATTACTTTTTATAGATGTGTTTGTGTTTGTTTGATTTTTCCTTTGTGTCCTTCTCTCTTCCAATCGTTCCCTGCTTTTTTGTGATTTCTCCACTAGTCTGATTTGTGTGTTTTCAACGATTGCATTGCAGGTGCGGGCCAAGAAATAATTCAGCGCGCTCGATGCATTGATTTTTAATCTATGCACCCATTACAAATTGTGTGGTGATTTGTGTAGAGAATAAATGATTGCTTTAATGCTTGAAAAAAGCTGGTTGTGAAATTTTTTCTTCCTTCTTCCTGCATTAACTCTGTTTGCCTCTGCTGGGATTGAATGCATGAGATGTGGATTGTTTGTGCAACGACTGTTACTGAGGGATGTTAGGAAGATGATCAGAAAAGAAATAACACGGTCATAGTTTCCTGCGTTGTTTCTTGTGCTTACAGTCATCCGATAAAGAGAAAGTCGACCAGCTTCAGGAGGAACTTCTTCGAACTCAGGTATTTAAATTAGTTGTTGCTAAAGGGGTGGTTCACTCAAAAATTACTTTGATTTGTTTCAAACCTGTTTGACTTACTTTCTTCTGTTGAACAAAAAAAGAGATTTTGAATAAAGCTGGAAAACTGTAACTTGACTTCCACAGTAGGAATAATAAATATTATGGAAATCAATGGTTACAGGTTTCCAGCTTTTTATATATTTTGTGTCCAGCAGAATAAAGAAACTCATATAAAGGTTTATAACCACTTGAGGGTGAGTAAACGGTTGGTAAATTTTTATTTTTAGGTGAACTCTCCCAAAATAGTATGTTTTTTTGCATACTAAACTAGTAGTTTTTGTAAAGTTGTTTGCTATTATTATAATCATTTTATATTTAATTTCGCTCATTCAGTTGAAGTACCAACGGATGCTTGAGCGCTTGGAAAAGGAAAATAAAGAATTGAGGAAAGTCGTATTGCAGAAGGATGACAAGGGTATTCACCAAAGAAAAGTCAAGGTCAGATTTCAGTTGTTTTTCTTTCAGATTGAAAATGTTTTCAAATTTTACTGATGAAAACAAAAGGGATCACTGGGTTATATTAATGCAATTCTCCTGTTATTCTTGTGCAGAAGTCTTTGATTGACATGTACTCTGAGGTCCTGGACATTCTTTCAGATTATGACTCCAACTACAACACTCAAGATCACCTGCCAAGGGTCAGTCTTATTCCTATTTATTCATCTTTTGAAATATTTGCTTTGCTTTACCTTTCAACTTGAACGTTTTTTATATTCAATAAATGCCTATAAAATATTTGCTGAATTAAGTGCAAATGCTTCAATATACTGTAAACGGACAGATTTTCTAATGCCAGCACAAACATCATTTTTAAAATAGTTTAAAAACTATTTTCAGGATTTACCAAAGACACACAACAAAAATTGTTCTATAAACTGAGTGGATTCATGTGGTTGACCTTATTGCATATGCATTTGTAGGAGTTACCTTTAATGCGACAATTGTTCTTTTGAGGTTCACTTAGAATGTTAAGATTTTTACACCATATTTTGACCCCCTTATCAGAACACCTCAGTTGAAATAGTGTGTTGAATTGCTAACTTAGAAATAAACGCCCACTTGTGTGATTGGCTAACGGGTTTTACATATTTAAAGATTTCTAGAAGTTTGACAGGGTAGCGGTGTACTCACTGATGTAAATTGGGTTCGGTAAAAGCAATACATTTTTCTACGCTTGTTATTTTATATGAAATACCAGATAATCTTTTTGATCTTAGTGAACATATTGATAACCATTGTCTCTGTTATGGAAATGAATTTTGTGGTGTTATAAAGGGATAGTCCACCTGAACATTTTGTCACTTTACTTATTCTTTACTTGTTGCAAACCTGACTTTCTTTCTTCTGTTCTTTCTTTCTTCACAAAAAATATTTTGAAGATGCCAAAAAAGCTGGAATCATTGACTTTCATAATATTTGCTTTTTCTACTGTGAAATTTAGAGGTTACAGGTTTTCAGCTTTATTCAAAATATCTTCTTTAGTGTTCAACAAAATAAATAAACTCATAAAAGGTTTGGAACCACTTGAGGAAGAGTAAATAGTGTTTAAATTGTTTATTAGAACTTTATTGCTACTAGATTTTTAATGTATGAGACATGAGCAGATTCTGTCTTCTCTTTTTTAGGTGGTGGTAGTTGGGGACCAGAGTGCAGGAAAGACCAGTGTGCTGGAGATGATCGCTCAAGCTAGAATCTTCCCCAGAGGCTCTGGAGAAATGATGACGAGGTCTCCGGTCAAGGTCAACTTGCTCTCCTTTCATTGTTGTTCTTGTTGGAAACTTGTTGTTCTTTCATTGAAATAGGCCACCTATGTGATTTCTGGAAATCCGTTAATTTAGTTAACTGACTGTTCTCAGAAAAGTTTAGATGACATTTTCTTTTTATCATGCTTTTTATTAGTGCATATTTGTGTACAGTAGTAATTTTTTTCTCAACTATTATTTAAACTGTAATGTTACTTAAGGGTACATTTACGTGACATCACTTTTATCTAAAAAAGAAAAATGGGTAACACTTCAAAAAATGGTCCATTAGTTAGTTATAATATATGTTAATAATGTTAGTTAATGTATTTTACTGACATGAACGAACAATTAGTAATACATTTATTACAGTATTAATTCATCTTTGTTAACGTTAGTTAATGTTATTTAGGTTAAATAAGGTCACTGTGCATTAACTAATAGTAACATTAGCTTTGGATTTTAATAATGCATTTCTACATGTTGATACTATACTTTCATAATTAATTAATGCTTTACAAGATTATTTACACTTAGTTAATGTTAGTAAATGCTAACTAACAATCACTAATGGAACATTATTCTAAAGTATTAGCGAAAAAAGTTTTAAAGCGTTTAGGCCATGTATTTATACAGCAGTTGCGTTTTTAAAATGCATTATTTTTAACACAAGTTTCAAAGTGGTATTTTTTTTTCCCAATGATAACATTTTTGTCTCTCTGTAAAAAAAAAAAAAAAAAAAAAATCAAATTTTGGCACCGATAGCCTCATGGGCAGTGTGCCAACATTGTGCTTGGGGCATCCCAAGTTTGAGTCTCGGACCTTTACTGATCCCATCAATTCTCTCTCTCGCTCTCGCTCTCTCGGTCTCTCTCCAACTTCATTCGCTGTCTAATATATTGTTCTATCCCAATAAAGGCAAAAAAAAAAAAATTTGAAAA
The DNA here is from genome assembly GCA_903798125.1 of Danio choprae. Lineage (NCBI taxonomy): Eukaryota > Metazoa > Chordata > Actinopteri > Cypriniformes > Danionidae > Danio > Danio choprae. The sequence continues at coordinate 13,382,251 of CAIGQW010054109.1, forward strand.
ATGGTGATGTCATGCGCCTACATATTCCATGTTTAAGCTATAGGAATTTATGGTACATTGGTGGAATGTGCCTGTTTTTGATGCTGAGTGACAATGCATACTGATGCATAAAAGAGCGTTTTAGTCATTGTAATATATTTGTGAATGGGGATCATTTTGACAACATCTGCACATTAAACTTTTTAAAAATGTAAAACATTCTATTGTTTAGTGTATACAAGTTGTGTAAACATACTCTAAATCATATACTCTAAGTTCCATTTACAGTTGTTAAGATTGTTGCTATCTAAACAACAACAAGCCATTTCTATTCTAATATCAGCCATTTTTATAAATGATTACTGCAGCTGATTCCAAAGCATCACTAGCAGATATATCCCCAATTATTTTATTATAAAAAAAAAATGTATTATAAATAATATCATTGTAGTGTGTTTACCTGAGCTGTTTTATGCTGTAGGTGACATTGAGTGAAGGCCCTCACCATGTAGCAATGTTCAAAGACAGCTCTCGTGAGTTTGACCTTGGCAAAGAGGAAGATGTAAGTCTTTTAACTCAAATTATGCAGTCTGACTCACCGTTTTTGACTGTCGGATCATTGAGATGATGTCTTGTTGTTCGTTCTTTTCTAGCTTGCAGCACTGAGGCATGAGATTGAGCTCAGGATGAGGAAGAGTGTGAAGGAAGGTCAGACAGTTAGCCCTGAGGTATTACCATTATTTCTCACTTTGCTTTGTCAAAACATTTACACCTGAATCTGTCAGAATAATAAAATTTTTATCATTTATGTTTTTTCTTTTTCTATTTTGTTATAGACCATCTCTTTAAGTGTTAAGGGCCCTGGAATCCAGCGAATGGTGCTTGTTGATTTACCAGGGGTCATCAGTGTAAGTTTTGCATGCTTTTTATTGGCGTTTTACTTTCTGGCATGGAACATAACCTTTTCTCAAGTAACATCTTCTCACAGATATAAAAATATATCCCAAGATATATTATCCCAGGAAAATAAAACCTAAATATAAAAAATATATATATTTTTTGTATGTATGGATGTATGGATGTATGGATGTATGGATGGATGGATGGATGTATGTATGTATGTATGTATGTATGTATGTATGTATGGATGGATGGATGGATGGATG
>CAIGQW010054109.1:13388395-13404870 GCA_903798125.1 Danio choprae
ATATTATATTATATTATATTATATTATATTATATTATATTATATTATGGCATCATGGTGGCGCAGTGGGTAACACGATCGCCTCACAGCCAGAAGGTTGCTGGTTCGAGCCCTGGCTGGGTCAGTTGGAATTTCTGTGTGGAGTTTGCATGTTCTCCCTGTGTTGGCGTTGGTTTCCTCTGGGTGCTCCGGTTTCCACCACAAGTCCAAAGACGTAGTAGGGCATGGAAGGGCATCTGCTGTGTAAAACATATGCTGGATAAGTTGGCAATTCATTCCGCTGTGGAGACCCATGATGAATAAGGGACTAAGGAAAATGGATAAATTAAATTAAATTAATAAAAAAAAAACTCAATTAAATGCATCTTTGTTTAATATAAGAATACGTTTCTTAAAAAAAAAATCTGAACAATTGTTATTAAATAAAATTCTGACCCCAAACTTTAATATGATCTGTTTCACTGTCAATCTGTCCTCTTTGCTCTGCTGTTCAGGTTGCTTGGGAGACTCTGCAGGAGGAGTTTGCCCGCTTCATGGCCGAATACAAAGGGAAAGACCAGGATGACATTTTTGACAAGCTTAAAGAAGCTGTCAAGGATGAGAGCATCAAACGACACAAGTGGAATGAAAGAGCCATGGACAGCTTGGTAAATACAACCGATTATTTAGTTAAGCAGCAGAGAGAGAATTCTCAAGCGGTGTTAATTTATGTTACTCCTGTATGTGCTTTACAGAGAGTGATTCAACATAACGCTCTGGAGGATCGTTCTATCACAGACAAGCCCCAGTGGGATGCCGCTATACAGTTCATGGAGGAAACGCTGCAGTCTCGTCTTAAAGACAGTACGTCTACCCTCATAAACCCTCTCTTGTCTGTTTGTCTCTGGAGTGTGTGACTCATCTTCCTGTGTCGCAGCTGAGTCAGTAATAGCTGATATGGTGGGGCCAGACTGGAAGCAGAGGTGGATGAGCTGGAAAAATCGAACACCAGAGCAGGTTGGTTTGGCAACACTTTTAATTTGGTTCTATTTAGTCCATTTTTAGGTAACAGAGCCTTCATTTTGTTTTACTGTTTATAATACAGTAAACTTACAACTACGTTTACACTAGTGTGAAAGAAGAGAAAGAAAGCAAGAAAGAAAATAATCCTGGTGTTTCCAAAATGTTTTAGAAAAGATATCATACACGCAATATGACTGAAAACACACCAAAATTTGCTATATTCTGTAATTACAGAACAAAATTGTAGCCTTTATACAATTATTTAATAAAATACATATTATCAGAATCAGAATGAGCTTTATTCATCAAGTGTAGGGTTTACAGGAGCTAGGGTACATGCATACATACATATCAACACAAGCAGACAGAAAGACATTTAAATAAGTGGAAATAAAGGAGACAATAACATATAGATATTTAGATGGATGGATAGATGCTTTGTTTGTGCATTGTAACTGTACAGATAAGAAATAAAAATAAAAAATCTGTATATTATAATGATATTTATTATAAATAACTAGTATTAAAGTGCATTATATCCTTTAAATGTAATATGTATGCAGAACAGAAGAAGATGTAAATCAGAAAACGACTATAATTATAGCATTATAAACTTTAACAGTTATTATATAAAGTATATAATAGTATAATAGCACAAGTTATAATGGTATTTGTTGTAAATAACATACATCAAGCATTAAATTACACTCAGAGAAAAAAGTTGACATCGGGTCCTTTAATTTTGACCTGTATTCAGAAGAGAACCAGATAAAATCTGAAAACATTATAATGGCAATAAAAATGATAATGGCATTAATTATAAACAGCCAAATTAAAATTAAAGCTTAACATATGTTAAGACTAAAGAACGAAAACAATTGCTTGCATAATAGTTTAGCAACCAAATGTTAAATTGTGAATATTGTTTAATGGAAATTATTATTATTTTTTTTCAGTTGTGTTCAAGTATCCATGTAAAATAGCAGCATTTGGCAGCACAGTGTTTCTTGAAACTGACACATCTGACAATTGTTTTCTTGACTTCTTAATGTTTGCTTGACTTCAGGCTACAAAATCAAAAGATCAATGCTGTGATATATTATGTGCATTTAAAATCACAGATTTTGTCATTGTAATGTGGAATTTTTTTTTTTTTTAAATACTGTAATTTTGGTTCATATTCATATAAGACATCATTCAAAACTGTAATAGGTTTACTTATTTATTATATTTATTTATACTTAAGTAATATATTTATTTCTATTACTTATTTATTTATTTTAGAATAAAGAAAACGTGGAATGTGTTTTTTGTCAGATTAGTCATCTTCAAATTTGAACTTGCATCACAAAAATAAAGTGAAATTAAAAATAAGTCTTAATGGTCATATAATCACACCTTGACGAATCAGGACAGAAGGATGCGATGAACAATTTCAGCCAGGCATAACTGTCGCAAAATTGTGCATTTTATAAAAACATATTAGTTTAATTGCAGCTTTAATTGTGTTCTGTAACTGCAGCACACCCGGAATGAAACCAAAAATGAGCTGGAGCGCCTGCTGAAACTGCACGAGGATCACACAGCATATTTGGCCAATGATGAGGTCACTACAGTGCGCAAAAACCTGGAGGCCCGAGGGGTGGAGGTGGACCCTGTATTGGTTAGTGAGACTTTGAGAGAATATATGGAACATTCTACATTTATGAGCTGATAAATGTATAACCGATTCTCTCTGTAGATTAAGGATACGTGGCATCAGCTCTTTCGACGTCACTTCCTGCAGAAGGCACTACTACATTGTAACCTCTGCCGACGAGGTTTCTACTACTACCAGAGGCACTTTGTAGACTCTGAGGTAGAGAATGAAGATGGAATTTGTGATTAAAAAATCTCAGTATTTAGGGGTTTTAGCATAAAACTAAACAACAATAACGATTTTTTTGCAATAAAACAAAAAAGAAAATAAATACCTTGTTTTATTTCCGCTAGTAGCCATATTTACATATTTATATTACATATAAGATATGTACATATAATTATTTGTAAAACTAAAATTTTTTATTATTTAAAACTGAATAATATACCTAAAATACCTAAAACTTGAACTAAAATTTAAATGAAAGCAGAAGTTTGAAAGAAATTCCAATTCTCAATACTCTCATTTGAACAGATTTTTCAAAATAACTCTAATTTACTAGTCTATTGATATTAAAGTAACAATAGACTAGTAAATAACAAGTAGAGCTGCCAAATATAACATTTATTTCATGGCAGTTTTACTTAACTTTTTGAACTTTCAAAAAATGCTTAATTCTGATTATGTTGTATAAAAACGTTGTGCTTTGAGGTTGAAAATATCAAGTAAATAGCCTAAAATTGACCTAAAAAAAAAAAAAAGAATGCCATTTACAATTTAATAATTCCAGCATTCGCATGTTTATACAGTATTTTATTATCCTTATTATTAATAATTTAATGATAATAATAATAATAATAATAATAATAATAATAATAATACAAATGTAATATTAAGGAATTTGTTTATAGAGAATATTGTTATAAGTAATTTATAATAAAAGTAAGGATAACTGTTCTATTTGTTTAAGAAATGTCAGTTATCATATCACATTTTCCCCCTCTCTTTTGGTCAAAGGCTTTCCTACTTTAACAATTTCTTCCAAAAAGTATTTATGTTGGATTATGTTTCACTTATTTCTTTGTATTCCAGCTTGAGTGCAATGATGTGGTTCTGTTCTGGAGGATTCAGAGGATGTTGGGCATCACTGCCAATACTCTTCGACAACAGCTCACTAACACTGAGGGTATGTCTGTGGGTTTTCACCACTAAACAGGATTTCCTCTACAGTTCTTCAATTCTGGTTACTTAGTACATTTATATTTCATTTCTAATTAAGCGGGTTTCACAGAGAGAGAGAAGTGACTGAAATTATGTTACGTTCTACCTTGAAACAACATCATTTATTTATTTATTTTTGTTTTTATTTATTTATTTTTGTTTATTTATTTATTTATTTTTGGTTAATTAAATAAGTTGTTTGTTTGCAGTACGGCGTTTGGAGAAGAATGTTAAAGAAGTATTAGAGGACTTTGGAGAGGACAATGAGAAAAAAGTCCAGCTGATCACAGGCAGGAGGGTTCAGTTGGCAGAAGACCTCAGTAAGTTACTCCTTATATTTCAATCTTCATACAAGCCTATAAAACATCGGCAAGACAGGTCGGCCAGCAGAGAGCAGTGTTGCTTTGCACTTAAGAGTATAGATAATGCGATAGATAATGGGCATTGATCAAATTTCACTCCAGCATAACATTACAATTGTTCTTGCTGTATTTAGAAAATTTGCGAATATTATATTTTTTCCGAATATCATGCTGCTTTTTTTTTTTGATTCTCTAAAGATCTGATAAACATTTTTCATATTGAAAAAAATTGTTATTTAAAGATTTTTTTCTTATTCAGAAAATGACAAACTAACAAATATTTTCCTTTGTTGTGATTTAAAATAAGACTTATTCCGTAAAATATTGATTTCTTAAATCTTCCGTAAAATATTGATTTCTTAAATCTTCTGAAGTTCAAACGTTGCTATTGTGTGATCTAAAACTAATATAATCATGTCTTGAAAACCTGGCGTCTCTTTAATTAATGCAAAAACAAATGAACATTTGTATTTATTTTTTCATTTTTTTGACAATAACGAATTGTCATCACTAGTTTACAGAATTAAAAAAATAACATTTTACTCATAACATGAAATCAAATTCAGAGATTGTCGTGGTCTACCATATAAATAAATTTCATATTATTTGAATATATTTATTCAGTTTGTTATATGTTATTGTTTTAGTTGTTTAGTTGAGTTGAGTTGGAAAAGCTCATTAAATCTGCAATTCCAAAACAACCAAAAACCAAAAACAACCAAAAAAAAAGCTAAATACATGCTTTTTTCTGAAAACTTGCATATCAGTATCAGGTGTTTTTCGGAATTCATTTGTTTCCCTAGTCCATTTTCCATTGTACATTCTTGTGGTATTAGTTCTGAAAACGGTTTGGATAGGTTTCCACACTCTCTCTTCTCTCTCACACTCCCTCTCATTTTCTCCCCGTTTCTTCCTCTGTTGAGGCTTGAACCCTTAATTGCCCATTCGCAGTGTGTGAGACAGTATGAGAAAGAGCTCCTGGCTGCGCACTGCCTGCTGTCTGTCATGTCTTCAGCCCTGGTTACTGTTAAACACGCTGTTGATTAAAGCAGCAATTTGTGGAGGCACGACTGACATGCTCAGACTTGATCTGGAGCAGATGCACGACTCGCGCACGCGTTCATCCCTGTGCTGTCATTACGCCGATAACAGAGAGTGAGCTAATGCCACTGCCGGCCAGGTTAATGTGTGCTTAAACACAATGGTCAAACCGTCCCGCCATATTAAATCAAAAAGACTCTCTATTGAATTTTCGTAAATTATTATTATTGTTTATTCTAATCTGATTCATTTGAACAGATAGATTGAATTAATTGTCTTTTTTTTTAGTGGCTAGGAAAAGTTTACGGGCTGTGCTTTTTGTTTGCTATAAGTCTGCTTCTACATGACAATTAGCAGTCATTAGAGTATTAGTAGACTGTTAGGGTAAGTAGATGGTTAGGGTTAATAGAATAAGTTGACATGCAGTTGCTATGTCATTTAAATTCAACAGAATGCCTGAAGAGGTGCATCAAAAGAAAGTTTTACAAGCATTAAATCTTTTCATACAGTTTCAGTTATTTATTTTCACATTTATACAGACATTTTATTATATGGATATATCTGTTTTATGAGACTAAAGGCTTGTTTATGCCAAGAATGATAACTATAGATTACTATATTAGAATTTACTTTAACCCTTCACCCACTTAATGCAATTCCATACAAAGCATGGGATTGCATTAAGAGGGTAAAGTGTTACGCTTTGTACACTTCTAAATGACATCATGTGTAATTTTAAGCATTTTAGATAAAGAGAAAGGTTTGTTATAGTTTAATCACTTATTTTGGAGATTTGTGGTTTAAATTAAGCGTTTCAGGTTTGAGTGCACAGTGCAGAAGAGTAGTTTGCGGCTTTATTACAACAGTAACACCGTGTCCTAACTATATGGGACGTTTCTATTTTAGAACCAGGTTATATTTCTGCGACATCACAGCAAAACAACAGCATAAACTACTATGATAGTGATCACCTCAGGTACTTATTATGTGCTTTATTCAGTGTTAAATGCTACCAATGTGAGTTTGAACATCATTTTACCTGACATTTATTGCCAAGCAGCAGCAAATTGTTCAACCTTCGATCTTGAAAATAAAATAACTAGCAGATAGTTTATAAAATGTATGTCAGACTCAAACAATGACATCAGTAACAATAAGTGCAAAACAATAGCATCTGTCACTCAGCCTATGAATGTTTCAATGGTACAGTATGTATCAAACAAGCGAGTAAGACCCTGACTGAATTATGAAAATGAACATATTTAGCACAGCATTTTTAGCATTAAAATATCAAGCAAAGTATTATTCTGGACATTCTGTAAGTTGTCTGTTTATTTCTCTGTATACTTTCAGGATAAAAAAAAATGACAACTTGACAATTTGGCATGGCTAAAGAACACAACTTAAAATTATTCACTTAATGTTTTTGTATAGTTATCTTTGCTGAGAAGTAGGACACAGTTTGTTTAGAACAGACATGGGCTGTTTTAACCAGTAAGAGTGCTTAATCTGTTTTGTCTAGATTGGTACCTGCGTAAATATAAAGACCAGGATGTTGTGCTTATTTGGTTCTGTGAGCATGTCCACTTGTCTAGCAGAAGTCCGACCCTCCACTGTTTAAGCCCTATGTCTGGCGTTGGGTAACCCGTTGAGTGGATTCCTGTGTTGTAAAGCATGACGTTGCCCTGGTGGACAACCAGCACTTGGGGAAAACACTAGCATGACCTCCCAAGAAGTGGCTGTTATGCTAATAAAAGCAAGTCTGGGCATGCATGCATGCATCAGTGCCCTGACTGTTGCCACTGCACAAAACACATGGTCACTCTATTAGATGCAGTCAGTCTATATGACAGATAGAGAGTAGTGACAGCTCTTGGATTGTTAGTAATGGTTGCCATGTTATGAAAAACAATGCAAATGTGATTAGTAAAAAGTCAGTTATGGCTGCCAAAGTGATCCCTATTGGAGATTAATTGAAAGTTTTAAGGCACAGCTTTTTTGACTTGCTTTATATTGTTTTATGTTTGGTTTTTTTTTTCAACTTAAGAGGTTAGTTCACCCAAAACTGGACATTTACTCATCTCAAGTGGTTCCAAATCTTTGAGTTTCTTTATTCTGTTTAACATAAAATAATTTATTTAAAAGAAGACTGTAAATCTGTAGCCATTAACTTTAGTAGTATGACAAACAAATACTATAGAAGTCAATGGTTGCATATTTATGTTTTCATTAAATTATCTATCAGACAAAAGAGACAGGTTTACAAATAGGTAAAGGGTGAGTAAACAGAATTTTAATTTTTGGGTGAACTATCACTTTAAAAACTAATGCTGTTTAATATTTAATACTAATTTGAAGACTAAAGAAGTTATTCAGTGGTGACTTTTACATTTTTACAATTTATTTAATCTGTTTGTAGTATTAATTTTATTAAATGATCTTAAAAAAACTATTAATATTTTATACAATAAAATTTAGTAAGCATACAGCTCTGATTTGTTAAAATAATAAATGCAGTTATACTTTTAATCTGACACAAAAACTTATATACGAAGTCATTTCAGACATTGCTTCTTCGTCCTGTTGTCATTGTGGTGTGTTGTTTTCAGTTTGAAGCGGGAAAAAAAGGCCTTTCTATTTGGCATATGTTTACAGGAATCATAGTGGTTTAATCATGAGCAGAATCGTATCATTTTTGGGTTTTTTCCCAATATCTTTCACAGTGTACTGTCAATTTCTGTGTATATGGGTTAAATCAAAACATATTTGTAAGTTGAAAGGCCAGATGTGTTTAGTGTAAACATGCTACATTGTCTGTTGTTGTATGAGAGGTAACGGTTTTGCCACCCACACTTTTTTGGGTCACTTTTGCTGTTTCTGCCAAATCCTGAAGGGATATGCAAACAACATGAGTTTGTACAGAATCCTGGCCTTTTTCAATCTCTTTTTTCAAATAGCAGGGAGGAATTTGTGGGCATGTCTGGCCTTGCTCCCTTTTCTACGTGAAGTGGCATCGTGTTCCCAGGGTTCCTGGAGCGTTGGATGTATTTTGATGTGCTGGCTTCCTCTGTCTGAGAACAAATTATCTTATTTCATCAGCACTTGCATCTTAAATTCGTAAAGCATTTAAACAACAGCAAGGCTTTAAGTCTGGTCATAGTTTGTTATATTCTTCTCAAATTCTGATTTCATTGTAAATTAATCTTATATTAGATTATCTTTTTTGTGTGTGTGGCTCTTTATGTAAAAGTTATTTATGTATTACACCAGAGTACTATTAATACTGGTAGTAAAATTTACTCTATCCATAGAAAAAGTAATTTTAACAATAACTGATAAATCTTTAAAGACCAATCTGTTGTGAAGCTTGAGATTGTATGTTTTGTTCATCTTTTCACCTTAATTCAGTTAATTTTTATGACAAACTTATTTAATTACAGAATTTGTTCACAAGAAAAACATTACCCAGGATGCTGTTCAAAAGATTCCACTAATCAGTGATCAAAGCATTTCAGATGCGTTCCCATGAAGCATGGCAATTGATGTAATCGAGTCTGCTTCTCTACTCACTCACAATACATAAGTATGTGTATATGTTATTTCTATAGATATGACCAACACTTTAATAATTTTTAAATTTATCATTTTTAATTCTGATGTACTATTCACTGTGCTTCATGAAATGGAAATTCGTTCCCACATTACAGTAAAGCCACTATGTTCCCAGGCTTTTATCTTTGTTTTCTTTGCTTCACATCACATCAACGTTTATAATGTTGATATTTAAGCCATAGCTGGTAGGTGTTTATTTATTTTTTCAAATCCCTATGGGACAAATGAATATAAAACCTACTTCTGGAACCTGCTTCTGGATAAGTGTGTACTCTGTTGGCCTCTGTCTACAAATTCCATTACACAAAATCTTCTGCATTGTTAACAGGGGTTCTTTAGATTATTAGAGCATCCTTCACAGAAAGAGAATTTATTATTTTTTTTTAAATGTGAAAAGCAAACAAACAATTCCATAAACTATTAATACTTGCACAAAGAATAATTAAATGGAGTGATTTGGTCTCCTGACCTTCATCAGTTATCATGTGTCTAGTCCGTGGCTTGATATATGTATAATACAGTATAGATAATGTGCAGGATTGTATTTTCCACTTTTCAACATATTGATTTTTTGTTTTGTTTTACAACGGACCTATCGTTTCTTCAGGTGTGCTGATTTTGAACTGCAAGATTTATTCTTTTAAATGTTTTTTGTGGAATCCAGTGATTGTTCTGTTGCTTTGCTGCGAAACCCTTTTCTGGAACTGTATGCATTATTAGCTGATCTTAAACATAAAATATGCTATGTTTTATATATATATATATATATATATATATATATATACACAGTGCATTCGGAAAGTATTCATAACGCTTTACATTTTTTATGTTACAGCCTTATTCCAAATGGATTAAATTCAATTATTTCCTCAAAATTCTACCCACAATACCCCATAATGACAATGTATTAAAAATAAAAAACCTGAAAAATCACATGTAAATAAGTATTCACAGCCTTTTCTGTAAAGCTGTAAATTGAGCTCAGGTACATTCTGTTTCCACTGATCATTCTTGAGATGTTTCAGCAGCTTAACTGGAGTTCACCTGTGGTAAATTCAGTTAATTGGACATGATTTGAAAAGGCATACAACTGTCTTATCTAAGATCCCAGGGTTCAAACCAAGCATGAATACAAAAGAATTGTCTGTAGACCTCAGAGACAGGATTGTCTCGAGGCACAAGGCTGGGGAAGGTTACAGAAATTTTTTTGCTGCTCTGAAAGTTCCAATGAGCACAGTGGCCTCCATCATCCGTAAGTGGAAGATGTTTGGAACCACCAGGACTCTTCCTAGAGCATCTGTGCAGCAATCCACCAATCAGGCCTGTATGGGAGAGTAGCCAGACGAAAGCCACTCCTTGGTAAAGAAAGAAAAGAACTCTTTGGGGTGAATGCCAGGCGTTACGTTTCATCACCAGGCTAATACCATCTCTACAGTGAAGCATGGTGGTGGCAGTATCATGCTGTGGGGATGTTTTTCAGCAGCAGGAACTGGAAGACTAGTCAGGATAGAGGGAAAGATGAATGCAGCAATGTACAGAGACATCCTGAATGAAAACCTGCTTTAGAGTGCTCATGACCTCAGACTGGGGCGATGGTTCATCTTCCAGCAGGACAATGACCCAAAGCACACCGCCAAAATATCAATGGAGTGGCTTCACAACAACTCGGTGAATGTCCTTGAGTGGCCCAGCTAGAGCCCAGACATAAATCCTATTGAACATCTCTGGAGAGATCTGAAAATGGCTGTACACCGTCGCTTCCCATCCAACCTGATAGAGCTTGAGAGGTCCTGCAAAGAGGAATGGGCAAAAATTCTCAAAGATAGGTGTGCCAAGCTTGTGGCATCATATTCAAAAAGACGTGAGGCTGTAATTGCTGCCAAAGAAGCATCAACAAAGTATAGAGCAAAGGCTGAGAATACTTAAGTACAGTCGTGGCCAACAGTTTTGAGAATTACGTAAATATTGGAAATTGAAAAAGTTAGTGCTTAAGTTTTTATAATAGCAATTTGCATATAATCCAGAATGTTATGAAGAGTGATCAGATGAATTGCATAGTCCTTCTTTGCCTTGAAAATTAGCTTAATCCTGAAAAAAACTTTCCACTGCATTTAATTGCTGTCATTAAAGGACCTGCTGTGATCATTTCAGTAATCGTCTTGGTAACTCAGGTGAGAATGTTGACGAGCACAAGGCTGGAGATCATTATGTCAGGCTGATTGGGTAAAAGGAGGGTAATGCTTGAAATTGTTCTTCCATTGTTAACCATGGTGACCTGCAAAGAAACGCTTGCAGCCATCATTGCGTTGCATAAAAATGGCTTCGCAGGCAAGGATATTGTGGCTACTAAGATTGCACCTAAATCAACAATTTATAGGATCATCAAGAACTTCAAAGAAAGAGGTTCAATTCTTGTTAAGAAGGCTTCAGGGCGTTCAAGAAAGTCCAGAGGATTCAGCTGCAGGATCGGAGTGCCACCAGTGCAGAGCTTGCTTGAGAGTGAGGTGTAAGCGCATCTGCACACACAGTGAGGCAAAGACTTTTGGAAGATGGCCTGGTGTCAAGAAGGGCAGCTAAGAAGCCACTTCTCTCCAAAAAAAACATCAGGGACAGATTGATCTTCTGCAAAATTATGGTGAATGGATTGCTGAGGACTGGGGCAAAGTCAAATTTTCCAATGAAGCCCCTTTCCGATTGTTTGGGGCATCTGGAAAAAGGCTTGTCCGGAGAAGAAAAGGTGAGCACTACCATCAGTCTTGTGTCATGCCAACAGTAAAGCATCCTGAGACCATTCATGTGTGAGGTTGCTTCTCATCCAAGGGAGTGGGCTCACTCACAATTTTGCCCAAAAACACAGCCATGAATAAAGAATGGTACCAAAACACCCTCCAACAGCAACTTCTTCCAACAATCCAACAACAGTGGTGAAGAACAATGCATTTTCCAGCACGATGGAGCACCGTGGCATAAGGCAAAAGTGATATCTAAGTGGCTCTGGGACCAAAATGTTGAAATTTAAGGTCCATGTCCTGGAAACTCCCCAGAGATAATCCCATTGAGAACTTGTGGTCAATCCTCAAGAGGCGGGTGGACAAACAAAAACCCACTAATTTTGACAAATTCCAAGAAATTATTATGAAAGAATGGGTTGCTATCAGTCAGGATTTGGCCCAGAAGAAGCATGCCCAGTCGAATTGCAGAGGTCCTGAAAAAGAAGGGCCAACACTGCAAATACTGACTCTTTGCATAAATGTCATGTAATTGTCCATAAAAGCCTTTGAAACGTATGAAATTCTTGTAATTATATTTTAGTACATCACAGAAACAACTGAAACAAAGATCTAAAAGCAGTTTAGCAGCAAACTTTGTGAAAACTAATATTTGTGTCATTCTCAAAACTTTTGGCCACAACTGTATATTGTGCTTTTAGTTTTCCATAGCTATTTTTAGTCCTTAATAAGATGCTGATTTTCAAGGGCATTTTGAGAAGTGTTGTCCACATCAGCTCTCAGGAGACCCAGTAAATAAACCCTAATAGAATCCAAACCAAACAGCTCGACAGCCACTTAACTCTGAAACCCAGAGTCTGTTCCCCAGTCCTGCGCACGCTCATTTCCGTCACACCTCACCCCGGCATCAGACGTTCTGCAGCAGGCACGTTTTAGGCCTCCGCGCTGCCAATTAACAGGCCACCGCTGCTAACACTCTGCCTGGAGATTTATTGCCTGACCCGGGACGCTCCTCAAACCTTTGTGTGGGCTATCGATCTCTACAGCTGCACTGGGGCCGGCCCGATAACCAGAGCAATTAGCGTCATCTCCATTGTGTGAGCGAGACGGCCGGCCCGAGTGTGTGCTGGGGACATGAGGCCCCTGGGGGACGTGGGGTTGCTGATACAGTGCACGCCTGGCTCCAGATGCATTGATCACGTCCACGGCGCAGTCTATCTGGTGGTTGGGTCTGTGTACAGAGGGAGATGGGAAGAAGCATCTGAGGAATAGGGCTGTTGTCACTGGAAAGTTTTTTTTGATCAAAAGTTTGCTTTATTGTGTTTGGAGACTAAGTGAACTTAATGAATTGGTTTACTTGTGTTTATTCAAGTATTCATTTTTGTGCATCTGTCCTGATTAGTGTTAGAGAAAGTTACTTTTGAAAGTAATGCATTACAATATTGAGTTACTCCCTCAAAAAAGTAACTAGTTGCGTTACTTAGTTACTTTTTATGGTAAGTAATGCGTTATGTTACTTTTGAGTTATTGTTCCATTCTTTTTCTTTTTTTTTTTTTTTTGTTTGTTGAGTTTTTGCATTTACAATTTAAAGCAGTACATTACCCCTCCTCTACCACAATCATGCCATTGAAAGAAGAAAAAAAAGGTATACAGTGGTCCCTGGGCCTCACAGTGGCGCAGTGGGTAGCACGTTCGCCTCACAGCAAGAAGGTCGCTGGTTCGAGCCTCGGCTGGGCCAGTTGGCGTTTCTGTGTGGAGTTTGCATGTTCTCCCTGTGTTGGCGTGGGTTTCCTCCGGGTGCTCCGGTTTCCCCCACAAGTCCAAAGACATGCGGTACAGGTGAATTGGGTAGACTAAATTGTCCGTAGTGTATGAGTGTGAATGGGTGTGTATGGATGTTTCCCAGAGATGGGTTGCAGCTGGAAGGGCATCCGCTGCGTAAAACATATGCTGGATAAGTTGGCGGTTCATTCCGCTGTGGCGACCCCAGATTAATAAAGGGACTAAGCCGAAATGAAAATGAATGAATGAATGAATTATAAACTCTAGATGAAGGATAGTAAAGCCCAAAGTGTCTTCTTTCCTAAGATACATGAACTGTGGATGTATACCAAATTATTCAGCTACTGTTACTGTTTTAGTTAGGGAAGGTCATTTTTGAGAAAGTGTCTCTGACGGTGAGAGAGAGAAGGACACCAATATAGCCTTGGAAAACTTATTACAGAAATCTTATTTTGCATGCTATCTTCATCAAATTTGAAATATGAATGTATGAGACACTTGGCTTTAAAGATATATTTTTTCGAGGTTATAACATTAATGTTTTCCTGTGTTTGTATATGGAAAAACAAATATCGAACATAGTACAGTTTTTTTTACTCATTACTTCATAATGTAGAACTTTTTATATTTTTGAGCATGAAACCTTCCAGATGGACCTTAGTAAAGCTCAAAGTGTCTTCTTTTTGTTTGTAGCTCACTGTGGTTAAGAACTGTTACTATTTAAAGTTAGGTAGGTGTAAATAAAAAATGTCTATGTTGTAGAATGTTGTGGCACTTTACAATGCAGATTCACTAATATGCATTATTCACTAATGATGTCTTTAATAATAATAATAATAATAATAATAATGATAATAATAGCGGGGGCAGCCCAGTGGCGCAGTGGGTAGCACGAAGGCAAGAAGGTCGCTGGTTTGAGCCCCGGCTGGGTCAGTTGGCATTTCTGTGTGGAGTTTGCATGTTGTCCTCGTGTTGGCGTGGGTTTCCTCCGGGTGCTCCGGTTTCCCCCACAAGTCCAAAGATATGCAGTATAGGTGAATTGGGTAAGCTAAATTGTCCGTAGTGTATGAGTGTGAATGGGTGTGTATGGATGTTTCCCAGTGATGGGTTGCAGCTGGAAGGGCATCCACTGTGTAAAACATATGCTGGATAAGTTGGTGGTTCATTCCGCTGTGGCGACCCCAGATTAATAAAGGTGAATAAGCCGAAAAGAAAATGAATGAATGAATGAATAATAATAGCAGTTTGTTTTAGTTGCTAATGCTGTAATCAGTCATTTATGTTTAGTCCTATGTGAGTTATGCATCTGTACATTAAATAAGTACGAATTAAATCATCTTAATGCACATGCATTGTAAAGTGTTACTTTTTAACAAAAAATGGTAATACATTCAGACAACAATATCAAAATTGCCATTCTTTATAAGCATAGCAAACTCATTTTGTGTATATGGCATATCAAAAATGAAAAGGGGTTTCCTAGCATCAGTACAAATAAAAGTGTAAGTCCAACTATGATTCTTCCCATGTATAGAATGTGAAAAATGTTTAGCACAAAAAATAATGTCATTTTAATTTTCAGAAAGATGTTTTGAATAATATTTAAATGTTTAGATGATTTGTGAGTAAGATATGTAAATTAGCATTTGCATGCTCTCATTCATTCAGTCGTTTAGTGGATTGTACACCTTAAATAAAGCTAAGAATTTATTTGATTGTTTTTTGTTATTATCTTTAAGTTTTCACCTCCTATACTCTGCAAAAATCAACAAATTTGTTTACAAAATTCGGCACAGAAATAACAAAAAAAGGTCTGCAGCTTCTGTCTAATATAGTTTAATTAAACAACTAATAGTTTAATTTTAATGGAGACATGAAAATGTGTTGTCTAATTTGATCCATGATGATCTTGCAGATAACTAAAAACAAAAAAAAACTGAATCATATTGAGTACTGTTATTATTCCCAATTGTTTTTCTACAAGCCGACTCACAATGTCCCCGGTGTAATGCCATGAAAAAAAGAGATTGTGTAACCCAATACCTCCATTAGTACCATCATTCAAACACGTGTCTTTTGTAAATGTGTGACATCCTTCCTGTTTATCTGAGCTGGTTTTTCTCATCTCCTTTTGCAGAGGGCTGATAAGTTGAGTGACATGTGAAAACTGTGCTCCTCCACAGCAAAGCCTGATGCTCCAGCCAAAACAGCCACATGATAAGAGTGAGGAAAGCAGCCGATTGCCTTCAGCCCCTCATCAATCCAGTCCCCATCCTTCTGGCCTGACACTGTTTGACTGTTTCCAAACGTTTGAGGAAGCCCGGCTGGAGATAGAGCTTATCAGGACCTAGCCAAACTGCCATTTCTGCATTCATCCGTCTATCAGCTGTTCGGCAGCCTGGAATCACACCTCACCGCTCACTGATCTGACACAGCACTGAGACTACACTCAACCGTAAGATGACACTAAAACAAATACAATGCAAAAGTTATTTAGTGTGTTATTTGTGTTATTTACTTTCCTGATAATATACTCACTTTGCCATTTAAGATGTTCATGTCTTAAAGGTGTTATATTTTTCTCCATAAAGTGGACCTCTATGGTTCTCAATAGTTTACACTATAGCAGAGATGACCAGACTAGAGCCCGTGGGCCAAAGTTGGCCCATGGAAACCTTTAATTTGGCCCGCCATCCTATCTGAGAAGAAAAGGACAATGATGGGGATGGTTTAGAGATTGTCATTCCAATTTTAATGTAAACTTCTATTTCTTTGTTTTATTGTTAAGCTACAAAAAAGGCTAACTGAAATTAAATGTTTCAATTTAAATGGTGTCAGTTAATCTGATTTAGTTTGATTTTCCTTATTTCCAGATTTAGTTTGATATCCTGTCACCTACGGATAGAGCAAATCAAGGCAAAGGCAGATTCTGCTTGACTAGTGTATTCAGCATTGAACTCCACTGTGTTATTAATGTAATGTTATGTTTTTTATTGCAATTTATACTGCATTAGGCAATACAATTCAAAGTCATTTTTTCTAATTATTTTTAAATATTAGGAAATAAATTAGGAATTTGTCCATGGC
>CAIGQW010054109.1:13428876-13439366 GCA_903798125.1 Danio choprae
TTTTTTTTTTTGTCAGGTACATTTAGAAGAACACCAAAAGAAATATTTAAAAAGTCTTTTTAATGATCACTCAAGGCCCCAAACCAATAAAAAAAAATACGAATTCAAGAAATAAACAATAACAATAACAACAAAAATAATGATAATAATAATTATAATTATTATAATAATAACAATTACATAAAAAACTGATTAGCTGCATTTTATTTTAAATATCTGTACTTTGCTGTTATTCTGGGTTTTGCCCAGTTGTCAGCGAGAAGTTTTCAATAATTTAGAATAAAATTAAATATAATTTACGTTATCTTAATATTCATTCATTCATTCATTCATTTTCTTTTCAGCTTAGTCCCTTTATTAATCTGGGGTCGCCACAGCGGAATAAACCGCCAACTTGTCCAGCATATATGTTACGCAGCGGATGCCCTTCCAGCTGCAACCTATCACTGGAAAACACCCATTCACACTACGTACAATTTAGCTTACCCAATTCACCTATAGCGCATGTCTTTGGACTTGAGGGGAAAACCGGAGCACCCGGAGGAAACCCACGCGAACACTGGGAGAACATGCAAACTCCACACAGAAATGCCAACTGACCCAGCCGAGGCTCGAACCAGCGACCTTCTTGCTGTGAGGCAACAGTGCTACCCACTGTGCCACCGCACTGCCCTATTTTAATATTTAAAATAAAATATTATTTTTATATAATTTTTTATTCGGATATTTTAATAAATGTTAGAATAAACAATCAGTTTTATCATTATATAAATATACCTGTGAGGCTGAATGGTAATGGAACATAACCCATAATCCAACAAAAAGAGCTTCAGGGGAAATTAAGGTGCCTTTGGATAAGGGATTTGGGGATTTTTAAATCTTTTAAAATAATAGCCACGTTAATAAAGGCTTTTTTTCACTCATTTTTCGAATGCCTTGGACTTATAATTTTGTAATTTATCATTTCACTCATATTTTTAGGTTTTAGATATTATTATTATTATTATTATCATATTTTTAGGTTTTTCAGAAAGTTGTTTGCTGTTGGACACTTTATAATATGCCAATTATGTATATAAAATCTAATAACTTTTGTTTTACACCAAAAATACACACAGTCACAATTAAGAGGCAATAAGTATTGTTCCTTTTTTACTATGTATATTTGTATATACTATACTATTATATTGCAGTATATTACTTTGATTAGAGAATAACAATTTAATGCAAACCCATGTGACAAATTGATAGTCTAGGACATGTCAGATGATTTTACACAAGATTGCTCATTTGTCTTCACAAGCCCCTAAATACCTTATGCATGCAGGCACGGAGCCCAGTACCTGCTAAGAGCCCCAGCATGCATCCAAACAAACATCACTGGAGTCACTATGGAGACCATGGACACCATGTTTATTCACCTGCTTGTTGGATGGGAACGTCCCCCTTGTCATCCTCCAGCCGTAAGGATGCTCATTCTACGGTCAACACACCCACAAGCCTGCTCAAATATTGGGTTAGGACCTCAAGGATGGTTGAAACACACAGCCTACAGCCTTTGACAGTTGCTGCCTAATGGCCATTGTGTTCATTGTCCAGGCTGAATGTTGTGTGCCCCTCACCAGACCAGGACCTGCCCCTTGCTGCCACGGGACAAGAATGCCTGTGTGTAAATATGCGCGTGGGTGTGGGTGTGTGTGCCAAGACTGTTGGTTTGTGTGTATGGGGGGTGGGTGGCGATTGCTAGTTTGTGTACCCATCGCTGTGATCCTGTGCTCAGGAATGTTTGCTCTGACAATAGACAGCAACTGTAGTCTGTCTAGTCCAAGCCCTCTCCAGCCTCAACTCAAACAGCACTTGCAAACCAAGAGGCTCTTCTTTATCTGAGAGACGTTGTCCTTCTTTTAGGATGGGGAAGGTAAATAATTACAAGGCTTTAATAGGTGGATAATGTGCTCCCAGGGTGCCGGGACTCACCCTGAGCAAACAGGACGATCCACCGGCTCTCTTGCACAGCACGTTCCAGCACATCATACGCTTTTTTATAGGCATTTGCATGGCATCCCATCTGTAACCCGTGAGAGGCAAATCCTACACATCTGTAACAGTGCCACTGTAACAGTGAAACATCTTACTTCAATTCTATGCAAATCAAGTTTATCGGTAAAACACTTTTCACAATAGTTATCATTCCAAAGCAGCTTTGCAAAATGCACACATTATTAAATTATGATCAAAATCAGAAAGAGTTAAGGTGTTGAGTATACGGTGAACAGTACAGCAGTCAAGCATATACATATAGCGTCACGCGTTGTACGATATATACTGTAGTGTATTTTACATTTTTCATTTTCAATTAAGTGAACTGATCAACCAAGTAATTAAGGTCAATTTGTGCACTATGTATTGCTTAAGACTTTGTGCTGTCCTCAAAGTCCTGGTTGAGTTGGCATCATCTCTTCAAGTCCTCTTAACATTAATAAACTAGTACTAGTAAACTAGGAGTTTCAAGCCTATACCAATAGTTACATATATTCTGAAAGCACAGTATATACAACAAAAAGGTTATTTTAAACAATGAGATATTTGAATAAGAACTGATCAAAATTAGAAAACACTTTTAAACACTATTGTTATTAAACAATGGTGGCAAATTCCTAAATTATCTGACAAACCCTATTTAATTGGTAGCCTGTCTTTACAGCTTTCACTGACTTTGCAAGATGTTGAGCTCTTCTAAAGTGACTGAACAATGTAAGGATCCGTCTCATCACACAGTTTATTGATATTTAAGATAAATTGGACTGAAAGCCCCTCTGTATAGGGACCAACCCTCTCATTAGCACAAATAATCAAAAGGCTAGACTTAACTTTGCTGAGAAGCATGTTGTGTTGACAGATAACTGGTCCAAGGCTTACTTTGTTGAAGACAGCATTGGAGATTGGAGAAAGACTGAACCCAAAATGTTTGATAGGTGGAGTAAGTTTTCTGCAGCAGGAGTTTGGCCTTTTATACACAACAAAGTGAATGCAAATCTTTATCAGGAGCTCCTTTTGCAACATACAGTTCCTTCCCTGCATCCATGGCCTAATCAGCCAGGATTTTTCATTAAGGACATTGAGCTCCACCCCACAACAAAATAAGTAATGGGTAAAGCAGATGAAAATGTGGAAATAATGAAATGACAGCCCAGAGTCCTGATATAAACCTGATTGAAATCTTTGAAGAATCCTTGGCGACAAAGTTATAGGTTTTATACACTACACTGGATGTCTGTCTACTTTTTTTTTTTTAGTGATGAGAATATCTTTGTCACGAGTCAGACTAGCTCCATGTTCATGTGATCACAACTCCTCACTTTCAGCAATGCTGTAAATACCTCCAGACCATTCAGGATGACGAGAGCAAGATTTTTTTTTATCACGAGTCAAGCTGACACATGCACACACTCCATGGCCTAAAGATAGAAATTCATAGTGACCAAATACCAGCCCTCATGCACGGCTTCCCAAGCCCTGGGGCACGATGGCTAATGAGCTGAGAAAGGCCTGCTCTTATTTTGCACTCAGCACATATAGAAGAGCTCAGCTACATGACAGCATTTATTGGCCTCTCATACTATTGCCTCTACACAGCTGCGTCTGCCACCTCTCACACACTCGTTCTCTTCAGCTGGACACATTCCTGTCATTCACAGAGAGACAAACAAGAGATGTGACCTCCACCTCTTCCCCACACTCACTACATCTCTCCGTATCCTCTTGCAGCTGTGGGTCCTCTCTTGCTAATGAAATTACCCAGCACTCTGTGATGCTTCCCGGTTGAGGTAATGGTAGACTTATGTCAACAAATTGGCCAGGACAAATACGAAGACTTTGACGAGAGGTCAGAGGTTATGGAGAATAGTTAGCAGTTAATGTTAATTGCAATTATAACTAAACTGCACTCAAAAAATGACTTTTGTTGCTTGTCCAAACTACTTATTTAAGATGAGTTGAAACAACACAATTATTAAGCGGGGGACAACTTAGTTGTTTTATGTTCAATTCACGTAAATTTGTAAAAAATGATTACGTTAACTTAATGATTTGCGTTGGGACAACATGAAGAAGCAATTGTGTGGAACCCAGGATTTTTTTTACAGTGTGGGCTCACATTGATCTATTTTGGTTATATTTGTTTATTATTATTTTATTTGTTTATACGTTTATTTGTTTAAGAGAAATTTTGGAAATTATAAAATAGTTCTATAATCCTAGGCCAAAGACTGTAGCCTTTGATCACAGATTTAACAAATATACCAACAATCCATTAATGGCCGATGCGTTCCAATTTTTCCTCAGATGAAATTCTAGCAATGTCAGAAGATTTGGGACACTTCCCTGCAGCATGACTTCAATTATGACTGGAGATAAATACAAATTTCATATGGCACACCCATCTAATATATGGGCATAGAATATGCAGGGAAGTGGGGAACTACTGTTTTTTTCTAACTGCTTACACACAAAATCTTTTCATGTCAAACAATTTCTGAAACATCTCACTCAAAATGCAAAACTATCCTCCAAATCTCCAAAACCAGAAGCTATTTTTAAGTCTTGAACTCAGTTTTCAATTGCATAAAACACTTTTTTCAAAACACTACACACAATTCTCTAACTAAAACCCAAAAATCTATCAGGAAGCTACTTGCTTTCCTTTTCAAAACACAATCAATGAAAATGCTACACTTACTCACTAGGTCATACACACACACTCCCCAAATGTGGAAACACTAATTTCTTAACTGATCACTAACCAATCACTGCTTTACTGTAGTATAGGCCTATCAATAGGTCAAAAGTGACAGGACACAGGGCTGTTCTGGTCCAAAAAAAACTGGCTTGCCAGTATTCTTAGTATTCAAATTATAAATTCTTCTAAAAATAATAGAGTAATTCTTCTCAGCCTGGTGCTGGAAAGTGTATGATGGCCAACCCTATGCTGCATGACGCTTCTCCAGGCAATGAATGCTTCTTCTCTCCCCAAAGACCCACACATTTGTGTTCTTTACTGTATTCTAAAGAACATACTTTTACTTTACATGTGTTTTTTTTTTTTTTTACATTTTACATACATTTATGGTTATGGTTTTGTTGTATACTACTGTATGCAACAGTAATGTTTGGCTTAATGAATATTTTCTGTTTCTACATGTCATTGGTGTTTACAGTGTACCTGCTACTCCTCTCAGCAGATTACTGTCACTGTAGAACATTGTATTGAAATTTAGATTTAGATCAACAGTGTCTACATGGTATATCCAATGTATTATTATTAAAGAAGTTTTTGCCATTTGATGCAAATGCTTCATTCTGAGATGTGTTAGTGGCATTTTGAATGCAGAGTTACATTTTGAAGGAGATGTGAGGCATTTTGCGTGTACAGTTTTGGGAATTGTGTGTAGAGTTTTGAAAATACCAACATTTTTGTGCAACCATTTAGATTTAGAATGATGACATAAAACTCTGGATGAGTCTTCCTGCATACATTTGTCTTTGATGTGACTTGATTGGCTTACAATATGACATTATGACAACTGAGATCTTACAGTGTGACATGGGATCATGTTCGTACACTCTCATGAGCCACAAATGACTATTAAAAATCACAGTGTTAGTCTGGCTAGATCATTGGGAATAGAGAGTTGTGAACAATTCTAACTTTAAGAATGCATTATGATATTCCGAAATTCCAGTTCAGTTCCTAAAGGACTTATTTGCCTGTGTTATTCCATATGAAGTATATACAGATACTTCCATGGGCTTTTTCCTGAAATGCTTACCCATGACAGTTCTCTTTCCTCCACACATTATCATAAATGCTCCAAGTTCATCCCTGACAGGCACAGAAAATCTTCCCTTCTCCCCAAGGACCAATTACGAGTCTACCTGCCCGGGGCTTCAGCACTCCCTCCACACCTCCAGACCTGACCTTTCACCCCTGACACACGACCCCAGTGTTGAATGAGAACACACAGGAGCGTCAGAGCGAGACCCACCAGCCCACCACCCCACAGCCTCTGGCTTTGCATTCCTGACAGGAAATGACCAAGTAGACCACCAACTGATGGGGGGTAAGGGGCAGGATTTGACACTGTCACTGGGTCAGAATAGAGAATAGCTGTGGTACACTTTTATACTAATATAACTTTTCATTTTTATTATATTGAAATTAAAATATTAGATTATTATTATTTGGTTAAAGTTTGTAAATAACTACATTTCTAATTTTCCAATGTAGTAAGTTAGCAGTTATGATTATTTTGTTAGGGCACCTGTCTAATGAAGTGTTTTTTTTTCCCAAGGCAAGCTATTTTCTTAGAATGCTAGCAATTTTCCAGGGCACTGAGCATCTGTTTTACACAAGGCACGGAGCGCTCACTGTTTATTAATTGCTTAGATTTTCAGATTTTTCGTAGTTTTTTTGAACACTGCTGTCGTTTACAGTTTTGCTTCTGTTTGGAGTGCAGGGAATTCAGGCATACTGTACTTTGTCACATTATTTTTGGCTCTACTATATAGTTGAGAATGGTGTAAATTCGGATGCACCCAAAGTTGCATTCACATTCATAGCAGTGCAGTGCAACAGAAGTCAGACCACCTTCTACAAAAAAGATTCAGAATGGTACCCCGGTGTGTTCCTGGGTTCTCATAACAGCTTCTTTAATTGTCAACTCAATACCATTTTACCTCATCGACTATTTTTAGGGGTTTAAGTTTTTTTTAAATTATATATTTAAAAAAAAATTGTGGGGTTTTCACCTGATCTGAATCTGAGCGATGGCTAACAAATATGAAAAGTTGTCAAAAAAAGGGTTTTTACAAAAATATCCATAATTTGCTAACAACATGGGATTGTGTTAGCAAACTCGGAATGTGTGGGGCAAAAAGGTTTTTGCAAACATAAGTCATAATATAAATCATATCCAAAATCAAAAGTATGAATAATTGTATTTATTTAAATGTAGTACCAGTACTTGACAACAAAGTTTCTTATTTTAATACACACACAAACAAACACCATAAATGAACGTTCATCCGTCATTGCAATATTTCACAATATCTCAATCTTCAGTTAATCTCACGATTCATTGCGAACAAAGGGCTCAAGCAACAGCATGATCACGAATTTTTCTTAAACCTGGAACACAATTGAAAGATCATGCTGAATGCAGACTTGGGATGATTCCTTATATATTACATCCCCGCAAATCCAACTTTAAAGAGAGTAGAAATTGAGACTGTGTTTATCGTCCATCTCCATGCCAACACTCCCTTTGCAGGCTCTGCATTCAATGTGGTGGGTGCACAGGTTCGTAGCCTTATGCCCTCTTTTATCCTCCCCGTATGCTAATCTGCTGGATTAGGACCTGTGCAGCATTGTTCTCGCATGTGTCCAAACATGACAGGGGTCCGCAAGGGTCACAGTGGACGCTGACCTTGGCCCCCGAGGCCTCGGTGGCCAGTGAAGGGTCCCAGGAGGGCACTGGAGCAGAGCATAGCGGGGTTCACTTCTCTAATCAGCTCAACAGTGAGACTGAGACCTCCTGTGGTTTGTCCACTGGTCCGACAAAGGCCACTGCCTCAATGGCCCAAGACTCAAAGGTCAGACTGGCCGCAGAGGATGGCTGCTTTGAAATACAACCCACAATGCGCTTCCAGCCTTCATCCTCTGCTTTCTTTTCACCGGGATGTAAAAAGGCAGTCTGTGTTAACTGTATAGCTTTACTTTGTTTATACACAGATGCGGAGACTAGATCCTGATACTGGTTGTTCATTGTTTTCATTTGCTAGTTTAATCCTGCAGCGCAACACAGGATTAAATATGGGTCAAACCTAAATGTTTTGATGAAATGATTTCTTATTGAAGATTTACATTGTGCTTAGGTTATAATATGAAATATTTTGTTGTGTGGAGTGTATATGTTTGATATTGTTTATGTGTTATGGATAAAGCATTCGGTTATGTGGGATGTCAGTCAGTTGAACAGATTCATGTCCATTAGAAGGTTTAGCTGTTGACACAGTGCTCAATTAAGGTCAATAAATGTCTGGGTCGAGTGTGTTAACCAGTGTAGCTAATGCTGTTAGAACCTCATAGGAACGGCAAACTGTTTGAGCCTCCTGCTTTGTAACATTTGTAATTTCATCAAGTGTTTTCATCAAGGTTTGCACAATAATAATATTTGGGAAGGCTAGTCAAGAGGCTGTTCTAAGGAATAACTACTCCGAAATGGCAAGAAAGAAGTTATGGTCACACTTTATATTAAGGTTTCTTTAGTTAATGTATTTACTAACATTAACTAATTATGAACAATACTTGTGCAGCATTTTTTAATCATAGTTCACCATTTATTAATGCATTATTAACATTCAAATTCATGCTTGTTAACTTTAGTTTCACTCTGAGTTAGCATGAACAGTCAACAACTGTATTTTCATTAACTAACATCAAGTAACATGAACAAATACGGTAATAAATTTATTGTTTATTGTTTGTTCATGTTAATAAATGCATGAACTAACATTAACTAATACAACCCTATTGTAAAGTTTTGCCGAAGTTAAATCCATAAACACTGAATGATGATTTTTGCAGATTTGTGTTCAAATGAAACATTTATTTGACAAGTTACTAATAATTAGTAATGATTTAAAGTACTAATGTAAAGCTATTTAAAATAGGCTATTAAAAATGTACAAACTACATTGATGGTATTTAAGTGATTCATTCATTCATTTTCATTTCGGCTTAGTCCCTTTATTAATCTGGGGTCGCCACAGCGGAATGAACCGCCAACTTATCCAGCATATGTTTTACGCAGCGGATGCCCTTCCAGCTGCAACCCATCTCTGGGAAACATCCATACACACCCATTCACACTCATACACTACGGACAATTTAGCTTACCCAATTCACCTATACCGCATGTCTTTGGACTTGTGGGGGAAACCGGAGCACCCGGAGGAAACCCACGCCAACACAGGGAGAACATGCAAACTCCACACAGAAACGCCAACTGGCGAGGCTCGAACCAGCGACCAGCGACCTTCTTGCTGTGAGGCGAACGTGCTACCCACTGCGCCACTGTGAGGCCCTGTATTTAAGTGAGTTAGTTAAAACTTAAATTGCTCTCTTTAAAGTAGAATAGATTTCAATTGGCTGTTGCTATTTTTATCATTCATTAACTGAAAAAAAAACCCCTGAGTGATTTCAACAATATCTGTTCTTACTATAGTAGCGGTGTGAACTCAATTCTCAATATCCAATGCTCAAACAAATGCAATAGAAAAAAAGTTAGCATTTTTGGTCACACTTTATTTTGATGGACCGTTTGTTGAATTTAAGTTAGATAGCATCTACCTGCCAACTAATTCTCATTAGATTATAAGTAGACTGTTAGGTTGGGGTCAGAGTTAGGGTTAGTGTAAGTTGAATGTACTTGCAAAGTTTCTTATAGTCAGTTAAATGTCTGTTGAAGGAGCAGTATCAACAGATATCAAGCAGACAATCTACTAATACTCAAATGGACCATCAAAATAAAGTGTTACCACATGTTTTATACTACACCACAAGTTTGTGAAAGTAGCTTCTTCTGTAAAAGAGCTAAACTGTGTTAAAAACTCCTGTGCTGCTGTCATACTTATGAAAAATGTTCTTTAGTTACCATCATCCCAATGCTGAACATAACAAATAAATGCTTTAACAATACAGAAAAGAGTCCTGAAACCACACATAACTCTTCTCTTTAGCAAAAGCTGTAAACAGAATTGCTCGCAAAATCTTGCCAATAAGGGTTTTTTTCAGGTCACAAACCAAAACGAGCAATTAAATCAAATTGCAGTCTTTGGTGAGTGCAGGGCCCCAGTGGACTTGACCAAACGCTTGATGCTGAAGTGACCTACTTGTGCAGCCTGATGTATGGCCATTGGGAGTGAAACCAGTGGCCAGTCATTAATCTGGAACAGATCAGGATCCAAGTATGTCCCCATTCTGTGTTAATTGGCCAGTTGTTTTATTGCAAGTTGCAAGACCGGAAGAGAACTAGCTAGTGGAAGTCACATAGATCTATGAGCCTCAGAGTGAGGAAAAAAAGCCATTGACCCTCAAGAGATTAAGTATTTTTGTAGGTCTTAGTACACAAAAATGGAAATATCTTTACTCCAATCCATAACATATAGAGCCAAATAGAAGATTTACTTCAAAGGACTAGTTGTGTAAAGGAAACGGACATCTGAATTGTTTATTTCTTTCTTCAGTCAAACATAAACTAAGATTTTTGAGGAAAACAATCCAGGATTCTTTTCCATTTAAAAGACTTTTGTGATGCTCAGAGGTTTGAACTTCCAACTTGCAATTGGAAACAACATCTAAGGACACAACATGCTGAGGAATAAGGCTCTTACCTAGTGAAACCGTTGATCAAAACTAAAATACTAATAAT
>CAIGQW010054109.1:13456488-13484829 GCA_903798125.1 Danio choprae
ATGTATGTATGTATGTATGTATGTATGTATGTATGTATGTATGTATGCATGCATTAATGTGGACATTAGTTCCCTCAAGGCTGCATATAGTTTGAGACACAAGCAAAGCGGGTACCTGCCTCTGTGTAATGGGTTAATTTATTTAAACAATATTTCTGTCATTTTTGCACAAGGCCTATTTAATGCACTGAATTGGCCATACAGAAGTATTAGTTGTGTACTAATAGAAATAAATGCTGCCACCGGATTTAAAAATGTATAGAAACAATAATAATAATAATAATAATAAAATACCAAAACATCTTAAAATCAATACACTGAGAAAGGTCCACGTCTTAGGGAACTAGTGAAATAGCTTGCAAAATTGTCATTTGTACAGTAGTATACCATCATCAGTGTTGATGAAAGTAATGCATTACATTATTGAGTTACTCCTCCAAAAAAGTCACTAGTCACTAATGCGTTATGTTATGTTTAAGTTACTACCTGGCTGATGCTTGATATCTTTCAGAACTACTTTTTTTTTAATAGAGGAGCTCTGCAATTAACAGTGCACTGTATATCATACACCTACATTTACCTTTAAAAAAACACAAAAAAATATTTTAAGAAAATGTTATTTGAGAACTTTCCTGACCCCAGAGCTATACATGCCGTATATACAGATTATTGAAAGTTTAAAGCAATATGTTTGCTACTGTTGTACTATTTGTCTTAAGTAAAATCACTGTCAGAATCAGAATTAGAATCGGTTTTATTGCCAAGTGTGCTTACACACACACAAACACAAGGAATTTGTTTTGGCTACAGAAGCTTCCAGTGTACATAAAGTGACAAGTGACAACACGAAATAAATATGAAAAAGACGACAAACATTAAAGAGATGCAATTAGTCTATTGAGACAATCCCCTTTTTTCCTTTTCTTCGATGCATTCAAAATAATGAACACCTTCTCTGATTGACTGCATGATTCATTGTGACTAATTTTAGTCAGCAATTTATTTTGTAATACTAAAAAGTAACTCGGAGTTTGCATGTTCTCCCCGTGTTGGCGTGGGTTTCCTCCGGGTGCTCCGGTTTCCAAAGTCCAAAGACATGCGGAACAGGTGAATTGGGTAAGCTAAATTGTCCGTAGTGTATGAGTGTGAATGAATGTGTATGGATGTTTCCCAGTGATAGGTTTCAGGTGGAAGGGCATCCACTGCGTAAAACATTTGCTGGATAAGTTGGCGGTTCATTCCGCTGTGGCGACCCCGGATTAATAAAGGGACTAAGCCGAAAAGAAAATGAATGAATGAATGAAAAAGTAACTCAAATATTATTACTTATTTTTTAAAAGTAATGGGTTACTTTACTCGTTACTTAGAAAAGTAATATTATTACGTAACTCAATACCTTAATTGTAATGCGTTACCCGCAACACTGATCATTATTATACCAGCATACCAGCCTTTGAGTGAATACACTAATTAAAATGAATCTCTATAATAAATTGTCTTTGTTTTAGTGTAAGACAAGTCCTCATTTGCTTTAATGAAAGCAGTACACAAACTTCCAAAGCTGTCAGTCCTAATCATTTCATCATAGAGGAGCATGACACCTGACCTATATCTATTTATTTTTTCTCCAAAATTCTGCTACAAATTATGCCAACATATTCCAAAATAGAATTGGCTCAGAGTTATTTGTCCTACTGCACAACACAGTAAAACCATTGTGCACATTTGGACCACTAGAGGGTGGTGTTGGCTCTTAAAGTTTACCTCTTTTCTAGATGCATGACAGGGAATGTCACCAACTGCTGCTTAAGATTTTGTGAGTTGGTGGAGGTCATTTAAATTGGCCATTGGTTTTGTTGATCTCAGCCTGCAATACTATCTGATAATGCTTTCAGTGTTCACATTTCAGTTCAGTCTACAGAAGGACTTCACTTTTATTAAAGCACAGATGACTATAGACTGCAGTTTTGTTGTAATAGTATACACTAAAAAAGCACCAGCATGCTATATCTCTTCATGCTTTCAGTCAGCACATCTTATGCAACCTCTCGCTTTGAATAACTCAAAATTTATCCAGACGTCAACCGTCTCTAAAAGTTACTTTGAACTCTTTCAATGACTGCAATTCTAGTTCTTGGCATTGTCATAGTTTCCCTCCAATCATACAGTATTTGCTGTGAGGATTAGCATTTTGGAAGTCTGTGGGACATCCGAGCAAACCAGCTAATGTCAAAGGTACATCCAGCCGAGATCTAATGAGATGAGAGCAACAGGTCCCGATGCTGCTGTTGACTCAGATGTGCTGGGTAAACAGGACTCCAGGAGTTCCACTAGAATGGGCCACAGACCCAGTGGATTAGGGTAATGCTAACCCGTGAGGAGGCGGACATCCAGGGTAGCTTTTGACAGAGCATGATGGATTATAGTGCTGGTCTGGGGGTGGGTGGAGAAGGAATGGTAGATGCAGGGGTTCCTTTAGAAAAGGGCAGGAGCAGGGAGCTTGACCAGGCCAGGATCAGAGTCTTGTCGACAGGGGATAATCCCGTTTGTCACGTCACTCCAGGGCACAGGTCTGGGCTACGCTGTAGGGATCAGGGCAGTGATGTAGTGATGTGCTCTGAGGCACATGTTCAAGGGTGGGTCCTGCGTTTTGATTTTCAAGATTCACAAAAGAAAACTGCAAAAAATGTAATTGGACAAACAAACTTTTAAAACTGGATAATCAATCATCACCATGTCTTGACAGAACTTTTATGATACGTTTGAATCCTTTTTGAAGTTTGACAGGGCATGGCCATCATTCACCTTTGTTGTACTCTTTAAATTGTATTTCACTCACTCTCTCTCTCTCACTCACTCAGTCACTTTTCTTCGGCTTATTCCATGACTTATCTGGGGGTCGCCACAGTGGAATGAATCTCCAATTAACCTGGCAATTGTTTTACACACCGGATGCCCCTGCAGCCAAAACCCAAAACTGAGTTTCTTTAGTTTCCACACACACACTCTCTCATTCACACACTACGGCCAACTTTAGTTTATCCAATTCACCTATACTGTAGTTTAGGTGAGTTAGATACCCAGAGGAAACCCACGAAGGCACAGAAAAACCTCTTGGCCCAGTCAGGATTTGAACCAGCAACCTTCCTGCTGCGAAAAGACAGTACTAACCACTTAACTACCATGCTGCCCATTGTATTACATGAAAAACAGAGAATGTGATACAGGTGCAACTTAATGAGAGTGGGTAATGACAGAATTTATTTATTTGTTATGTTTATTTGTACCATTTGTTTGGTACACGCCATTTTGCCCACTTTAATAGTAACTGGGAGCATTGGCAAACAAAAAAAATGCTTCCTCCAGCCATTATAATCAATCAGAGATCACTTCTACAGGCAAATTCAAATAAGACCAGCCGACGCTCCAAAAGCAATGTTGAGGTTTTAGGTGGAATATGCATCAGAGAGGAGGAGGTGACATCGTTAGGCCCTTTGCCCAGCCTGTGCTACTCAATGCTCTTGCGTGTGACATGTGGCATGGAGGTTTCGGATTTGGCGGTGATGCCGGCCGTCGCTTCACCTCCTCCCATTTTTCCACAAGACTCGTGTGTCACGCGTGGGCGCCCCCGTCACATCTCTCACTCCGTCTGGCTTGACACTGGCTTCTGAGCCTCGTTTTTTGGGAAGCGCCTACATAACACCACTGTCTGCCGCGCCAAGATGAACTGCCTCCGTGGCCAGACGGAGCCTCCGGCAAAAAATAAAATACATCGTCCCTCATCTTGCTTTTCCTATCGGAAAACTCTCAGAGTCATTTACTGTCCGATTTGTATATCAGCAGAATCACGACATTCCACCTAATTATACAGCAGTGGGATTTGGGGATAGACCAATGCTTAGGAAAATGTACTGGCGCAAATTACTCGAAGCCTCTTTAAGCAAGCTCTGTGTGCGAGTCGTATATACCACACACTATGGTGCACATCGCCTTGCTTGCAGTTCTGTAATTGCTTGCTTGTGGAGCTGCTGTAATTTGGACCTGCAGTTTGAAGCTCTGCAGTGTTGACAGGCCATTTGCAGCAAGATTTAAAGCCCACACTTTTCTTCATCTAATCATGCATGCTTATGTTTAAGGGCAGTCATACAGTATGTCAGTTGCACATAATTGTCATTTTTTATGAGCACAGGAAATTCAACTCTTAAAACTGAAGTTTGATTAGTTGATGCTGAGTGAATGAAACTTTACAGGACAACTAGCCATGTTTTTTTGTTTTTTTTAAACATGGAGTTCTGGTAACTCACAGAGATGTAGATATGAGACTGTTATATAAGTGTTAGATCTATGTGCTGTTAGCATCTGTTTGGTGCCTTGAGTAAGTCATTTTTATGCATTTGACATTTACACATATTTTTATCAGTTCGTAGATTCCCTGTGAATCAAACCAATGTACACAGTGTTGTTAGTATTATTCTCTACAAGTTGAGCTTCTGGACAGCTGAACTGGCACGACAACTATGGAGCTGACTTTAATAACAATGTAATATTATATAAAACCACATAAAAGTGACTGCATTAATGACCTTAATTTTTTCTCCCACATTTGAGATTATTAAGGGCAGAGGTTGAAAGAGTACAGAACATTTGTACTCAAGTAAAAGTACTGTTTCATTGCTAAAATAATAATCAAATACAACTGAAAGTACTTTGCCAAAACAGTACTAGTACTAGTAAGTTAAAGTACAAAGCACTATGCTAAAAGCTATTCAGAGTACTAGTTACTTTTTTTTGGCGGGGGATCTAACTTTGATTATGGCCATTTTTATTATGGACGTTTTTGTTGTGGAATGGTTTAATTGTTCATCACAAAAGTGTCAATAATGTTTAATAAATTTAAATATGTTTGTAATAAACTGAATTTGTCTTTTTAGAAGACTAATTAAATCTCTCAAGCTTGAAAATAAAGAAAAAAAAATGAATGGACAAAAAAATCTACATATGCATATGACTGTTTAAAGTATGTTGTAATATTGGCAGTGCTCTTGAAAACGATTAGTTGTCATGAATATATATATATTTAACTTATATATAAGCCAACTTATCCAGCATATGTTTTATGCAGCGGATGCCCTTCCAGCTGCAACCCATCACTGGGAAACATCCATACACACTCATTCACACTCATACACTACGGACAATTTAGCCTACCCAATTCACCTATACCGCATGTCTTTGTAATTGTGGGGGAAACCAGAGCACCCATAGGAAACCCACGCAAAAATGGGGAGAACATGCAAACTCCACACAGAAACGCCAACTGACCCAGCTGGGGCTCGAACCAGCGACCTTCTTGCTGTGAGGCGATTGTGCTACCCACTGCACCACCGTGCTGCCATATATATATATATATATACACAGTTGCAATCAGAATTATGAAACCCCCTTTGAATTTTTTTTTTTTTTTTTTCTTTTTCCCAAATGATGTTTAACAGAGCAATGAAACTTTCACAGTTTGTCTGATAATATTTGTTTCTTCTGGAGAAAGTCTTATTTGCTTTATTTCGGCTGGAATAATCGCAGTTTTCACTTTTTTTAAAATCATTTTAAGGTCAAAATTATTAGCCTCTTTAAGCTATATATTTGTTCGATTGTCTACAGAACAAACTTATGTTTAGAAATGTGTTAAAAAATCTTCCCTCCGTTAAACAGAAATTGGGGACAAAAATAAACAGCGGGGCTAATAATTGAGGGGGTTTAATAATTCTGATTGCAACTGTGTATATACAGTTATATATACAGTATATATATATATATATATATATATTGCTGAATATTTTACTTACATGTTTGACACACCCACCAAACAAGAGAAAATGCCATAGTTTCAAGGAAACATGTCGTTCAACCCGGAAAGCACAGCAAAACGTTATCCACTGGTTTAAAAACGTCTCTCAGGTCTAAAGACATACGTTCAATGATTGGGTCTCTTAACTGGCTTTTTGACCTAAGTAGTTATAGGAGTACTCGTTTATAGGAACTAGTTACCATAAATTGTGCTTGTGTTTCTTATGGTCTGTATTTGCCCAGTCATCTGTGCACTTTGTAAAAAATGCTTTTCCTATGATTTGTTTTTGTTTTGTTTCTCGTCTAAGTCTAAACAAACAAACAAACAAACAAACAAACAAACAAACAAACAAACAAACAAACAAACAACAACAAAAACAAGAAGCATTTTCTAGACAAGTAAAAATATATAGCTAAATATGCAATCAATATATAATAAACACGCTACATGGTCTGCCAGTGGAGTAAGCAAAATAAACTTATTTCACAGCGAAAACAAGGTTTTTAAGGTTTTAAGGAAAAAAACACTTAATTTTGACGACTTATTTCTGAAAACAAAACAATATTGTTTACTTGTCTAGAAAATGCTTCTGGATTTAACAATTTTTTTAAATATTTGAACTAGAAATAAGACAAACTCTCAGGAAAGCAGTTTTTGCAGTGTGTTAGAGCCTACTGCTTTAGAAGATATAGTTCCCGTAAAAGGTGTTACTTCTAAAATAGTTTTCAGTAATCTAGGTGCAAACACCCCAAAAAGCTTTTCCCAGTATTGTAAGTAAGTGTGAAAGTCCCTACAGACTACAACACACAGATTCAGTTGATCTTTTTTTCTCAGTTTAAGTTTTGTTTTTAGTGACTAGACAGTACAAATTGATAAAATTCTTTTATATTTGTATGGATTTTCACCCATCCTGGCCACTTTGAGTAAGCAAGCTATTGGGATACATCATCATAAGACAGATGGGTCCTAAACTGGTAAACAACAATTCAGGTCCTGAATGGACAAAATCCTGAGGTGTGTTGTCAGTTTCAGCATTTTTCTTCTTAACCATCAGTGTCTTTGACTTAAAGGGGCTTTTTGACGCTTATTTGCAATAACAGATTCAACATCTGTCCTGAAGTTTTTGTTATGCTTAGGGTATTGTACTACCTTTGGGGATTCTACCCTAAAACAATGATGGGAATTCTTGCATTGAACATTTGTGTGTCCTGCTCAATATGCAGGTGTGTGTAGGCGTTAGACCCCCAGGATTCGCCCACTCAGCATGGTGGGTTGGGTCCAAGAGAAGAGAGGAGGGGACCCTGAAAGTGTGGGGACAATGACCCCATCCAGCTTCTCTCTGTGGGTGTGGGTGGGAGGCAGTTATGCGTCATTCAGCCCCCACTGAGCGCTCCTAAACCGCCCCCCGCATTCTGGAGATGCCTACCTGCCCAGGATCCCTCCTCTCTCCATCTGTCTAGTTTGGGGAAGGAAATGCAAGGGGAGAAATGGATGCGCCTCCATGAAACAGACAAATGGCACAGCTTTTAAGAATACAAACTGACAAGACGACTTTAAGCTTTAACAAGAAATGATTTATCGTTGTGAAGCATCTTAACTCACACTCGAAGTGTTAAGTCAAAATACCACAGCAAAATTTGGCTACATGGGTTATCAGAAATGACCCGGTACTGCACATTGCCCAAGATAACATACACTCCTCTTGAAAGCTGTTAAACTGCTCTACACCCAGAGTGGGAGAGAAGGGAGGAGGTAACGGTTCATTTCAACACCCTGAACTCTGTGAGTTGACTCAGAGCTTAGACGTGGGAAAGGCCTCAGTTGAAGGATATGCAGCCGTGCTTTAGCAAGCTTTGCGGTACTCGTCCCATAATCTCAAGGGTATGAAAGATGGGAGATGGCTGTGGTTTTGGGGGAGCTCTATACAGCTGCTGCACTGCCATTTATTTGGTTAACGCAAACCCAAATAATTCCTGTCAGAATCTCCTCCAGAGTGTCTCGACTCAGCCCTTTTTAAGTTCGCACCGGGAAGTATGAACTGCAAAAGTGGGAGTAACTATTGAAACAGCTGCATTTCTTGTAGGAACGAGTGTTCAGACCATGAAGGATTTTTACGTTTCTTTTTTTTTCTTGATTTGCCACATTGAAGGTCTAGAAACATTCTGCTTTTATTGTTTTGACATGTTAGTGCTTATCAGTGGTTTTCTGTCTGAAGTAGTCCACACAATTCCATTATGTTGAGCCCAACACAAATTAAGTTAACTTAATTGTTTTTACAAATTTAAGTGGATTAAACATAAACAATTCAGTTGTCGCCCCCCCAAAAACTCAAGAATTGTGTTGATTCAGTTGATTTTAAATAATTAAAAAAAATTTTTAGAGTGAATGATAATGCTTTCACATTTTGCCAGACATTAACCCATTTTGCCATTTTTTTTAACCCAGTAATTTATCAACATATATACTTTTACTATCTTTTGGGTTTCATGGGTATTAAAACTTTGCTGTGGTTAGTGTTATGGGATATGTATTACCCTACAGGCAGTGGCGTAGCACTGGGGGAGAAAGGACCGTGTCACGGACGTTTAGTTGGGGAGGGGGGCCGAGGACCGTGTCACGGACGTTCAGTGGGGGGATGGAAGCACTGGTGGGCCCCTACTAATATTTCTGGGGGTCCTTAATCATGTGGGCCCATCCGCTACGCCACTGCCATCAGGATGTTCTGTATTGCTTTTTTAATATGGCAGATTGAAAAAAAAATGAGTGTATTAAAGACTATAATCAGAAATGTCAATGATGAAGCAACTTACAGAAGCAGTCAACTATTTGCTGTTTTGTAAGTAAGTTGTAAAGATGTAACCAGCCCAGCCACTTGTTGTTTAAATAGGTGATCTTGTATTATGGGGTAATTGACACCCATAGGCACCCATGAATATGTTGAGGCCTTTGAAGAGATACATTGACAGCAGTACCATCATTCTTCCGTATCTACCTGGCAATTACTCACTACTTTTGGTGAACTCCCATCCTTGCAGCTACACTCATCAATTGAGGGTTATAAAGTGGGCAGGTAAGAATTTTTATGTTTTATTTTGTTTTTTGCTTTGCTGATAGCAACACCTCAGTCTGTGCTGAAAATGTATTGTTGCTTGGTATTGTGTGCTTTTCCCTCTAATCTTACATTGATAAGAAACTGCCATGGCCCTCTAGGCCAGTGGTTTTTAATGCTTATCCTGGGACCTAGTGCTCTGGACATTTTACATGTCTTCTTTGTCTTATTCAGATCATCAGCTCATTAACAGCAAATGTAATGAAGTCCTCAGAAGCAGGATTGAAAACCCCAAGGCCCTCGGAGAGTAAAAAAAAGTTTCAAAGTTTAACATTTTTGTCATTTATTTATTTGTTTATTTTTTTGACATTAGTTTAGGCACTCACATAAAAACATATCTTAGAGGATCTATTGTGAGAAAAACACAATGCTCTTAAAATTAAGGTTAATATTTTGTTTTTTGTAAATTAGCAGAATTTTGATTAGGATTTTCTTTTATATTTATTGTTGTTCATTTAACCATGATTGATAGCAATATATACACATCTAAAAGGGTTTAAATAAATGTTTTAACCTCTGCATAAAACAGGTAAGACTTTCAAAATAACTTAGAAATATATTATAAAAATATATAATATTATAGAGGGCCTCACAGTGGCGCAGTGGGTAGCACGTTCGCCTCACAGTAAGAAGGTCGCTGGTTCGAGCCTCGGCTAGGTCAGTTGGCGTTGTGTGGAGTTTGCATGTTCTCCCTGTGTTGGCGTGGGTTTCCTCCGGGTGCTCCGGTTTCCCCCACAAGTCCAAAGACATGTGGTATAGGTGAATTGGGTGGACTAAATTGTCCGTAGTGTATGAGTGTGAATGGGTGTGTATGGATGTTTCCCAGAGATGGGTTGCAGCTGGAAGGGCATCCGCTGCGTAAAACATATGCTGGATAAGTTGGCGGTTCATTCCGCTGTGGTGACCCCAGATTAATAAAGGGACTAAGCCGAAATGAAAATGAATGAATGAATAATATTATAGAAATATATTGTCTTTTAAAAATGTTTAATCAAATATGTGAAAATTAAATACTTCTTATGAGTATTTTATGACATTTGTAGAAGAACTTTTAAGATTAACTGTACAAAACATAATTTTTATGATTCAATTACCTAAAATAGTACAGAACTGTAGGCATTTACTCATTTTACATATTTTCTTGACTTAGTTTATATTTATCATGTCCTTACCATTTCATCCAGATCCACAAGTAAGATTTGTCAACCCTCAGTGCCTCTTGCCTTGCAGATCCGCAGCACAGAGCAGATGCATCACTCACAACTTCTGCTGATCTCATCAGAAGATGCACTCATGGATGGACTTTCCTGAGCAGGAGCACAAAAGGGTACACATGTCACTAACCTCTTGCCACAAAGCAGGTGCCGCTATCAGAGGTCAACAGGGAGGGACGATTGTCCATCACAACTTGATGAACACTTACACATTAGCCATTTCAGCTACATTTCATTCACAAGTATCTGTAGACTTAGCAGCTGAGACAGAAGGTACGGTTGTGACATTTTAAATATTAATCCCTAGGCAAACATTGTCAATAAGACAAGTCATTTTGTAAGTCAATTAATTATATTAGGCCTACATATTTAGAACAGATGGTAATATCAAGTAGAAACGATAATGTGTCTAATATAAAATCTATGTTAATATAATATTATTAACATACATTCTAATGCATGTCTTCTGACCACTTAGGTTCAGATTTTTGCAGAGACCCTTCCATCCTATTTAATCACTCTCTACATCATTTGCACCATTTATTGTGCCCTATGAATGAACATGAACGCAAGTGAATAGAAATGATATGGATATACAACTGTTATTTCAATAGCCTGTCTTGGTAACAGTAAAGTATGAATACTACCTTATTTTGGTGCACTTTCTCACAACACATCTGGTATTACTAATTGGCCAGTTTTTGAAGAGTAGCTTGTGACTTTTTTGACCACATTTAACCACATGAACATTTACACCAGGAAAACAGTACAATCAAATGTGTTGTTCACTATCTAATAGCCCTTTTCGAGGTCTGACACAACTACATACAGTATGTCTCATCTTTCTCATGCAGCAAAGCAAATGTGAATGCGCCAGATACAAACATGGCATTGACAATTGCTATTAATCCCAGCAGGCACACTGATGTCAAAAACTACAGTATTACTAAAACTAGTTTGCCAATTGTACATTTAAAATTTGTATTTGAAGCTTTCAGGTGAATAATACTTATATTATAATGGTATATAATCAAAAGAGCATCGATGTATGGATGTCAAGGTTTGATATCAAATCGATTAGCATTTTTGACATGTTTTTTATGTCAATTTGACATCACGGTGTCCACTGGGATGATAATAACAAATCTACATACAGTGGGCATCCAAACACAGCGAATCCACTTTTCCTGGTTCAGAGTTGGTGCTTTGTGTGCTGAAAGACAAATACAAACTATTTTTAAAAAGGCTCTGGCTTCAATCAAACTGCCTTGGTTGAACAAGGGTAGGCCTATGAGCAAACTCTAAATGTTTAGAACCCATTTACATCCATATATTTAGCATCCACCTGTGATATACAGATATACAAAAATGCATCAGATGCAAACAGGGTCCCAGATGCCCAAATTAAAATGTGCCCCTCCTTCACTATGTATGGTTTCATTTGGAGATCTGCCTACAGCTACCTGTGGAGACCCTTTACCCACATGCTGAGGAACTGTATTCTCTCATCTCCACCCTAAATGCATGTCCAGCCCCTCGGAAAGTCCCCTAATTTCACCTAGGTCCGTCTCCCAGTCATTGGGTTTTGGCAGCATGTGGGCTGTTCTGACAGTCTGTGTTTAGCTCAGCTGCTTAGAGGGGGTCTTCTTGGATATTAGAAGACATGTGTCCACATCCAGGCAAGCCCCTACATGTTGAACCTCTCATCTCAAAGTATCCTGCAAGGGAAATGTGGCGCAGATTAATTTTGAAGCAAGATTTCATGTCCAGTATTTGTTTTTTACTCAGATTTCCTGTGATTTCCATTTGATCATATCAGCAAAACAGTCCAACCGAAGATTTGGGTGTCATTTCACATCTTACCATTTCCCTTTTTACACATCAACACATGTTGGTGCTTGCATAGATTTTCACATTTACATGATTTTGATTAATAATATCCTTTTTATAATAAGTGAACCATTGGATCAACTTTTAAAATTGACACTTTTTCAGCTTCATTTATTACTAAAAACCTTACATCAGCATCTATTAAACGTGGTATTAGCCATAAATGTCTTATCAAAATAATAACATTTAATCTGTATTGAAAGCATAGTAGTTTTTCAAATGTTTTACGCCCCTGGAGGGCTACTGGAACAAGAAATCTGTCAGTTGCTGTCTTTTATTTGCTCGCTTGGCAGCACTTTCATGACTTCCATGTGAACATTAGACTTCTCCATGCCCACTTCTAAAAATGCTTTGATAAATGATATGGACAGCTAAACATATAACAGCTTTGTTGTAAAACGTCTCAACATGGCTTTATTAATTTGTCTTGCTGGCAGAATCCCATTTGTTTGAAATTGGACGACTATACGTTCAAGTCAGTTTACCCTCTGTGTAATTGTTCAAATGCATCTAATGCAATGAATTTAATGTGTTGCCTTTCCTTGACCACATTAAAGGTATACAAACTGATTTTTTTGTCCTTTTCACTCGTAGAGATTATAGCTTTTTTTAGTTATTGCCTTTGATTGTTAGTCAGTAAAATGTTCTAGTTTAAGGCTAAGCTCATTCCTTCTGTTTGATGACTCAAATTATTATTAATTATTAATATTTTATTTTTTTTTGCTTACTGATGCTGTGCTTGTTGAGTATATGGTTCACAGGGGCAAATGTCTATGTTATGCCAGTCTTATTTGTGACCCTGGATGACAAAACCTTATTCTTATGTCTTATGTTGCACAGGTATACATTTTACATTTTATGGGTCAAACTTATTTAGTTAAGTAAATATCATGTTCCATGGAGACATTTTGTAAATTTACTGTTGTAAATATATAAAAACTACATTTTTGATTAGTACTACAGGCACTGTAAGAACTTTAAAGGCGCTTTTCTCAGTATTTATTTATTTTTTTGAATCCTCAGATTCCATATTTTCAAATAGTTGTATCTCAGACAAATGAATGCCATATCTAGCAAACCATACATTGATGGAGAACTTATTTTTTCCGTTTTTAAATAATTGCATGTTCTCCCCGCGTTGGTGTGGGTTTCCTCCGGGTGCTCCGGTTTCCCCCACAAGTCCAAAGACATGCTGTATAGGTGAATTGGGGAAGCTAAATTTGTCCATAGTGTATGTGTGTAAATAAGTGTGTGTGGATGTTTACCAGTGATGGGTTGCGGCTGGAAAGGCATCCGCTGCGTAAAACATATGTTGGATAAGTTGGCGGTTCATTCCGCAGTGGCGACCCCAGATTAATAAAGGGACTAAGCCGAAAAGAAAATGAATGAATGAATGAATAATAATAAACTGACACAAGACAAAGGTTTTAAGGTCCAGGGTCACATTTGTTTTGTAAAACTTAGGAGAAACTCCAGTTTGCCACCTTCCTCCAAATATTTAAGGTCACTGAAGCGTATTTTGTTTATGACATCTTTTTTAATAAAACAATTTACAAATCAATTTATCATTAAGGGTGCAAACAGGAGTGTGAAGACCACTTGAAAATAATTCACAATATACGATTTATAGTTAAGCTTGAGTAAGTTTTTAACTTCAGAAGCGTTAAGAAATAAATATTTGTTGGAATAACCATGACATAGCCCTGACAAAAGTCATAAAATAAATAAATAATGACAATTTGTCAAATAACATGACAATATTTTTATGTGAAACTTTGAAGAAATATTACCAGTCCTTTGTAGAATAAAACAAATATTCACATTTTTCTCAAATCCATACCTAATTAACATTCAAGTGGTCTGCTGATTTTTTTCAATAGCTGTTTAATGCATAAGACATACTGTATATACATATATAACTAAAAATGTCCAAAACCCAACAAAGAAGTGCTTAGAACAACCGGTAAAAGCAACAAAGACAATACATTCAAAACTGAAACATCACTCCAGTGTTGTGCTGCATTAAATTCATCACCTGAAAAATCCAGCATCTCTAATAGAGCTGAAAATATCCCTGCTGCTAAACGGTGCTCCTTGCGTGATCTTGCACATGTCTTTGAGGCTTTAAATGGTATACCGATGTCAGCCAACCTGCTGCTCTCCCCTGAACCAGAGAGACCGAGCAACACTCGGCTCATTGAATACCTCCCCTGTTCAACTCACTTTGGGAAAAACAACAGTATCTTGTAGTCTCCTTCCGTCCAGGCATTCCCACCTGCAGTCCGCGTGGCACACAAGTGTGAAATATCAGTATGCAGAGGCTCTGTCTCTTGCACAGGGCAGCTGTTTATCTAATACCACCCATGGGTCATGGGAAAAGGTGGGTGTAATATGATGGACTTGTGCTACATCCTGTCTGGGGCTGCTGAGTTTTGGCATGTGTTCGAGTCGGGACAGTGAAAGGCCGCAGGGTCATGTTAGCATATGCATGTGTGTGTGTTGTGACAGCTGGAACGTGGCCTCATGCCCTATGTGTACTGGAAGATACATGGTAGACATTACTGATAGTCTGGATGAAAGTGCAGGTCTAAGGAAAGTTTTGATAGAGTGAGACAGCAGTTTCAGTTTTTGGGGTTCTTAAAAGTGGATCCTATTTTTTAATTACTCAATACAGAAAGTATCATTTATTCATTTTCTTTTCGGTTTAGTCCCTTTATTAATCTGGGGTCACCACAGCAGAATGAACCGCCAATTTATCCAGCATATGTTTTACACAGCGGATGCCCTTCCAGCTGCAACCCATCACTGGAAAACACCCATACACTCTCATTCACACACATACTCTACGGACAATTTAGCTTACCCAGTTCACCTATACCACGTCTTTGGACTGTGGGGGAAAGCGGAGCACCCAGAGGAAACCCACGCGAACACGGGGAGAACATGCAAACTTCACACAGAATTGCCAACTGACCAAGCCGAGGCTCGAACCAGCGACCTTCTTGCTGTGAGGCGACAGGGTTACCCACTGCGCTGCCCTAGAAAGTATCAATTTAAATTAATACAATCACTTTATATTAATGTAAAGATTCACAGCTTTTGAGAATCAGTATCAAATTGATCACATTAAAAAGGTATGCAAGTATACAGTGTGTACAGAAAGTATTCAGACCCCCTTAAACGTTTCACTCCCCTTTTCCATATTTCAGCCATTTGCTAAAATTATTTCTTCATTTCTTTTCCTCATTAATGTACACACCGCACCCCATATTGACAGAATTGTG
The DNA here is from genome assembly GCA_903798125.1 of Danio choprae. NCBI lineage: Eukaryota > Metazoa > Chordata > Actinopteri > Cypriniformes > Danionidae > Danio > Danio choprae. Next base: position 13,471,831 of record CAIGQW010054109.1, read on the forward strand.
GTACATTTTTGCAGATTTATTAAAAAACAAAAAACTGAAATATCACATGGTCCTAAGTATTCAGACCCTTAGCTCAGTATTTAGTAGAAGCACCTGTTTGATCTAATACAGTCATGAGTCTTTTGGGGAAAGGTGCAACAAGTTATTCACACCTGGATTTGTGGATCCTCTGCCATTCCTCCTTGCAGATCCTTTCCAGTTCTGTCAGGTAGGATGGTAAACGTTGGTGGACAGCCATTTTAGGTCTCTCCAGAGATGCGCAATTGGGTTTATGTCAGGGCTCTGGCTGGGCCATTAAAGAATTCATATTTATATTACCGCATGATATTCTATGTAAGGTTATAGTTTAATGTTGCAATACATATGAAGCTGAAGTTAGGCCCTTTATGATATTCTGTAAAAAGTGTAACATATTTTGTGATTCAGGGATGTTTTCTATTCTATTTTTAATTGTTCTAAATATTATTATATGACCTTTTATCTGTGCCTGCACACATTTTTATGATGAAATTTTAACTCTACAGTTTAACAAAGTGATTTCATTTATATTGTTAGCCATTTAAACCAAAAAAATGCTGTATTTTTTTACCATAACCATATAATTTACATGTCACACCTAGACAATACGTTGTTTCAGGCTAGAAAAAAAGGCATTAGAAGTCACCTTTACAAACGATTTGGCATTGGAATTTGTCAGAGCAAAGATCAAGGCTCCATAAGGCAATTTCAACATGTACAGAAACAGAAAAATCTTATGAACATCCTACAAAAACATAACCTTTTGAGTTTTAAAATATGATTAAATATTTTAACATTTGCCTTGTATTTGAAGTCATTCATAATTCTGCTGCTCCTCCTTTAAAAACATTTATAACGTTTGCATCAGAGAAAATCTCTAGAACGACACGGTTGATAGCAAGAGGGGAGTGTAGTGTTCCCAGATGCAAAACTTAATTTGGCCAATCTTCTTTTTCCTATAGAGCCACAAGTCTGTGGAACACACGTCCAACAGAATGAATTACATGTGCAAATTTCAAGATGTTTTCAAGCCTGTCTAAAAAGTGGCTACTATCTTTCTAAATATGCACACACTACATTTTTATTTGATTGTTTGTGAGTAATTGTGTGAGTGAGCCTGTATACTTAAAGTTGTAACCTGTTTTCTTTTTTTTTTTTGAGTGTTTTAAGATCTACCTGTCCAGCGACTGCAGGTGGAAAATAAAGTTATTTGCTAAGGCCTGGCACAAGACATATTTCCTTTTTAAGGTCAATGTATTGTTGTGCATATCCCTGTCAAATAAATAAATTCAAATGTAAATGAAGGTCAAAATGTGATCTATTTAACATTTTTTTTAGAAAGTGTAAACAAATACAATCTTACTGAGAGAACCAAATCTTCAAAAGATGGTACTGAAACTATTTTCTTGAAGAGCCTGTAAACACTTTAAGTTAATAGATTGTTTTCAGTATAGTTGTTTTCACACACTGCAGTTGAGTCAATGTGTGATGACTAGCTCACTTATGATGATTTGATTGCATGGGAAAGTGAGAGACATGTTAAAACCTTTCCTTCTTTATAATTAATGCCCGAGTGAATTGCGATTGACCCTGCAATAACCGTCTAAATGCACTGGTGCATTTCAAGTGGGATCTAGTCTTTTGATATAAATCCATCCTGAGACTCTACTTTAATGAGTAGAATAAGAGAGGAGAATGCAACTCAGTCCTAACTCTAGCAAAAACGGATTACCATAGAGAACTGAACTCACTAAACTATTCATGGTGAATTAGTAAATAATACCTCTTCCGCTACCTAGGATCAGTACGACTCTATACTAATATGAAACTGCCTTTGAAGGATCCAAATTAATTAAGCCATTTCGTGTTACCTCTAATTATGCCCTTAGATTCTAAAAGCGGGTCATTGGAATAAAGCATTTCATTAAGCTCATTACCAAGTCTAGGTGTTGTGGAAGTTAATTGTCAAACTTTCTGTGAAACTTTTACAAACCCTCTCTCTGCTCAAAATACTAGATGGTTTAAGCAGAAATACAGATTTACCTTTTTTTCCCTTAGACCACCACAAAATGGAAAAAAAGTACTCACCCTCAAGTTGTATCACTTTCTTCATTCTGTGGAAGACAAAAGCAGATACTTTGAGGTTTGTAACTAAACAGTTGGATTCCATTGACTTCCATTATATAGACACAAATTATAATTAAACCAATGTCGTTTCTTGAACCACATGAAGCTGCAAAAATAATGACGAACACTTACCCCATTTTCCACTGGTCGAATAAACCAGCTCAAATGAAGTTGAAACAGGATTGCAACTTCATTTCATATTACTCTCTTCAGCTTTAATTTTATTTGTATGCATCATCTGTCATTTTGTTCACCATAAGCCAATTAAACTTAAACTGTTTGATCTTAAGCATTCTTCAAAATATCTTCTTTTGTGTTCACCAAGTGCGACTTTGAGACATTTTGTACAAAATTAATGCATTTTAAAACAAATCTCCAGGTTAAACATTAAATCTTTAAACATAGAGTGCTAAACAAATATCTCATATTATATATATCTAAATTAGCCAGATTTTTGTTTACTCAAAAACAGAGGTGCTTACTCTTAGATCAATGAGGCCTATGATCGACCAGTTCTAAAAATAAATAGAAAACCTGTTCTAAATGAACGAAAATAAGCTGTGAAGTAACTGAATTCAGTATTTAGTGACGATGTATTATAACAACAAGTTTTTAATAGGCCAGTAAGTAGCACCAAGGGTGTTTTAGGGTTATTTTTAACACAAGGTTAAGTTGAAATCGACTATCAATAATCATTCGAAAACCAAGCTCAACTTCGTAAGGGCCTATTTAGACCTGGTATTAACATGGTTTTATCAAACTAGTGACAATGCTAAATGCAGATGTAAAAATAGTATGAAATGTTTTGACTTTCTACACTCTTGACCACATCCAGAGACAACCAACTTCTTTCATAGTGTAAATTCTCATAGTTCTTATAAATTCATTGTGTAAATTAGTGTAAATGTGGGCAAATGTGTTGAAACGGCCACTAAAACTACTCTCTGCCCATTGAGCTACAGTTATTATTAAACATTCAATTAAATTAAATTCAAGTGTATTTGTATAGCGGTTTTCACAATAATTATTGTTTCAAAGCAGCTTTACAAAAGATGCATATGACTGCATTACAATCAAATTCAGAACAGTTAAGGTATGGGGCATTTTTTTGTTACCGTATGTTAACCAGTTTTGCTGCTATCAATGCGGAAATGATACTATAGCTGATGCTCTTTAAAACATTTTCTGCTGTCTTTTTTGTCTCACATGTAAATTGCACACGCTTATTTTGCTATATTAGATTGAAAGATCAGAAAATGCTCTTATATAAATCATAGACCCTCTCATAAAAGAATTCTGGAAAGTGGTCTAAAGAGATGAATTACAACATCAGTCTAAATATGAATACTTCTCCCTTGTCTACCTGTGATTTGACTGACCCAAACACATTTTGCCATCGAGTGTAAACAGGGCTGAATCTTATTTGAGCACGTCAAGGCTGATGAGCATCAACAAGATATGAAAAATCAGTATCTACTATCTAGGGGTCAAAGGCCACATTTAACTCGATGGTTTAGAAAGGAGGTTGCAATGATATGCGTTTAGACCAGAATGGAGATTCTGAGTGACCACCATGTGCTATGCAGCCAGCCACCATACCTATAATCGAGTTATCATACCAACAAATCTCTCATCAGGGGCCCACGCTTGACACCAGCAGAAAGAGAGGCCTGTTGACGACTAATTTCCAGCAGCGGGACACTGCCAAGGAGGACACCACTGTCCCACAGAGCGGGTCAGTCACCTCAGGACCCATGCTGCCATTCTATGTCCTTTGACCAGAGCAAGCTCCATATCTAGTGAGGGGGGTTATTATTTCCTGCTCCGCACAATAGGAAAAGGATACAATGCCTGCAGTTTATCACGCAAATGCCAATAAATTTCAGGGCCAGCCCACGGCCAATTAGCTGAAAGGGTGAGGAGCTTTCCAGACCCGTCTCTCTGGTCCGATGCAGACAAACAGTCCACCCACACACGCTGGCAGCTGCTGGGGCTTTTCAGCAAGCCGAGAAACATCGCCGTGTCTTTGATTCAGCCCTGAATAGGTTGCACAATTCAAAACTGTGACTCACTAAATTCCTATCCATTTAATGCATTAATATTCACGCAGAATAATATTAAACAGTTGCTACAATTGCTCGCAAAAACACCATCGATCTTATTTTCGGCAACGCACGCAGCTAAAATGACTCATTAGAGACTCGTGAATGGCGTGAGCAATGGCGAAGGATTTTAAAATGAGTTTTTCATGCGAGATAATTTAAAACAAGCTTCGCTTTGTAGTTCGCATGTCGTTTTGACATATACATCCAGCAGAAGAAACGTAAGATGAACTCCATCTGTTTATAATCGCTTAACAAGAACAAAAGAGCAATGAAAAATATTCAGCTTTCTTCCAATGAGCAAAACAATGCAGTGGATTCACTTAGCTGGTTTGGCATTAGATGAACTACTGTCAGAGGGAAGAGTGACAATGCTGTTTTTTAATTTGGGCCTTTGGAGGGATGGTCATCGCAATGCGATTTTTCCAACATCAAAGATCTCACGCTTTTAGCACAATCCACAAAGGATTTCATCCATATTTCATCCACCAAAGCAAGAAAAAACCTCTTCAGGCATGCAGACTTCATGATGCAGGTTGGCAATAGCACATTGTGCATGGGGAATGAAGCCCGACAAAGGCCTTGCTGTTTGAATTTGATGCCCAGCGGGTGTGTTGTAGTGCAGTACGGCCTGTAATCTGAACAGCCATTAATCACTTTGCTAGCCATCCCGGACCACATTTGTCATGACCACGGCTTGTGTCCGGCCAGGCCAGTGACCCATGAACTGGTCAGAAAGCCTCAGCCAATGGGAGTGGATGGTCAGCGCAGTGGCCGAAGCATGTGGGCTACCTGCTGCTCTGGATGAATGCGATTGGACACAGCTTTCAGGATGATGGAGAGCCTTGGATTTGTTACGCTGACCGTTTTTCTAGTCGACCCACTGACCAACGCATGGCAAAAGAGATCCAACTATTGATGAGCTTTGGTTTTTTGTCATGGTCCACATTGCGGTTTCATTTCTGGATGATTGTGTGCAGGGATTTTCTAACCTTAAGGGCCACAAGGATCATATCTTTTGTGTTTGAATGCGCATGTCTTTTTTTTAATCACAAGAATAGAAGCATCTGTGGACAATAACTATAAACCAGTGGAGAAAGAGGAGATTATTATTATTATTATCTGGATTTGGCATTAACATAACTACTAGTTAGAGAGGAAACATGTTTTCTAAAAGATCCCGAAACAAATCTCCTGTCACAGTAGGATATCTAAAGTCAGTCCATTTGTCCGCTCTGCTTAATGGTCAGTTGTGTTGTGCTCTTCATTTGCGAGCTGCAGTGTTGAGTGTTGTTAAAAGCTTTTCCAGGTTGGCAGTGTAATTACTAACTTACTCTATTTGTGAAAAGCCAGACAGGATCCTGGCACCATACAGTTTGCCCCCTGCCTCTTAGCCCTGAGGTGTGTGTGTATGTCATCATCGCAGGTGTTTCCCTCCAAACCGACCTGAAGAACCCCTGCCATGGCATCACAATCACCCACTATGTGGTCAGCACAGGAAATGCAAATGCAAACACCTGAATGAATACCTGAGGCAACAATTAATCCAATGTCTGGCATTGGTGAAGTAATATTCTGCTTGTTTGTTTAATAATAATAACATATAACCAGGATCTTGATTGTGTATTTTTAAGGACAAGATTTCTCCTGAAACAACAACAACAACAACAAAAACAACAACAACATTTAAACAATTAATTATATTATTTTAGTCAACAATGATTTAAACAACTTAAACTTACAAGAAATAAATACAACATTTTAAAATAAAAAATAAAATTACATAAAGTAATTTTTAAAGTAAAGCATTTCAAATATTATGTTATTATTTTATTTTAATATATTAATTATATCATGTGTATTTAATATAAAAATTTATGTTATTACTTTAAATAATAATTATTATTATTATTATTTTAAATAATAATATAATATTTAGTATAATAATAATAATAATAATAATAATAATAATAATAATAATAATAATTGGCGGTTCATTCCGCTGTGGTGACCCCAGATTATTAAAGGGACTAAGCCGAAATGAAAATGAATGAATGAATGAATGAATAATAATAATAATAATTATTATTATTATTATTATTATTATTATTATTATTATTATTATTATTAATATTATTAATATTATTATTAATAATAATATTAATGTTATTATTAATAATATTATTATTATTATTGTGTTGTTGTTGTTATTAATATTGACAAAACAGATGAATACATATTCAATGCATTATAAGTCTAAAAGTACTAAATATTATATATCAAATCTGGGGTTACATTCAAAATACGCATAAGCATAAAAGTGGCCTAAACTGAAGTGCCTCAGGCAAACTGCTGATAACAGCATCTGTTGTCTTTGTGTATTGAGGAGGGTTTGATAGAGGAATCAAGCAGTGAGTGTCTTGTGAGAGAGTCACAGGACAAAGATTGATGGAAGCAGGGTTATGTGCATTGGCCGGCACAAACTAGTACTACCTTATCTCTTGACCCCAGTGGCCAATTGATTTGCTGTGGAATATAACTCATAAGCCACTGATCTGCCAGTCCCCATCTTAAATTTTTGAGAAAACCCAGGAAAGATTTATATAGATTTAAAAATCCACATTTATTTCAGACTATGCGTGGTGTCGTTATTTTTGGTGTCCAGCGCATAATGTTAAATGGTTGCATTTGATGAGCTACTGCTTCTTTCTGGTACTGCTTTTACCATAACTCAACTTACAAAATACTGATTGAATGCCACATTGTGTGGCTTTTGGCTATAATTTTAAGTCGATAGGCAATTAGAGGAGTCTTCACTGCTTTCCTAGCAATAAGAAGAGGAAAAACTAATGGAGAAAATGCCTACTTAATTCTCTCCACCTTATACCCAATGTCTTTTTATATCTACAGAAAGAGCTTGCAGGTGTCGATGAATAAGTCTATGAATAAACCAAATGCTGTACCATTGATTTTTCCCTACAAGAAGTCTAAATGCCCCTGGAGACTAAAGACAAGAAATGCTAGATGCCATTCTGGCAAGATGTAAACAGGCCAACGTTCGTCATGACAAAACAGAAAGAAAAAAATCAAGCTCGTTTGCGGATAGATTTGATGATTGTTCAGTTTCATTGCAGTCAGCAAGTGTACAGTGGTCTTAAGTTATGACTGATGCAGCAACACAGACGGATGTTTAGCATCCAGTGTTTCTTGTATCTGCCATTTCTTGGCATGATTTTAATTTTGATATCGGGAAGTATTTAAACAAAAATGTAGATGGTAGTGAAGACTTACTGTTGCCAGACCCCTTCTTGTTGCCGTTTGACTTAAAACTACAACCAAAAGCCACACAATGTGGAATCATATCAGTATTTATTTTATCCTGTGCCGTAGCAAAAGCAGCTCACAGAGTGCAACCTTCTGCGTAATACATTGTACACCTAAAATAATTATAATAATTTAAAAACCTTTCTTTTTCTACTGCCTATTTTAATGAGAGAACATTTATGAAACTTTAAGCCATAAACAAGAGGCTGAACCATTGTTCAAAAATACATGTTCATGATCCCAAGCCCCAAAATTTGAGATTTAAGTAAACAATGACAGAATAAGGGATAGTTCATTCAAACATTTTAATTCTGTCATAATTTACCATTTAACTTGTTTCTTTCTACTGTTAATCACAAAAGAAGATATTTTGAAGGAAGCTGAAAACCTATAGCTTGATTAAGTATTTGTTTTTCCTACTATAGAAATCAGTGGTTACAGTATTGTAGCTTTCTTCAAAATATCTTTTTTTGTGTTCAATAGAAAAAGTAACCAAAAACTCATAAAGCTTTGGAACCACAAGTAAATCCAAAATCCATTTTTAGTAAATCCAAATGAATCATTTTTCAGAGTGAGTAAAAAGTGGGTAAATGTAAAGTTTTTGGGTGAACTATCCCTTTAATGAGTGAACTATCCCTTTAATTATTAAAAGTTATATGTCACTACACATTTAGTGTCTAATTATGAGAAAGAATTCAGTTTTTGGGCACTCATGAGAACTAAGCATGAGGTATAATAGGGGGACGGACAGCTCGTCTTAGGTTTTGAGAGTAGCTGCAGGGTTGTGGATGTAGGACATGATATCCTGTGGGGTGGCCTTTAAGAGAAGGAAGCCTGGAGGATGTGTGCGCTGTGCAGCCTCCTAATCTAAAGTCCTCAGTTATCCATCGGAAGAGAGGAGTTCCTGAACCACTGGGGGAAACCGGCAGGTGCTTTAATAGGCCCAGGAATATTGGCTGACTCTCTCAGAGGCTGGATACTTTTGTTACTTGCTAAGCCTATTGGGGCATTAGCTTCTTGCTACATTGACTGTCATGTAAAAGTCAGCAGGGGCATCGTTTTCAGCATGGGTAGCTATATTGTCCCTTTTTTGTGAGAAAGAATTTCCTCTACTCACCCAATACCTGGATTTAGACTCAGGAAATCCAAATCATGTCAACAAAACATTTTCAACAATAGCGGCGTCATTACGCTACATGCATATGTTGTATAGACTTGTTAACAACTTTGGGAACACCGCTGATAAATCTCTGCCATCCTGCTCATTAGGGTGCGCTGAGAGGAATCTTAATCTACTTACACAAATGTTGCAATATTAACTTTAAAAGCACAAGACTTGGTCGAATTGAAACCGGCTACAATAAAAGCAACCTTACAGCAAACCGTCATGTTCTTAGTGTACAGAATATTGTCAAACATTTAAAGAAAAAAAAAAATGAAGAAGTTTTGCCATTATAAAGTGTCTTTTTTATGAAATTATAATGTTCCACTGATATGTTTATACATCAAATACGTCAATCAACAAACAAATAATAAGGTTTATGTGGGCTGATGGTTGCATGAATACCCTTGTACATCCATGAAACATTCAAAAACGTAAAAAAGTTTTAAGATTTAAAATGCTTTTCCCTAATAAGATTTTTTGGACAACCAAAATTGATTCTTCTGTGGCATTGCTGTGATTAAACAATATACTGGATCAATATAATTTTTAGAGTGTGTGGCTATTACAGTTTTTTTTCATAGAACCAATAATGCCAATAAAAAGAACTTTTTTTTAAAAGATATATATACCAACGAACGTAATACGATATCTAATACTTTTAGGCTTTGTGACATTCTAAATCCGTTTTTTTTTTTTTGTCTCATGCATCTGTTTAGCACTCATTCTCACTGTTTGATTCTCTTGGATCATTTGGACCAATATATCGCTGGCAAAGACAGAAATTAATTGTGTGCTAAGCAGAGTGGAATTAGCGGCTCGTGCTCAAATCTCCGCTCAGGACCACAGCTTATCTCTCACCGATCCCCCCTTATCCTCGCTTGTTCTTAGAAACTCGTCATTGTCGACAGGAGATGATTTGGGCAATCTTTCGGGCCTTGTGTCTGTCCCTTTTGTCTTTGTAACCAAGGGGATTCCATCTTTTGTTCCCTGCTCGTCCCTTTTCACGGATCACCACAGATGCCCTCCTCATTCACTGGATGACCCCTCACCCAAGGGTCTACTGTAAAGGCTTCGGAAACAGAATCACTGACAGAAAACAAGGCAATTTCAACAGAGCATCAACAATGCTGGGGGCTAAGCTTGTGCGTATTGATGTGTCCCTGGGTACTCTGTTGGCTGTGATATACAATGGGAAATGCTGATGTTTCTGTTTAGGTTCACACATAAACCTGATTTAATATAAAATTGGATCTGTTTGTTCAGATATTGAATGCAGTTGTCATTTTTATTTAAAAAAGAAAAGTCAATATTTGGAGAACATGCAAACCCCACACAGAAATGCGAACCGACCCAACTGGGACTTAGCCACCGTGCCGCCCAATCTACATAATCTACAAACAACACGCTACATAAAGGTATGAACAGGGTCAAAAAAAATTGTGTGTCCACTTTCAACTGCTTTAGAAGGTAATCAAAAACATTGCAGTCGGATTGATGCTTTTGTAAATGCTGATATGGTCAAATGCGTCCTCAAATAAATTAAATAAATACAATTAAAATAATACCAATAATAAAAAAGCTAATCTCCGCCTACTGACCTCATTCATAAACATGTCAGGATGTGTTGTTGAAGCATACTGTTCAGACGGTATTTAAACTTTGCTATCTGAAATTGTAAGTTTGGTTTGTAGGTGAAAAAAATATATATAAAAAGCAAAACGTTTTCTTTCCAGAGTGGTCACACTACTGTAATATTTACTGTATACACGTCATGTCTAAAACTGTACACTGAAAAAAAATAATTCAAAGGTGATTCCTTGGATTTACTACATTTTTTAAGCTATGTGGTTGCAAACAATTTATATGTGTTGAATTTAAACAAACAAATTAGGTTGAACATTGCTAAATTTAACTTGTTTGTTTAAATTCAACATATACATTTTGCAGAAATAATTTTAGTGTATAAAAAAAATGTAATCAGATTTTTGCATGGGTCAGTTGTTAAAATATGTTTAAATCTGATTTATCATTTTCCAATCAGCAAATCCACTGTAACATGTCATCTATATAAGCAACCACTTCAAAGTTATTATCAGTTCTGCGAATTTGCCATGTGTATTGGGTATAATGTTCTTTTGTTTTTTTTAAAAGACTGATAATGTGTCGTCAAATGAAAATAAAAACCTCAAATATTGGTAAAAATATGTATTTATACATATGTGTATTGTGTGAAATTTCAAATACATATTGTTAGTACTTCAGCACAATAAAATAAAGCACAAAATACAAAGAATTGATAATAACCTTTAAGTGTTCTCTTAATTTAATCCAGAGCTGTAGTTCTGATAATATATAAAGAATTTCAAACTTAAGATTTGTCATTAACACATAATATTGCAAGAATGTCAATATTAATTTGGCATCTAAACTTTTGTACCACATTTCTCTTTAGTTCTAGCTACAGTGTTTTCCTTTTAAAGTCAAAGCTCAAAGCTAAAGACAAGCTAAAGTTATCTTGTGTTGTCTGGCCATCTGTCTCCTCAAACATTACAGACTCATTGAAGTCTGCAGAAACAAAATTAAGATGGCTAAACAATTACCCCTCAACAGCTTGTTAATGATTTTATTGCTCGGGGAATGACACCCTCAGAAATAAAACTACAGGATCCCCACAAAAACCTTACATGGCTGTAAATATGTATTAACCAGAAAATGGGCCTTGTTTAGGATCATTTAAAGGAGACAAAAGCTGGCATTATCACAAAAGACAGAGATGCAATAAGAAAAGAGGAGTTTCTACTTAGCTAATGAGTTGCCCCATAGAGATGTAAAGAGGTGGGTCTTTAGGGAAAGCCGGGGCTTCTCTGGTTTGGTCTGATAGACTGTAAAGTGTGTGAAGCTTCAGCTGTACATGGACTGGCTATTGTCCGGATGCTAATTTAGCCCGGGATAGTCATGTTTCTATGTGAGTTTATTGTAGTGTGGTAGGGACAACATTTCGATCAGGCTATTGAGAGAATAAGCCTTTGTTAGAGTGCCCCCATCCTTCTACCATTTTAGTTTTGAAAGAGAAGCCTCTTTACTCAAGAAACCTTCAGCAATGGGGAAAGTAGAGAAACTCTGCTCTCACAGATCATCCATGAGCTGAAGGAGCTCTCAAGCACTTTACTTATTTCAGGATATCTCTTTTACCTCATTTTACAAAGAAGTGGTCGGCTATATTGTGGAAGGGCACTTCAGTTCACCTAAAATGAGCAAATATACTCATTTAAAAAAAGAAAAAGAAAAAACATGTCACTGGATAAAGCATTAAAAAGAGCATTAAAATACATTGATTTTTTAAACCTATATTGGCTTTGGTAATCTAAAAATCATTTAATTTTTTAACATTTTTAGAAATCTCGTCAATGTATAACTGAGATCAGTTAGTTTTGAGGAAAAATAAGAAACTGGCAATCAGTTCAAATCATGATGCGTTGATTTTTAATTTACATTTTATGTATTCACTTTAGATAAGCTCAGATTTAGATTTAAGATTTAGATTTAAGCTCAATCTACAATTTAAATATATATATAAAACAATAGGCGGTTCATTCCGCTGTGGCGACCCCAGATTAATAAAGGGACTAAGCCGAAATGAAAATGAATGAATGAATGAATAAAACAATAAAAAAAATTCTTCATAATAACAATTTAAAAGAAAGTTCTATAGCAATTGTCTTTCTTTAAATGTCAACATTAAAAAAACGATATAAGAACACATGTGACCGTCTTCCTTTGTAATAAAACATAACATAATATATAAAGAGAAAAAACTTCAAACTTTTAAATCTAGTTAGTCTTTACTAAGAGTAATCTCACAATCTACAAGACTACAAAGTAAATATATTTGCTTAAAATGTTTTTTAAAAGTTTGACCCCTTATAAAAACAAAACAAAAATAAAAACAAACAAACAAAAACAAAAAAAACTAAAAAGTTTGTGATAAAAACAAAAAAGATTGATTTTTTTTTTCTTAAGGAGAACATTAAATCTTTTTAGCTGAAACTGTTGTTGTGATTTCTAAAATGCAAGTCCCTGTGAGAGTGAAAAAACAAACAAACAAAAAATAAATAATAAAAATGAATATCCCTGATGATGCACCAAGGTCTCTCATGAAATGATCAGCTTGTGCAAGAAACTTAACATTATTTATTCATTCATTCATTTTCTTTTGGGCTTAGTCCCTTTATTAATCTGGGGTCGCCACAGCGGAATGAACCG
>CAIGQW010054109.1:13485229-13499409 GCA_903798125.1 Danio choprae
TCACACTCATACACTACGGACAATTTAGCTTACCCAATTCACCTATACCGCATGTCTTTGGACTTGTGGGGGAAACCGGAGCACCCAGAGGAAACCCACGCCAACACGGGGACAACATGCAAACTCCACACAGAAACGCCAACTGACCCAGCCGAGGCTCGAACCAGCGACCTTCTTGCTGTGAGGCGAACATGCTATCCACTGCGCCACCGTGAGGCCAACTGAACATTATTTACAGCATAATTACTTTACATTTACAGCATCAGCAAATGTCCTAAGCCTGCTTACAACAGTCTGGAGCTAAATAATGATGTATATCAAATGGGAATATATTATGACCCTTTCAGATTGACATCATGAACATATCGGTACTTTTTATATTAGTTGTAATACCCTGGATTAGAACAATGAAGTACAGCCAAGAGACAGTGTGCATTTTTTAACTCACAAAGTGCTATTTGACTATTATGACTCAGCAAGAACCAATTTTATCTTCTTTAAAAACCTACAGAAAAAAAATCACCTAAAAAAAATGTCATCTAAAACCAATCACACTTAGATGGCCTTAGAGTCAGTAAATCTAATTTTATTTCATAAAAAAGCCCTCAAAAGAAACATGACAGGTGTTTCCAAACTCTGTGTTTCTTAGTAAAAAAATGCTAGGGATATTAGCATTTTAATACTGTGAAACTACCAAAGGATCAGAGTGGGAGGTCAAAGAGCAGTTACTTTACAGGGATCCACCCACCCATCACTATTCTGAGCTATCTCTGTGTTTGTCTCTGTATTGCGGATTAGTCTGGTGATTTCAGCTGTCCTGACACACACACACAAACCTGTTCCACCCCAAATGGTCAAGGTTTAACTGGACTCAGCTCAGGTTTTTATGTTTGCTGTACTGCTAATTACAAGCTTTTATCACATTGTGTCGACAGGAGATAAAGGCTGGCTTCGGTCCTCTTGAGAAAGGCCAATCCCTCAAATCTTGCAGGCCAATAGGCAAAGCACGCGAGACAGATGTGGGACGGGGTCCAAGCTGCTCGAACTGTTTGCCGTCCCGATCCCCTCGGTCAACAAACCTCTCTATTTCTCTCTATCGTGCCAACAATGATACTGGAACACGTCTTTGTTGCTGATGAAGACGGCGTAGCTTGTCTCACAAGATCTGACTTTAGGTTTGTGTTTGCTCATCAGTTGTATGTGTGCTCTGCTTTCGTCTTTTACACGGGCTCCACTTCAAGACTGTTGCAATGTTTGGACTGTCTGCTTAGCATCAACAAGAGCACTGGAATTACAACAAATCAAAGAAACTTGATACTATAAAGTAGAGGGAGCCAACCAAATTTTTTTCATCAGACAAAAGTGGAAAATCAGCGGCTATTATATTCTGAACTACAGGGTTAGAAACTGATATGTTTAAAACTAAATCCATCTATTAATGGTTGCTGATGATGGAATACTGTTCATTTTTAGTTAATTCTGGAGTTATGGCAACATGCAGTTATATATACATGCATTTTGTCAAAAGTATATAAATATAATATAAAAAGACACTGTAAAAAGCTATTAGTTGACTCTATGTAAAAAAGTGAGTAAACCTGTTGCCTTAAAATGATTAAGGAAATTAACTATGTGCATAATTCTATACATTGTCAACTTAACAGTGCCAAGTTACAATCCACTTATAAAGTATATTTTATTCAAAAAATATATTTTTTAAATAATTTTTTTGCTATTAAGGTAACAGTTTTGTTCACTTTTTTATTCATTCATTTATTTTCTTTTTGGCTTAGCCCCTTTATTAATCTGGGGTCGCCACAGCAGAATGAACCGCCAACTTATCCAGCATATGTTTTACGCAGCGGATGCCCTTCCAGCTACAACCCGTCACTGGGAAACACCCATACACACCTATTCTCCATCATACACTACGGACGATTTAGCTTACCCAATTCACCTATAGCACATCTTTGGACTGTGGGGGAAACCGGAGCACCCGGAGGAAACCCACGCAAACACGGGGAGAACATGCAAACTCCACACAGAAATGGCAACTGACCCAGCCATATAAAGTGCTATAAAGTTTTCTTTCTGGTGAATGGTACGTGATATGGTCTATGGCGCATTCATGGATGGCGATTTGCAGGGTGGGACACAGGTTTAAAGTGCTATCAGGCTAACGTTAGCAGTTTCCTAGATCTCCTACTGCACCTTTAATACAAGCTTACAATAGGAATTTCCTCCTGATGATTTGAACACACCAATTAGAAATATTGTCTTTAGATGACCACAACTCCCAGGCAATCCACTGGGGAAAAAGAAGAAAAAATCTTCTCACAACTTAGGTCTCAAGATTTGACCATGTACATGGCCAGAAATCAAAAATGGAGGAAAGAAGGAGTCAACTAACCACCTTCACGTTGGGAAATAAGAAAGCCACAGGTCTTTAAAATCTTGAGTAACACTCACCAGGGGAGAAGGGTGTGAGTGTTTGCAAAAGGAAGCCGTTTCATCACTGGCTCTTGGCCTCAAGGTGTGAAACATTAACACCCTCTAAAGTGGATGTTGTCAGTCGTTAGAATGTAGATTTACTGCACTCTTGCGTAGACTCAAGGCTCATTAGTTCTGGTTAACTCAGCATTTATAAAGTGAAGTGACAGTTTTTATGCCTTTTGGTGGTCACACAAAAACAACACAATTTGTTTGTTACGTCTGATGTTATAGTTTCTGGGTCCAAACACTCTATCAGATGCCAAAAGTTGGGAATAATTGACAATGACACGTTGAATTATTAAAAAAATAATGCAAAGCAAGATTGTGATGCAGTATTTTCTAATAATTCAATAGACCAGAGTCAGTTATTTTAGTTATACAACGCTGTTTAGATGTTGTATTTCAAGACAAGTATTTTGGCAAGTTATTATCCTGTGTGTAGTACTAGTTTCTTACTTATCTCAACCAAAGCCTTCTGTTTAGATTTGATTGATGATGCACTGTTAAATTATTAGAAAAAAATGCACACCTGTGGTGGTGATGCAGCCACGATTTAATACAGTTACGGTATGTTTGTACGTTTTATGAATGTTTTTTCTCAAAGTCATTTTAAAACTTATATTAAACAATCTGAACACAAAACAAGGTTACCGAACTGTATATATATATATATATATATATATATATATAGTTTCTTTGGTCTATGAATCCACACATAAAAATGTAAGCTGTCTATAAAACCACTTCTTAGTAAGAAATTTCATAATCTTTTTATTTTAATGTTTAGATATCCAAGTAAACTGAAACCAAATTTATACCTTTAAAACTGCAATCCTTCGAATTTGTTTGGATCAAGACAGCCTTTGTTGTGCCGCGATGATGCAAATGGCCTTCGAAGGCATCCTTTGGATCATACAGCCTCTGAAATGAGACAGCTATTGATTCATCTTTTATAAATCAATAAAATATTAGAGTCGGGGACGCAGATAGTTCATAGCGCTTTATACAATGCAGATCAAGCAAACAATAACAGAAAATGTATCATTGTAGAACTTATTTATTATATCAGGCAATTCAGACACCTGGAAATTTGCAAGGTCTGGTTACTTCTTAACATGCTGCCTAAGATCACAGTTGACAGGCAGGAACAGCACAGTCCTTGTTGAGCAGGACGGCCTGCAGTTTTGGGTCTCAGGGTGTGTCCACCTCAGGCCTGCGCCTCTCTGATGAGCCCCAGGAGGTGAGCTCTCCTGACAGGCGGCCCCTGACAGATCAGTCCTGCCTTTGTCATGCAGGTTGAGCTGGCAGGAGGTCTCCATACTCTGCCTTAAGCAACAGCACTTGGTCTATGCAGATCCGACAGCTTATTTTGTAACGTTTGCATGTTTCCTGCTTCCACACTGAGGATTTCAAAATGCAACAGCTGATGTCCTGTATGGGGTAACACAACGAACACACAGTTCGGTTAATGGCTAATGTATGGATAGCTCAAATGTGCTGACTACGTAGACCAGTGTTTCTTTTTTGTATCAATGCATTGGTAACACTTTACAAGCTTTATTTTGGATGTCATTTTTAATAAATTATTGGATGAATTATACTGCATATTCATACATTTTTAACATCTTAAGTTGTCTGACAGTATGTATTAGAAATAAACATGGATTATGCGTGCTATTTATTGTTGACCCAAATTGTTCATTCATTCATTTTCCTTTGGCTTAGTCCCTTATTTATCAGGGGTTGTAACAGCAGAATGAACTGCCAACTATTCCGGCATACGTTATACGCAGCGGATGCTATTTAGCTGCAATCCAGTACTGGGAAACACCCATACACTCTTACATTTACACATGCACTCATACATTACAGCCAATTTAGTTAATTCAATTCACCTATAGCGCATGTCTTTGAACTGTGGGGGAAACCAGAGCATCTGGTCCAGCCAAGACTCGAACCAGTGTGAGGAAACAGTGCTAACCACTGAGCCACCGTGCCACAAGCTAAATTGTTATCAAACTGAATCTAACCTGTAAATCATCACATTCATTTAGACATAAAGATATTTTAGTAGTTACACATCAAAAGCTAATAATCTTCACTTTTATAAGTCTATATGCCAGCCGAATTTATGCTCTCCTCCATCTGAGGTTAACTTCCTCTCGAAGCACGTAAGACCTATAAAACTCTGTCTTTCATTGCTGCTAGACATGACAAATTTTATTTTCTGATAACTCCTCTCGACACACCTCACACATCATTGTAAATTCCTTTCATCTGTCCAGCGTGGGTCCCCTGAGTATCATTTAAAAGTCTGAATACAGCAAGAACAACTATATGAGCATAGATGTCAACCCTAAAACACATCACAATAGAGTCTCCAACAACCCAATACATCTACACCAGCAGACTGGCTTCTCCACAAGGGTTAAAGTTCAGCTCACTAATACTTGGTCTCCAGTGCCCTGACGGTTTTGTAGCCCCATCCTTTTATTTTCAAATACAGGTGACATCACTGGTGCCAATGCGGCTTTGTTCATTTATAGCATGTCTAACCTGGTTGGCTGGGTGACTCATTAGGGCTTTAATTGAGTGCGTGTGGCGCTGAGGGCATGAGAGATTTACCCTCACCATCTGACAGCACCTGAATGAACTCATTTATGACTCAGCCAACACAGATTGCCGGATGACCTCACGGCCACAGACGGCTCTTGTTTATGGTTCGGGTGGAGAGCGGTCAGCCTCCCTGTCTGGGCACATTGGCTTTCAACTCCTAAAAAGCAAAGCGACATCCAAAATAAAAATCAATTTGGTGGTAATTATCTTGCTTTCATCACCCACTTGCCGCTCAAGAATTTTGAGATGGATGATATAAGGAGGTCAAAGATCGAGTGACAGATTCAATACATTGTCAATATTCAATTAGAAAACTTTTTTTTTTTTTTCCGGCTGCACAGAGATGTGGAATTGGGATTGGATTTATTTCCCTCTTTTGGAGTAGCTAGTTGAGTTAAATGGGGAAAGCCTGTTAAAGGGATAGTTCACAAAAAATTATTTACCATGCATTTAAAGCCAAGCAAGTATTTTATTTTTGTTAAAAAAAGACATAGATATAACAAATCTAAACATAGACATCTTGGCTAAAACAAAGCTAAATTTGGGCTGTCAGTGGCAATCTAATTTAATATACATCTAACAATAGTCCAAAAATTGACTAGTCAACAATAATTCTAAATAAAATAACAAACATGACAATGCATATGAAGTCTGATGACTAGTATATTTTTGGACTACTGTTAGACGTCTACTAGATTTTCATTGACAACCCAAATTTAGCCCTGTTATAGCCAAGACATCTATGCTTAGACGTTTATAAGACATATTTTAAAGACAAAATTGCTTGATGGGTTAAAAGAGTGCATTCAACCCACAATAGGGCTGGAGGATTAGTTGAAAAGAAATCGAAATCGCAATTTAGCAAAAGCTGTGATTCTCATGCACATCTTATCAGGTAAACACAGCTCTGTGATCACTAGAAAATCTCCTCCAAATGCCAGAGATTTACTCTCACGTGGAAACTCCAAAAAAGCCGCAAAGAAGAGACCCTGGGAATCAAACAGAGCAGATGATTTAACTGCTCTTATTGATTTAATGTGACTAATAAACACACAACTATGAAATCCTCTCATAGAATGACACTCATCTGAAGTTTTGAAGTGAGCTTGTAGTAAAAACATGTTATTAAATGTGGTATTGCTTTAAGATGTAGCAGCAACAGCAGCATAGTTCAGTGAGAAGCGACACAAACAGCTGTCAAGTCGCGAAATTATTTCAGCATCACGTTGATCATATCATCCACATTTTTTTTTCGTAGCTTGACAGTGAACTACAGCACTGTATAATTAGCGCTGCTCCATCTGAAAGATTTAATATTGATTACACAACTGGCTTTACTGACAAAATGTGCATGAAAATCATCTTCAATTGCTCATGCAGCTCTAACCCCAAAAGTTGAA
Source organism: Danio choprae (assembly GCA_903798125.1). NCBI lineage: Eukaryota > Metazoa > Chordata > Actinopteri > Cypriniformes > Danionidae > Danio > Danio choprae. Next base: position 13,491,739 of record CAIGQW010054109.1, read on the forward strand.
ATTAAACAACAAAACATAAAACAAAACAAAGGTAATCCATACAAGCCCAACCAAAACACGTTTATATGCACACCAATATGCTGATAACTTGCAAAAATCAGCTTACAGAAAAAAAACTGTTTCATATGCAAATCAATAATATGGCAATGCAAGTTACATTATAAGAATTAACCCAATCCTTAATTTAATTAGAAAATTTACTAAAACAAGACTAAATTTGGGGCCTCACAGTGGCGCAGTGGGTAGCACGTTCGCCTCACAGCAAGAAGGTCGCTGAGGTTCGAGGTTCGAGCCTCGGCTGGGTCAGTTGGCCTTTCTGTGTGGAGTTTGCATGTTCTCCCTGTGTTGGCGTGGATTTCCTCTGGGTGCTCCGGTTTCCCCCACAAGTCCAAAGACATGCGGTATAGGTGAATTGGGTAAGCTAAAATTGTCTGTAGTGCATGAGTGTGAATGGGTGTGTATGGATGTTTCCCAGAGATGGGTTGCAGCTGGAAGGGCATCCGCTGCGTAAAACATATGCTGGATAAGTTCCGCTGTGGCGACCCCAGATTAATAAAGGGACTAAGCCGAAATGAAAATGAATGAATGAATGAAGACTAAATTTGGGCTGTCAGTGAAAATCTAATACAATAGTCCACAAATAGAATTAATAGACAGGAATGAACACATTGAAGTCTATTTGTTGACTAGTCTATTTTAGGATTATTGTCAGACAGCTATTAGATTTTCACTGACAGCCCAAGTTTAGCCTTGTTTTAGCCAAGACGTCTATGTTTGTATTTTTATTAGACATGTATTAAACAACAAATTAGGGGTTTGGGTTTGTCCAAATTTGACTAAAAAGGTGGTTGAAACAGCACAGCCTTTTTAGACTGTGTGAATGACTCCATATACTGTACATCTGAGACAGCATGAGGGTGAGTAAACGATCAAAAAAATAATAAAACATGAGTTGAAGTATCCTTTTATGGACTTTTATTCATTTATTTTCACAACTTATTAACATTATAACAAGTTAAATGATATTTATTTGAGGAATGACGTTTCCATCCAGTTGACCAATTGTCCAAATTTATTTGCACTTAATATCCTATGATGTTCGGTGCTCAGATGACAAGATAACCATAAGTCATATATTGCCTGTAATTGCCTTGACATACCTCATGACTTCATTGATGTCTGTGTTGTTAGTGTGACTGGTGAACCGAGAGGTCAGAGTTCACTCTTATCATCCGCCTGCGTCCCTGCAGCTGGTCGAGAGCTTCTTTATGAGCAATATCAGCAGCGACAGGCCCTGCGATAGTCGTCGGAAAGTCAAAGGCAGAGGTTGTTCGGTTGATCACACACATAAACACACACGCACACCCTCCCAGGGCCTTCTTTCTGTCTTTCCCACAGTGATAGTGATCTAGAGCATGCCATAAAGGCCGGTCGTAGATCAGAGAAAACAACAAAGGGACTCCTGGCTCCCTCCCCGGCCGTCTCTCGGGAGCGGTGACTGGGCCGTAGGGGCTGATAAGGGCAGCCTGGCGCCTTGCCACTCCCACTGGTCCCACACACACTGGCCCGTGGCACCTGACATACAGCACACCGTTTCCTCATATTTGTACAGGTAATCTGAATGACAATGATGACGGTATTTAGATTTGTCAGAAACAAGCTCAACTGAAAGACCATGTCAGTTCTTCTGTAATAGTACATTTTAGTTTAATCTCTCTGCGCTCTGTGTGTGTGTGTGTGTGTGTGTGTGTGTGTGTAGGAGTATATGTTCATTTAAAGCAGGATGTTTTGAGGAACTGGCAATTACAGACAGTAATCTCTGTGATTGTCTTGATTGACAAACTTGATTTTCTAATTGGTGGTAAACTACCCGTGACAATCATACCAGGAAAAACATGCCTCTCTCATGGGTTTGCATTTGCAGTATGACATAGAAGTATTTTGCTGTGCACGGTAACACATGCTTTGCAAGTTATTATCGTAAAGAAACTATTATGACAATACAATTATAGCAGTAAAATCAGTTTCATTTACTGAAATAAAAATAGATACAGGAATTGTGCATTCAAAAGTGAGAGTTCCAAAAGTAGGATGCTTTTTTTAGTTGTTGGAAAGAAATTTTTGCTTTTATACTTTCAGTTTAGTCTGCTGGTTCTGCTGAGGGGAAATATGTTTTAAACCAGTGAGGACCTGGCAAGCCCGTCGACCCCAAATTTCTGAAAGGTAGAGCAATTAGATAGGAAGGGGGCATTTATACAAACTTAAATTTTCAAAACATATACAAACTTAATAAACAAAAATTTTAAACGATGCTTTTATTTAATGTCCATTATGCTTGGTTCAGACTACATGCTATCAGTCTGATTTGGGACGGTTTGTCTGACATAGGGTGTCATAGTGAGCTGCAAGCTACAGTGGGCAATGGGACATCTGAATCCATCCTTTTATCTTGTATAGTTTGTCAACAAGTGCACAACAACAACATCACTGTGTCATCTGGAATGCTTTACAACATACAGACAGAAAGATGTAAAAAAAATTAATAAAATAAGTTTAAAAAAGCTGAGTGATGGTGTACTGTTTTAGGGCCGAGTCACACCAAGTTGGCTTTATTGGTCCGTCAGTTAGCGTCAGTCTGGCAAGTTGGTTTGGTGTGTTCCACATGTGGCCTCATTAAAGATAAAAGCAAGCAATTCATTTTTAATATTATTATTTTCCTGCTAACTGAGCTTTCTGTACTGAATGGTTTTGCCTAAGGTAAACATAATGAGTTACGTGACATTGTTAATAAGATGTTTTCGAAGGGTAAAACACTGGTTCAGTAATTATGTTCAGTGATAGTTCACCTAAAAATGAAAATGTATTTGCTATTTGCAAGTAGTTATAAATCTTTATGTGTTTCTTTCTTCTGTTGAACACTAAAAAAGATATTTTGAAGAAAGCTGAAAACTTGTAATCATTGACTTCTACAGTAGGAAAAAAACAGATACTATGGAAGTCAATGGTTATAGGTTTTCAGCTTCCTTAAAAATATATTTGTTTGTGTTGATCAGAAGAAATAAACTCAAACAGGTTTGGAAGAAGTAAAGTGTGAATAAATAATGAAAGAATTTACATGAACTATTGCTTTAAGGTGCAATACATTTCAGGAAGTTGTACCGTTCTACCTTCATCTGTTTTTTTTTAATCTTACTATAACTAACGGAGAACTCTTACACATTAGACTTAATTTCTACTGATTTCTCTATCACTTACACTGAAAGGGCATGATTCTGGATTTTTTTAAATAAAAATTTGCACACTAAAAATAGAGCTGAAATATGGGACTGTCCCAGTAAAAATGGGGCATCTATCCCCCTTCCACACATAAAACAATTTTTTTTCTTACAATTATAATCAGATAAACTGACACATATTGTAACAGACACAAATAGTTTGAACGCATTATTTAAATGGTATGATCCAAAAACATTCCCACATTCCATTTCCTCATCAATTATAAACTGGTGTTGCCGTGCAGTTAAAGATGGCACTTTTACAGCTACCATCCTGAGGGAAGATGAGTCTGTGGCCGTGTGTTTGTGCGCGTGTGTGTGTGTGTGTGTGTGTGTGTGTGTGTGTGTGTGTGTGTGTGTGTGTGTGTGTGTGTGTGTGAAAGAGGGGGCAGCTCGTGCTCCGCCAGCGTGTCTCCTCACGGATGACACAGCGCTTCAGAAAAGCTGTCAGCGGGCAGACACACACGCTCGCTCTCACATTGTATCTTCAGCAGGTCTCACCAACTGAAGGCTGACGGCGACAGACAAGCGTTTCATTCCTCCTTTTTTCACCCATTGTATGACGGGCGCAAGCATTCGGGCCACAGAGGGTTCAATACACAGGCGCCTGGTCCCATGTCTCCGGCCCAGCCTGGCCTTTTTTGTGAGCCAGTCATTGGGATTGAATTGAGCCTGGTCGTGGGTGCCAAGGAGGATTACGCCAGGAGGCTGGGGGTGAGGAGGTGGCTAGTGGCAGACCAGGCAGGCAACCTATGGGAAAGCCCACTGGCCTTTCTCCTGGGGTAGAGTGTGGGAAAAGTGGCTGAAAGCTGGCACGCCGCTCTGAGGCCAGAGTTGATGGGAGAATGCCAGGCCAATGTGGGGCATATGGTGGTTATTCAACTTCCCGGGCGCAAGGAAAGGGTTCATGCTGTGCCTCAGCCTGCCCCAAAATTACCCCTTCACCGTTCCTCCATTCACTGGCTCCCTCGCTGGCGCTGGCTCAGCACAGCAGATGGCAGCTCAGAACGGAGGTTCACTACAGGTAACTAAGAGCAGAGGTTAGAACATGGCCAGTTACACTGGCATTAGATCAGCTGATTATTATTCACTGCAGGTAGCTCATTGTTCATGCATGCACTGGCCAATTGTGAGGTTAACATTACATATACATTATATTACATACATTACATAACATTACTGGAAAGAATACATTCATAATGTAAGTGTTCATTGCAGTTTCTGTTTACGTCTGTACATTTAAATTACAATACATATTTTTTTTAAAGTGTGGACATCTGACGTCTACCAGTCAAAGCAAACTTATCCAGAAATTCAGCAGTTTTGGTAAGCTGTTTCCAACTTAGTTTGGGCCTGATTTTGGTCAAAATGGCATCACATGCTGCTTTTCAATTTAACTACATAAGTCAACATTTGAAGTGGATCAAAATTGTATTTAAACAAAATTCCTACAAGAATGGTTGTTGTATAGTAGTTTTAGGACAGCTTTGATGACAGTTTTCACTTTTAATGATAAACGTGCTAAACAACAACAGTAATTAGTCTTTTTCCATAAATCTTTAAATTAAACTAAATCCTAAATTAAAAATGTGGTATAAGTTATTATTATTGATAATTATTTATAATTAAATGTGAAACTACCAATAATAGTGAAGGTGTGCCTATTTTAAAATATTATGAGTAATTTTAAATTACTTACTAACTAGAATTAGGCTTAGTTTATTAGTTTCATTCTGCATTGCTAATATATTATTATTATATATGGTTCTTTACACTTAAAAAGTTTGTTTTTGATGTTACTATTATTATTCAAATAAACATCTGATTTTATGTAAATAAAACAAATATATTCTGGAAATATTATACAACTGCGACTATAGTGTGATAGTATAACAAATATAATAAAAATAAATTCTTAAAGGCATCTTTACTGAATATTCAACCCTACTTGAATGTCATTCACCAAGACTGTTGTTTGTTTGTACAGAAGACTCTTGGTTTCCACATGGCTCACCAGGTCTGCATTTAGTGGCTTTGCTGAAAAAAGCCAAAGACTATCAGAAACATTTGTATTGTGTGTTCTTGGGGTCAGGACAGTTGTTCTGTTTTGGATCAAAAATTCCCCTACAAAATTCTACTACCCTGCAAAGGAAGGACCTCCAAGATGCAGATAATTTTTACTTGGACTCAATGCCAATTGAATGAGGCTAGCTTGATTTTATAAAGCATAACCTTATAAAGTGTAATCTTAGGCTTAATGAGAAACTCTCAGTTGACAAAAGATGAGATTGGAAATCTGCTTTTATATAAGCTGGATTACTCACATGCCAGTGTCAGTGTTCTGTCCACGTCATCTGTTGTTATCGTCATGTGATCCCTTTGTCCTGTCTTTCCTGCCATCGTCAGTGTTAATTTATCCCACCTGTGTTCATCCCTGTGTCTCATCTGTGTAATCATCTCCTCTTGTATTTATACCCTTTCGTCTGTGTCCTTCGTTGTTCCGGTATTGTATTGTGTCAGCGTCGATGTCCCGTCTGCCTGTTCCTTGTATCATCCAGTTTGTCTTCAGTAAGTGTTGTGAATAAATCCGTTTTATTTGTTAAATCCCGTGTACCCGTCTCATCATGTCCAGCTGCGAGTTGTTATATAATACCGGAGCCAAAAGTAGCGGCGTGCTTTCCCCTGTTTTTCTTTTCATAGTCTTTTTCCCCATCAGTGTTTTATTTTTTTCTCCCTCGTGTTTCCTTGGACCCCATCCACCTTCCCGTATGTCTTCACCTCCTGCTGGAGCAGGGGGAGAGCAGCCCTGAGGACCATAATCGAGTGACTGTGATCAGCTATCCGGGCGACTTGCTCTGCACGCCCATCATCTCTCGCAGAGCACGATCGTCCAAAGATGGTCCTCGGGGCAACATCGCCGCATATGTGGAGTGGACACTGGCGAGAAAAAGATTGCTACTCACCACCTTCATGGAGGAAGATCTCGTCAATGCCACTCCCGACCCAGTGACCAGCCAAGCAACATCATCCACCTGCAGGGAGCGCTTGCCAGAGCCCACCGCAGACGGAGAGCCACCCCCAGCGCATGAGCCATCGCCGCCTAGAGCGACAGAGCGGAATCGCGCTGAGATGGAGGAGCTCGAGTCACCGTCTGACCGTGTGTGAGCCGGCAACACCGCCGAAAGGGCGGAGATCCGCGGAGATCATGGTGGAGATCCGCGAGACCAGCGAGAGTCCCGCCCACCCCCCCCCTACAGATGGACAGCGGCTGGACACTGGGAGGCTACTCATTGACTTCTGGGGCTTTTTTAATCTTCCGCTGTTTCCAGACAGCAAATCTGCCTATCAACTGTTTCCAGACAGTTTTTTTAATTCTACTTCCAGAGGAAAACCCCAGCTCCAGAGTCATAAGTAGCTTCCCACGGTCCCCCAGAACTGCAGCCAGTCAGTCAGCTGCAGTACTGCTGCAGTCAGCCAGCCCCCCAGCTCGCCCTCTAGCTCCGGAAATGGAGCTCGCTTGTGGGTGCTACCTGCCAGCGTCACCCTCTGGAGGGTGTCGCCCAGCGTCAGCTCCTGCAACCTCCGAGCTGCGGACTCCACCTCGGCCCTTCGACCCTAGGGCTCCGCGTTGGCTCACTCCTCCCTCGTCTCCGGCGTGGGCCGTCCGCCCACCAGCTCCGCCAGGCTCCCTCGTCCCTCCGGCTCCACCTTGGTCAGTTGTCGCCTTTCCTACGCCTCTGGACTCCACTCCTCCGGCTGCACCTCGTCGCACCGTCCTACCGGCTGCGTTGAGCTCCTCCTTCCCTCCAGCTACGCCTTGGTCCTCTGTCGCTCTGGCTCCGCCGCGGGCTTCCGGAACCCCGCCATCGCCTTGCTCGGGTGAGCCACCTGCTTCACTCGGCTCTCAGAGACCTCGGCGTCACCTTCGCCCTACGGCTCTCCGTCCCTTCCTTAGGCTCCACTGCCATCACCGACTCTCTCGGTCGGCCCCCTGGAGTCGGCAGCTACTCCTCCTCCATGGTCCCTCCCTTCCTCGACTCTGTCCAGGGTCGTCCTTCTGGCTGTGTCCTGGGTCCTCCTGCTCCAGTTCCCTTCCTGCTGCTCCCTAAGACTCCTCCCTTGTACCCTCCCCTTCTACCCTCCTTCATTTTGTTGTTTCGTGTTGAAGGCGCGAGGACGCACTACTGTCAGTGTTCTGTTCACGTCATCTGTTGTTATCGTCATGTGATTCCTTTGTCCTGTCTTTCCCACCATCGTCAGTGTTAATTTATCCCACCTGTGTTCATCCCTGTGTCTCATCTGTGTAATCATGTCCTCTTGTATTTATACCCTTTCGTCTGTGTCCTTCATTGTTCCGGTATTGTATTGTGTCAGCGTCGATGTCCCGTCTGCCTGT
>CAIGQW010054109.1:13527786-13549098 GCA_903798125.1 Danio choprae
GAGAGAGAGAGGCAGCATTTTGTGTAAGAATGTGTGTTTGTGTGTGTGAGAGAGAAAGAAAGAGATGGTTGTAAAAACCATCTCACAGTCAGGTTGTAAAAAAAAGTCTAAAAAATGAGTCTAAGAAAAGGTAAAACTAGACAAAAAAGCGTAGAAATGTTAGAAATGGGGTAGAAGTGCACTGGGTGGGCATGCTTGGAGGGGGTTAGAGCTCTTTAATGTTCCTGGCAGAGACCCAGTGGAGGTCTCAAGGTTATCCTGGCTTTGCAAACTCCCACGGGAAAGGTGGTGGAGTGAGGGGAGGTGGCTGGGCTGAATGGAGGTGGAGGGAACGGGGGGACAAAACTATACAATCTTCTGAAGGAGCAAAGCTCATGAACCAAGGGGCTGTTATCTAGAGACCTGGCCTTGCTTGAGGTGGAGGTGCAACTGTGACCCTTACACATTTTCAACATCTGCTTCCATACAAGGAGGCCAAGCTGGAGTCAGATATGAGAATAACTAATTTATGCCGTTTCAATCAATGCAGGACACACACACACACACGCATAAAACATATACAGTTGTTTAGCTGTGAGTTTCATATGACAAATGTGCTACAGTGCAAAAGCAAAATATAAACACTTCTCTGTGGATTTATGCTTTATAGTTTGAGCAAAAAATATAAATATATATTTATATATTTATAAAAAATATTTTTTATTTGTCTAGCAATTATGCCTTATCATCTAGCATTTTCATTTTGCATTAAATTGGCAGATTTTTCAGACAACTTTGAAATAATACAATACTAATGATTTAAATCTAAAGAGATAGTTTACCCAAAAAACAACAACAACAAAAAAATACTCACTATTTACTCACCCACAAGTGGATTCAAACCTTTACGATTTTCTTTCTTCTGTCATTGCAAAAGACAGAAAATATTTAAAAATCAAAGATTTTTGCTGAAATTTGGAAGAAATAAGACCTTTTTGGAATAAAGCAAAAATTTGAATTTTACTTTGTCATATCTAATAAATTCAGAGGCACTGCTGCAGCATTCTTTATATAAAAGTGAATAAATAATTTTACTACTGAGGGTTTTGATATGTAAATTGCGAGGGGAAGGTAAAGCTACGTTCAACCACTCCTGCTGTTTATTTACCCTCTCTCAGTGCCTGTTAAAGATAATTATGCTAGACAACTTAAAGTGCGCCTATACGCCTCCAATGCTTTATCTACTGTAAACAATAAGCCTCCCCGAAGAGGAAACAGGCCGGTTTATTCACCTTTAAGTCAAATGCAGCAAGATCAAGATCCTTTCTGTAAATAAAAGCCCATCGCCTGGCCATTGTGTGCAGAATATTTCTTTATCTCCAGGCTTCGGCAGATACCATCTACCAAGAACGTGAGAAAGACAGCAATCGTTTTATCAGCTATCTTAAACTTGAAAAGGAATGTTTGAGAAAGTCTCAACCGAAAGACCAAATTGAATTAATCGACACGCACACTGAATCCTGCATGGTGCGTTAAATGTGCAACAAAGCATGTATTTCATTTATTTGAGCTCGGAAGTGCATTGTCTCTATTGGAAGGCTTGTCATTAGCAATTGTGCCTCAGGCTTGTTAATTCACTCACCACCCAAACCAGTTGAGCCTGGCAGCCAGATACTCATGCTCACGTAGTGACCCATGACCCAGTCTTTACCGCCTCCTCCACACGAGCACACAGCCCCTGGTACGCCGCTCCATGGGAGAGAGAACTTGGCGAAGCTTTACTAAAGATCCCCCCCTAAGGCGCACGCTTTCTCCCCTGCCACAGAAGAAGCAGGAGCAGAAGCAGGAGCCCGGAAAGGCTTGGATCACCACTGCGCTAGGCATCTGTTTGAAAACTCCCCAGCGCCGCTATGTACAAAACACAGAGCGCTAATGTCTGCGAGGCTGCTGGTGACCCCGAGTGATCTGTGTGTGTGTGTGTGTGCGTGAAGGTGTGTTTTGGTCTCTGGGAATTTACATGTAGGTGTGCGTTTGCATGTGCGTGAAGAGCAGTGTGAATCGACGCTTTATCACGCCCCTGCCTCTGATCCCCTCAGGCCCTGGAGGCTCTGCTGTTGGAAGCCTCGCTGCTGTATGTGGCGTCTATGTTCCAGCACTCGCTCTGGCTGCTGTGTCTGCTCCGTGGGAAGACTGCTGGAGGGTCTCCAAAGCTTCTCGCACTCCCCTCTCTCATCTCTCCCACCTCTTATTTCGCTTCCTTTCTCCCCGTCTTCCTTTCTTTACTTGAAGGGTCTTGGTGCTGGAAGAAACTTCAGCACCCTCTCTCACATTTTTTCTTGTTTACTTTTAGCAAGCGGTTGTCTTCTTATGTCTTGGTTACAGGGTATATTAATCATTCTCGATAAATAAAATATACACAGAAATACACATGTGAATATACCAATGGAGTGTGAAAAGTGAAGTGTTCCTGGAACTTAAACAACAACTGTCTTGTCCATTTTTGGAGGGTTGAATTCATTTACTTATTAATGTACATAAAATGTCTAGTTTTGTTACCTCGTTCTTCGCTTAGGGATAAAAATGCCTGAAAAGCAGTGTACTGCTAGCAGACATCCTTATCCACCCACACTAGCAATGATAACATTTAGATGAAATGGTAAATACTTGCTGCAACAAAAATCACAGTGTGACAAAACAGCAGTTAAGCAAGCATCTGATCATCGTGATATGGTTGGCGGATTGACTTTCATAGTATTTTTTGGCCAACTATGTAAGTCAATGGGTCCCAGCAACCAGCATTCTTCAAAATATCTTCTTTTGTGTTCAACAGAAGAAAGTAGCTCATAAAGGTATAAAACCACATGAAGGAGAGTAAATGAGGAAGTAATTTTCATTTTTGGTTAAAAAAAAACATTTAACTTGACAGTCTAATATAGTTTCAGTGTCTCTTATATGTCTATTCTCCATATAACAAGCACCTCTCATTAGTGTTTTTAACCATATAAACGTCTGAAGGTTGAGCAGAAGAAATGAACCAGAGAAAGATTTCAGCCTCATAGCAACACCTATCTTTTACACAATTTCCATGGGCCAGTGATAGTTTGAAAGTGTTTACCAGAGAGAATAAGCTTACCGGAAAGTTTCAAAGATGCTTTGAACTCTCCAGATGAACACAGAATAAACTTCATTTTGGCCTAAATGACAAAATGACGGCATATCAGTTCTTCAAAGTAAATCAAGGTCTTTTGGTTTCTAAAGAAGATCACTTATAGAGAAAATGGTAGTCCAATGCAACCAAGTGCATGTTGAGAAGACCATGAATATGAATGAACTACAATTTTAGTCAATTAAAAAATATATGTATTTACCTCAGTTGAGAAACACAAGCGGCACTACAATGAAATTGTATTTGTTCACACATATGGATATCTGCCAATGTCATATTAAGTCTTTCAATAAGCTGTCAAAGGTAACTGACAGCTCCTTGAGTGAGGGTGACACTATGACACCCTCACTGCCGGTTGCCCGACCCCTTCAAGAGATCCCTATGAACCGTCAACAGCAACTTTCCTTTGGCAGCTGGCATTCATCAGTGGCTTACACATTAACTTTACACTGGCTCTGTGATTTCAGCTCAGCTTGTTTGGGAGCGTGCTATCTCCCACTTTCTCACGTACTTTAGTCTTGATTACATTATTGCTGTGTGTGGACAGCCATGGTTGAGAGACCTTGATAAAGATATGATTCTGACAGAGAGAGAGGAATGGTGTGGAAGGGGGCTGCAGAGAAAACTGTGTGTGTGTGCTTGTGTGTACGTGAGTGAATGAGAAGCGGTTACATGAAGACCTTGCAAACTTTGCTTTATGTCAATAAAAGCGCCAATGAAAGAAGGTGATGAAAAATAATTTGGACTTTTTGCACAGCCGTAATTAGGTTAGCTGCACAGATGTAAGCTGTTCTTCATTGATGCGATTGCAGTACATCAGTGATTCACACAGACTGGAACAATGAGTCTGTTTTTTTGTGTGCATATAGACACAATAACGACATGATCTAACAAAAGGTAACACTGCAGGAAAACACACACGGGACTGGCAGCGTCCAGGTGCTCAGGGGGGTAAAGGGAGGGACAACGTAACCTGCCTGTAATTCAATGCACCCTCTAGATCCCTTGTGCAACACGAGCATGAGAAAGTTACTCATGCGAAGACGAAAGGTTTCTGAATCTACCGGTCTTTGTCTACTTGACATCAATACATTTGTTTTGCGAGTCCTTTACAAGTGTGAGAAAGAGCGATGAATCAGTTTCGCAGTGTAAACAAATGGAACACAGTACGTTTCGTTGTCCTTTTTTATTAAGATATTTAGAACTATAGATAAATAATTGTATTGCATGGCAGAACACAAGAAACATTAATCATCTGTCTGTGTTTTGTGTCTCTAACTTTGATATTTCCTTATTTATATGCTTCATTTTCACACTGTTTAGAAATATGTTGTTTAACTCTAAACTGTAAACCTTTGTAATGCACAAAGAGTGATGTTCGTTACAGACTTCCCCCACGTTCAGGGTGGGTTGTAACAGTAGGCGGGGGTGGGCTGTAACACTAATTTACTTGTTCTAAATAATTGTAATTCCACCCTTCCATCACCTCCCCCAATTTCATAAGCATTTCAATCCCAATTGTATGCAAATACAGAAAACATTTTATTCATCAGCTAATAAAATTGAATTTTTTTAACCATGAAGGATATTTCACTGTAAAAGGAGATAGAGAGCTGTTAATTTACTCACACTCAGGACATCCAATATGTTGACAACATTAGAAGATTTTGGTCCTTTGTGATTCATAAAACAGCTATACAGACACTTTGTGAGTCAAAAAGATGCACAGGAAATTTATCTTTTTTTTGCCTTAACTAAGTACTTAACCTCCAAATACTTAACTGGATTAACAGATTGTTTTGCAACTCATCCTGCTGCGTTACAACAGCTGTATCTCATTTAAAATAAAGAGACACACTATACTATAAACTGTTCATTACTGTACCATGTAAAACTAATGATGGTAATGAACAAAATGTAAATGTTGAGTGGATCTGCTTGCAATTATATACGTATTGTTATTAGTTACTCCAGTAATTAACAACAACATGTGTATGTTACATGGACAATGTAATGTATGGTCGTCATGACTCGTCAGTAACACGCATTATACACCCAAACCCGAAGAAATGTGATTAGAAACGCATACAGCAAAGCAGACAGTTCAGCAGCCTGCCACTATGATATATCACAGTCATGAACTGCAGGCGAACCCCCGGCGCTCTGTCCCGCAGACGCGCGCAAAGCCGGCAGGAGCAGCGCCTTCCCCCGCCGCTTGCGCGCCACGTGTCGCGGGGTCTGCAGCAGCTGGAGACTCTCATCCCTGCAAATGTGCATATCAGAGGGCTGGCAACCCACTCCACACACTCCAACCGCTGCCTTTCCTGTCAGTAGGTTACGCCAGACCGCTAACTGACAAGTATATGTTTATAATAGCAAATATATATTAACGTCAACATATACGAAAATCCATATTTACTTTTAGCGCAGCACTCAAAAAGTGAACTTTGAGTATTCATTGCACATACACAGACGAGGCACAGAGAGAAAAGCATGAATGAACATAGTGTTTGTTTGGTGGCGTTTCTTTGCGAACTCATCTGAGGATCATAAAATCATGACCTAAATTAGAGTCGCTTCTGTCTGACACAGTCAAGGACACTACCCGTGCAGTGCGCGCTTTCGGTCTGAAATATCTCCACACTGGCTCGCATTCCGATAAGCCCGATCGAGCTCTCAGTGGGCGTGGTTTTCCCAGGCTTTTAGAACAGCAGCTGCTATTTACCTTCCCTCTAATGTAAACCACCACCGCCACCCCCAGCCCGCCAGCCAAACCTCAACCACCGAGGTAATAAAACATCCTGGCACGTGCTCCACATTCACAATAGTGCTCGTGAGCCGACAGATGTCAAAATGCCAACAGCAGCGACGCGCTTAAAGAAATACAGCGCTGCCTTGTCTACACTGTTAAAAAAATATTCAACACACGAGAACTGAAAGTGTACTTTTAATTTAAACAAAGTGGTGTGGAAGTTAAAGCCCGCAGTGATAAGGTTAACAGCATTTAACCACGTTTAAGTCGAGTGACAGAAATGATTGTGAGAAGTTAAACAGATTCTACAGTGTGAAAATTAAAAATGCAAGTAAACAATTGAACTTTTCAACTTTGTTTTAGATTTGTAGACCACTTTTAAAAGCAGGGTTTATTTGTATGACATATCATTCGCCATATAACAACTAAGTGGTCATAAGTTTTGGAAATATTGTTTTTGCTGTTCATAAAAATAAAATAAAATAAAAAGACAATCAGCATGTTAGAACGATTTATGAAAGATCCCGTTACACTGAATTCATCACTGAATGACTAAAATATTACATTTTAAAATTGTGTTACATAGAAGATGGATATTTAAAAGTGGATAATATTTAAATCAATAGATGCAGCATTAGACAAAGGTTCTAAAATGAACTTTTTTTCAAGAAACTTAAAAAAAACCATTTCCAAACCTTTATAAATCGATGTATAGTCTCCAAAACAGTCACTTTAATTTGGACATTTCTGTAATGTTTTTAAATCTTAATTTCAATAAATTAAAAACTTTTCAACGTGTGAAACTCTGGTGAGTGTGACGCAGGCACATTTTAGTTTCCTTCTAAGTTTCACTGGATCTATATGTGTATTGAATTACAATTACAAAGTTTGCTGTTTCTGAGCGGAGACTGGCTCTTAAGTGTTAATATGTAAACTGAATGATTGAAGGCAGTCCCGGTTGTGCCCTAAACCCGGCCGCGCGCCATTGGCCACCCGCTCAAACGCTAAACAACCAATGGAGGGGCGCCGACCACGAGCCATCCTCCCCTCGGGCCGCGTGTCCCTCGCGCTGATTGGTAGAAAGTTACTGTGGGAAAGAAAGTTTGGGAAGTTTCACACGAGCCGTTCGCGTGCAGTCGGAGATATAAATAAGACCAACACGACGCTGAGGCAGGCAGTTGCTACGACCGCTGGCAAACGGTGAAATCAGAGACTGTGACATCATTGCCGCACCAGTTGAACTCGGGACACTTCGTGCGGATATCCATTCATAACTGGAACTGTATCAGCGTACTTGACAGCGTTTACTCCGGCAGAAGAAGCTGTACGGGAGGATTTCTTTTTATAAACAAAATTACGAAAGGATACTTCCCAGAGAAGATGCCTGCCGATATCATGGAAAAAAACTCCTCTTCTCCGGTCGCCGCGACTCCGGCGAGCATGAACACTACACCTGATAAACCCAAAACGGCTTCGGAACACAGAAAGGTTGGTATTGACATTGAGCTGTTCTACGAACTATAGTGCTTCGAGAAGTAGTTAGACAGATTGACTCATTTTGTTTTTCTTTTGTATTTTAGTCTTCTAAACCCATTATGGAGAAAAGAAGAAGAGCGAGAATCAACGAAAGCTTGGGGCAGCTGAAAACGTTAATCTTGGATGCTCTGAAAAAAGATGTAAGTACCGAAAGTCCGACTGAGCCTTTCGTTTATACCTGGTTGGAATATTAATGCATCTCTCTATATAGCCGCATATCTAAATCAGTCTCTTTCTTCACTCTCAGAGCTCCAGACACTCTAAACTTGAGAAAGCCGACATCCTGGAGATGACAGTGAAACATCTCAGAAACATGCAGCGCGCACAAATGACCGGTAAGTCGCCGGTATAAAAACCTTTCAGAAAATGAGTAATTCTTGATATCTTTAGTGATCTCGGCTGCAGTTTGCACACATGCCGCAATAAAATGAAGTTTTAGGAACTAAAATAATTTAAGTTGATCTAAATGTCTCTTCTCGTTTACCCAACAGCTGCCCTAAACACAGATCCCACCGTTCTTGGGAAGTACCGAGCTGGATTCAGTGAATGCATGAACGAGGTTACCCGGTTCCTGTCCACCTGTGAAGGGGTTAACACCGAGGTCAGGACCCGGCTGCTGGGTCACTTAGCCAGCTGCATGACACAGATCAACGCCATGAACTATCCAACACAGCACCAGATACCTGCCGGGCCTCCTCATCCATCCTTCAGTCAGCCCATGGTTCAGATCCCCAGCGCGACTCAGCAAGCCAACGTTGTGCCTCTTAGCGGAGTCCCCTGCAAAAGCGGCTCATCCTCCAACTTGACTTCTGACGCAACTAAAGTATATGGGGGTTTCCAGCTTGTGCCGGCAACGGACGGACAATTCGCCTTTTTGATTCCCAACGCTGCCTTTGCTCCAAACGGCCCCGTTATTCCAGTGTACGCCAACAATTCCAGCACACCGGTTCCGGTGGCCGTTTCTCCGGGAGCACCGTCCGTCACGTCAGACTCCGTTTGGCGGCCTTGGTAGACTGCGAGGAAAAAACTCTTAGACTCTTAAAAACGAATGACACTTGTTTTCTTTGTTCAGCGTTACTTTTTTTGTTCTTTTTGTATAAAATGTGTTTTATGAGATGATGCACTATATTTGTATAGATCAAAAGGGAGAGAAGTTCATATTGAAATAAGTTTTGTATTGTTGAATTCCGTTCAATGCATTTTTATATTTGCGGTATCTTTTCCACGTTGTGATGCCAAAGATATGTTGAATGCGCTTTCAAGTTTCTTCTTTTTGGAAGACAAATAAATGACATTAAAATGAAAAGTTTTGCCTCAGTGTTTAGTTTTATGGTTTTACACTATTGCAACCCCCTATCTTAAAATAAGCAAATCTGGTTGTATCGCATGACAATTTGTCCAACTTGCTTTGATTTCTTAATCATTGTAAAGCACAAACTCTGTTAAGAGTAGCCTATGTTAAATCACGCGGATTGAATATAAATTACACGGCTTCCAGTTTAGTAAAGATGTAGAATTCATTGGGGTTGTCTTGATGTCTGATGTTATGTAAAAAGATTTTAATGCTTTTTCTGTAACCATGTTTTCTGTGGAAAGTAACAAACAATATAACACTAGACTTACATTGCTACATCTGTCACATGCGCGGAAAATGGCAATACATTTGATACAGTTAACTGTTTTACAAAGACACATACTTTGCTAGGACGTAAATTATGCATATTTGTAATTCGACATTGTTCTGTTGTTCTTGTTTAGCAAGTTTTATTAAGCCACATTTCGGCTTTTTCCAAAAAAGCCGTAGATTATTAAAATTAGCACTTTGTAACAAATAAAGACTAAATAAACTAACTAAATAACTAAATACAGTTAGGATTTTACAACATTAGACTGATCGTTTTAAAGTAACTTTGATTGAAGACACAAATATTTAATCACAATAATAGCCTAGGTTCAAAGCAGATTATGAAATATGCATATTGCCTGTAAATATGCGGTGTTTGAGACTGAGAATTACAAGAGGAAGAACTGAAAACAGCGCCAAAAGTTCAGCGGCAGAACACGAGCGCAAACGATTTTTTATTATACGACCTTGTAGCGCCATCTAGTAATTCAAACGTGAACTACACCAACAGAACCACTGAGCAGATTGGCCAACCCTCAGTTTAAAAACCCTCAGTTTTATTTGGTAAAATTACTTGCACAATGGCAAATTAACATACACTTTACATAATATGTATTTGCTAAATTACAACTGATATAAACATAACCAAACGAAATTTCTCAATAATTACAATGAAGCAAGTTGTTAAATTAAACACGCTTATTGTGACAATCTCTCCCTGTGAGCTCGAAGGATGGAGAAATTCACACACAAGCTTTTATTGAACAGGAAAACGCTTGACATGATGAAACGTTTCCTTCTTCATGCAAGCATCTCTTGTGTTTCCCAGGTGCGCGTTGCCTATAGCTATTTCAGTGTGGCCATTCTTTGAAGGGGGCATCGCAGGTGTTTGCAATTACCTGCTATGAGGCACAAAGTGTAGATAAGTGCAATCACTCTGAATTTCCATCACACCTTTTTGTGGTGCCGAGGGTATACAGATTGAAACCACATGTTAAAGGATACGCTCATCTCGAAGTGGGTCAGCCTGCTTTGCCCATGCAACAGATCCGCTATGTTGTGGCGCGGGCCATGCATTCATTTCGTGATTATCCCAAGGTTACAGATGCAGACCAAGGAAACCGTCAGACGTGCTTCCCTCCTCGCCACAACCCGCCCCTGGAGGACAGCTTTACGAGGATCTCGGGTTACCGGCGCACTGACCACTGTGCCGGGGCGCCCGTGCACATGTCACAACATGACCGGAGGGTTAGCCAGCATGCATGTCAATTAACTTTTCCCACACTCCGTGCAAACGCAAGAGGCTTGCAAGGAGAAAGAAAGGGGGGTAATAAAGGGTGAAAAATAAAAAAAGGACTAAAACGAAAGCCCCCTCTCTGCTTCCTCCTTGGCTCTTAAGTGTTACCATATGTCATGATCTCTCTCGCTCTCTCCTTCTTTCTCTCGCTCTATCTCTCTCGCTCTCTTCCTTCTCCCTCTTAACTCGTCATCATTACCGCCTCGTCTTTGATTGTAGCCCTGACAAGCCAGGGATTTATGATTTAAGCACAGGGATTGCTGTACCAAGCTCTGGACTCACTACGCGGCTCATTCGCACTCCCTTTCCCTCTCTCGCCCTCTCCTGCAGTTGCAGGGGAAAGGCTGTTTTCTGGCAGGAAATGAATAGCTCCCAGATGAGCTGAGGAACCTGAGAGGTCGTGAGAAAGAGGCGAACCCCCTTCCCACAGCCGGCGCACTGCCAGCCGCCGGGGGAATGTGGGAGAGCGTCTCTCTGACACACGCATCAACTCTCCCGCTGCTTGCCCAAACACTCCACCGCCTGCCTGCCTGCCTGCCAGCGAGCGCTGACGCACAGGGCCCATCTGAGGGGGGGGCAGAGCCGGGATGACTGGGGCAGTTAGTGGGTTGTTTAAGACCGCAGTGAGGACCAGGGGACAGGAAGGCGGATGGAATGATGGAAGTTCCCTACATGTAAAGGAGTTTAAAAGTCTACCTGTGCCGGTGAAATCATTTAAAGAAGCTGAAAACGAAGAGTTCAAGTGCAAAAACCTCTAAACCTTCTTCTAATATTAGCATTTTCTCAGCTTCCTGTTTATGTTCAGTTATTTCATTTTAAAGGCAATGAAAACAACCCAATAGCGAAATGATTTATCCTACACACATGGAGGCATTCAAGTAGAACATTTCAGACAGCACTTAGAGGTTTTTGCATCTGAACTCTTCAAATGCAGAAAGTCACTGTGTTCATGCTAATATTATATACTTGTAGTTTTACTGTTGAATACGTTATCTTGCTAACCAACATGTGGTGGTGGTGCCAAAAAAGTGTCTTTTTCATTACCATGGGTTGTTTCACTTTTATATGAACATAGAGCTTAACTTGGAGTGCTACGCAGAGACTCTAAACAACTTTTTTATACTCTCAGGAGGGAGCAGCAGTGGTCAAGGGCTTTCATTCTGACTGGAGCAAATGAGGATTAATGTGAGTGACCAATGAGTAATCAAAGTGGCACATTTGGCACAGCAAATGAAGGGAATGGCAAAAGCTCGGCAGCACATATAGTAAGCACCATAGAAGCACTATAGTTCTATAGTAGAATTTCAATGGCCTGAAAATGGGATCTTTTGAAAATGTGGCATAGTAATATGTGTAATATGTGTAGTATAACAATATATTTAGAATAGAATCTAATATACACTACCCTTTTTTGTTAGATTGGTTTAGAAAGAAAACTCATTGCCGGATTTATCTCATTAAAATACATTAAAAGAGTAACATTGGGAAATAATATAATAGTTTAAAATAATTGTAAAACATTATTATTATTAATAATAATAATAAACACTTTTTAAAATTATGAATATATTTAGTTTTATTTTTAATTATTTCTGAAATTAAATAATACAATTTAATCCAAATGTGTTATCATTTTACAATGTAACCAGACAGCATACGAGTCAGTACTTCCACACTAAAACCTTTAAACCAAATACTTGTCTATATTGAAGACAAAACATACAAAACATTGACATATTCACAAAAAACAAAGGTGCAGTTTGATGACACTGTGACTAAGTGTGGAAACATTGGAGTTGTCATCTTCATTGCATCCTACAGGACTCCTGCAGAAATCATGTTCATGAATGACCGAAAGTAATCAAAACTTATTGTCATAATAGTATGAAGCAGAATAAGGCTGAAAGTGAAATGAGATCACTTAAGCAATTGCTGATGAGAGACAAGTGTGATGAGGCAAGAAAGCAGCGGAGCTTTTATTATGCCATGGTTGACCGCTTCCAGCTCTTCTGGTTGTGATCATGTGGAGAAGAAGCAGTGCTGTTTTATCATATTAAATACATTTCAGGTTTCTGTTATAATATGCTCAACATATTAAAGAGTCTTTGATGTTTCTCTGTTTTCGAAAAAAAATGTAAATTGAGGGTGTGTGACATCATTAGCATGGCCACACTGGACACATTCCATGTCACTAATAAAAATAGCTTATTTCTCTGGATTTGAACAATCTTTAAATCATTTAGGATAATGTAAATACACAAGTCAACAAAATATATCACACGGCTCTACTAGTTTTTTGTATATTTTAATGAAAAAAAAATCATACATGTTGTAAATGCAAAAATAGGGGCATAAAAGATAATCAGTAAACCCAATAAATTTTTTAATAATGTGACTTTATGCTGACAATTCTACTCTAAATTTTCTGATTAATACACTATTTACACTTTGAGTTACTTTCTGGTTGACTGGTCAGTTACCTCTTGCATGCGAAGTTATTTCCTGTACATCTAGTAAGTACAATGAAATGAACAGATTTCCTTTCTGGATGTCTCCTGTCTCTGGTGGTTTGTGCGCAATCATGGACACTTTACTATCATAATTCTCTTTAATCTAAAGCCATCGTACATGTAAGTGTTTTTGGTCAAGCAGAGACGGAAATAACCATCAAGAGATAAAAAGGATTCAAGCAGGTGCGAGGACACCTGTTTCCTGCGATAGGCCGGAGTGATGTATGTCATAGGACTCTCGGGAAGCTTCTCGGATTCACACAGACACGGAAGCAATGCTTTAAAAATGAAGTAAGCTTTAAAAAAAAATCATAAAACTGGTACACTGTAAAAAAAAATCTTGCTGCCTTAATTTTTTAGTTAAATCAAATGAACTTTTCTAACTTATATCAAATCAAATGGACATAAAATATTAAGCTAAACTTTGCATAACTTAAAAATTGTAGTTCAAACCTGATTAACTTATTAAAATAATTTAGTTACATAAAAACATTTGTAGTCATTTAATGTTTTTAAAGTGTATTGTGCAACTTATTTGAATAAGGAATTAAAATAAAATTGTGTGATGGGCTTCACGGTGGCGCAGTGGGTAGCACGATCGCCTCACAGCAAGAAGATCGCTGGTTTGAGCCTCGGGTGGGTCAGGTGGCATTTCTGTGTGGAGTTTGCATGTTCTCCCTGTGTTCGAGTGGGTTTCCTCCGGGTGCTCCGGTTTCCCCCACAAGTCCAAAAACGTGGTATAGGTGAATTGGGTAAGCTAAATTGTCTGTAGTGTATGTGTGTGAATTAGTGTGTATGGATGTTTCCCAGTGATGGGTTGCAGCTGGAAGGGCATCCGCTGCGTAAAAAAACATATGCTGGAGAGGTTGGCGGTTCATTCCGCAGCTTCAAATAAGTTTAAGAATGTTTTTTGAAGCTTACTTTATTCCTCAACTTGTATCAGAACACACACACATTCAGTTTTAATCCAAATTACTGCATGTTTCTGCCTGCATTCCTTGCTTTTTGAAATCTCGTCCATTGGTGACGTTTTGTTTTTATTGTCATTCTTCTGGACTTTGCGGTAGCAGATAGAGAGGCTCAAATCATGCTAAAGGTTCCATGAGCTTCTGAAACACAGGGATGCAAATGGCATTATCCCACCGCCTCTCACACCGTCCACGCAAAACGGTTTAAGGCTCAGCAATGCTTCCGTGGGCCACTGGCTAATCCCCTTTCTTGTATAAAACCAGTGGTGGGACCGATACATCGCTGGGCAGTGCGATAGTGCACTAGTGTGACAAGCCATTAAAGTGCTGCGCTTTCTGTGTGTTTATTTACATTCTTGTTTTTCAGATCCAACACAGAGCTTTTATTCTCGCCAGCGATCACTCTCTAGGAAGGTCCTCTGATCTAACACCCACAGACTGCTGTTCTGCAAATGCTTTTTTTTTTTTTTTTGCATCAGACATAATGAGACGGGTAGTGTGGCATGCTTTGATGGAGATAGGCATTGCGTCAAGTGTGCAATATGTTTTGATTGTACATTTTTAAGAGGGTTACTTATGTTTTTATTCTTTATTTCCTTCTTAAAGTTAGTTGTATCAGAATCTATGCCCCCTGGTGGCTATATAGATATACTGCAATCTATAAAACTGTATATGGTTCTGATTAATGTAGGAAACCTTCAAGCAAACTTGTTTAAACATATATATTTTTTTCTTCACACATTTAGCTCAACAATTTTACAGTACATGCTTTGTGCAAAATGTTAATTCTCAGAGCAAACTGACGCACCTGGGCTTCATTGAAATGTGGTTTTGTTTGAGTGGTGCACGGGTGACGCTGGAAACTCAAACTGTTTGACGGCCTCCAGATCTCCTTCAGTATCTGGAGTGGGCCTGAATTTATTTTTGGTCAAGGTGAAAAAAAGTGGTATCACTGAAATACAGATAGAAAAAAAATATTAGTTGATGTAAAAAATGTAAAAGTTGTATGTAAAGGGTTTGAATGTTCCAGAGTCAAGCACTTAATTCATTTTCTTTTCAGCTTAGTCCCTTTATTAATCTGGGGTCACCACAGCGGAATGAACCGCTAACTTATCCAGCATATGTTTTACGCAGCGGATGCCCTTCCAACCACACACACTCATTCACATACATACACTATGGACAATTTAGCTTACCCAATTCACCTAAAACGCATGTCTTTGGAATTGTGGTGGAAACCGGAGCAACCGGAGGAAACCCACGCAAACACGGGGAGAACATGCAAACTCCACACAGAAATGCCAACTGACCCAGCCGAGGCTTGAACCAGCGACCTTCTTGCTGTGAGGCGATTGTGCTACCCACTGCGCCACCGCATCACCCAAGCACTTAATTATTTAATTACTATTTTATATAAACTTTAAGCACTTGACACCGCAAATAGAGCTTCTTCTTTATTTTATCGTCTTAATTTTCTGTAAATTATTTGACAGATTTCCATAATTCAATTTACAAAATTAAAAAAACTAATTATTGAAAAATATTGTAGATAGATAGATAGATAGATAGATCAAACTTTTATTGTATTGCACTTATTACACTTTTACTTACTTTACTAACATATATATATATGCCTCACAGCAAGAAGGTCACTGATCGCTGGTTCGAGCCTCGGCTGGGTCAGTTGGCCTTTCTGTGTGGAGTTTGCATGTTCTCCCTGTGTTTTCCTCCGGGTGCTCCGGGTGTTTTCCTCCGGGTGCTCCGGGTGCTCCGGTTTCCCCCACAAGTCCAAAGACATGCGGTATAGGTGAATTGGGTAAACTAAAATTGTCCGTAGTGTATGAGTGTGAATGGGTGTGTATGGATGTTTCCCAGAGATGGGTTGCAGCTGGAAGGGCATCCGCTGCGTAAAACATATGCTGGATAAGTTGGCGGTTCATTCCGCTGTGGCGACCCCAGATTAATAAAGGGACTAAGCCGAAATGAAAATGAATGAATGAATGAATATATATATATATATATAAACTGGTTGACAAATGGAAATAAGAACATATTACATATTTAAAAAAGCTGCACTGTAAATCTTAGACAGTCAGATAGATATAAATCAATAATTACACTTTTATCATATTAGACTTTTATTGTATTACACTTTTATTATTTTGATGCTTGACCCATTTACTGGCAAAAAAAAATCAGTTTAAAAAAATCCAGTTTGCAGTAAATGGTTTAAAAGTTGAATAAAAATTCAAGATCATTTACACATCATTATGTCATTCTAAACTCTATTTTCTTTCTCATAAACAAAATAAATTATTTTAAAGGATGTTTATAATGAAAAGGCTTTGGTTCCCATTGACTTCCACTTTAACTGCTGGCAAATGTTTGAATGTTATGATTAACATTCTCCAAAATATCATTGTTCATGTTCATCAGAAAACCCCCATTTGTAGTAAAAATGTGTAATGACCTGCAGAAAGAGTAACTGAATATTCTTGTAATTTGATTTGAATGTCATTTTGAAGAATGTTTTTAACCAAACTGGTAACCAAACTATTAATTAGGTGAACTCTCCCTACAAAGGGAAACAGAGGCAAAAATAATATTATGTCATCATTTACTCCCCCTCACCCCCTTATAACTTTCTGTTTGTGCTCAGCAGAAGAAAGTCATACAGATCTGGAATGACAAAAGGGTGAGAAAATGATGACAGAGTATATTTAGCTTTGGGTGATCTATCCCTTTAATCTGTGGAAATTGAACTTGTTTTAGATACATAGATACATCAAATCACATTTAACAGTTTTGAATATCCATAACTGATACAACATCTTCAGTCCGCTAACGTGCAGGACTGAAGAGGGAGTCCAAGTATCCTGTTCCCATGTTCCTCAAAGCAACGTGGCTTCCTTTTTTTACCCCTGAAAGCCAGAACCTTCTACAAACGGTGTCAGAGTAATCAGCAGTGACTTGAAATATGTGGCGTCATTGAAATGTGAATTCTGTGACTAATGTTTTTATAATCCTCCTTTGAGCAGTGGCCTGTCCCAAGAAGGCATTGGAGGTATTCAAGTTGTGCTCCCTTTTAGGTCAAAATCTGCCTTTATTAGCATAATTTAGGTGAGCTTTCTATGTATGAGGCCTAAGAGAATATTAATAATAGTCAAGTTGTATTATCATCTCTGCGTAACTCTAAAGACTGCGTGATGCCCGCTGAAAGCAGCGCCGATTTGATTCAGATGGCAGGGGAAACAATTGTTTCTGTACCACTGGCCCGCAGATGCTTGTATTTCACAACTTTTGTCTAGACATTCAGGTTGTACTACAAGAGGTGATGCAGCATGGCTGATATTTATTGTCTCTAAAGATATCAAAATTTATTATAATTCTATTGCATAGAGTGTGTTGTAGCTCTTCTTCAGATGAAGAGCCGGTGTGCTAGAAATGTCATACGCTAAGTTATCTCCTTTTAATACATTTTTGCTGTGGTGTTGCCATCTTTACATTTGCTTTTTTGAACTATTACTTCTTTAGTTGAGACTGATGTGCATGAATGTGCATTTTAAAAATAGATATTTATTGTCTACATTTATTGTCTAATATTTAGTTAATAATTAATTATGGACTGTCACAAGTCTTAAGAGCATGAAAACATTCATTAGAAATCACTTAGAATAACCCTTAAATACTCTTTTTGTCTTTATATTAGTATATTATAAAGTTAAGCAATATCACATAAGCAAGAATGCTGTATCCTGCACATCAATGTGTAACTTTAACAAGTAGTAAACTTCAATTTCGCCAACAACACTGTTCCAATCAAAGCTGAAGCATATTTTGTGCATTTCATTTAAAAAATTGTGATATTTTATTGCTGAATCTGCTTTTTAGATTCAATGACCAATTCATAAAAACCCATCCATTAATTTATAAATGAATCAGCTTGTTTGATTCAGTCATATAAGTGAATGATTTAATCAATCATTCATTACACTGACTTGACGCTACCTACTGATGATTTTAGAGTCATATTTATTTATCCATGACAAAACTAATCCAGCAAAAAATCCAGCAAAATACCACTTAACACAGGCTTTAATAATAATTAAATCTAAATATCAAGATATTATTTATTGCCAATATTACAAAACAGCAAATGAAACGCACACCCAAAAATATGCTTGTTCAAACTACTTATTTATAATGAGCTGAGCACAATTCTTGAGATCTGTTTGGCATAACTTAATTGTTTTATGTTAAATCAAATTAAATTTGTAAAAAATAAATTTGAGTTTCATATAAAAACACCACATTCGCTATATGGACATTCCCTAGACTGAACACTGTACGGCCTGTGTCCTGCATATCAATGTATAGTCTGCTGTAAAAATGTAGATGTGCTGTACAAGAAAGACCCTTTTCGCTTTCATTTATAGAACCTACATGCTGTAAGAACCTTCTTTCAAACTGCACTGTTAAATCTGAAGCCTCCTTCTATAAACGTTTCAGTGTTACAGTCCATTTTGCAGTCTCACCCCCCAAAAAATCCCTGTAAATCTAAACCTTTTGTTGTGAGAGCAGCAAACTCCCGTAGCTCCCAGAATTCCCTTTGACAGCATGTTTTGCTATACGAGACAGACGGGCAGACATATAGAAATCTAACAAGACTTCTTCCTCTGCGCTGCTAGTCTGGTTAAAAGGTGAAGAAAGACATGTAACCATGGTGAGATGATAGTAAAGCTCCATAAAATGATGGGGGAAACTGGAAAAGGGTTTAGTTTCTTGGCCAGTAATAGATGTAAGGAATATTTGAGTACTACAATAGGGTCGGACAGAGATCAGTCCTCAGCAGAAAGCCGAACAGGTGGTCACTGAAAACACAGACAGAATGTGAAATCATTCAGTGGTGTAGATTTCACTGATAGGGCCCAAGGGGTTATTTGCTGCCTTGTTCCTTAGGAAGCGCAAAAAAATTTCAAGCCTTATATCCTGGGAAAAGCAGACAAAAGTTTGCTTCCAACGGCTGCAGGCCTCCATTTAAAGGATTAGCTCATCGCATTCAAATGATTCAATTATTGTTCTCCCTCATGTTGTTTCTTTCGTTCTTAGAGCACAAAAGGTGAACTTTTGCAAAATATCGGGCCGATCTTTTCATCCTAATGAAAGAGAATTAAAAAAAGCATCAAAGACGTGATCCATACAGCTTCTGTATTATCATTTTAAAAAGAAAATCGTTCGTTCATGAGAGAAGTAGCATTGTCTGATCTGTGAATAAAAAGAAAAAAAATCTCAACTCATTGACTGATTGCAAGGGTTATTAGCTCACTGTTATTAAACATGAGAAGTTTATTATGAATAATGAGTTACATTTTGCCATCCTTTAGCTATCATGCTATTTCAGAAGACTTGGAATAAAGTACATAAATTGTAGGCATCCTTTCTACTTGAAAGTGACCAAAGAAATGTTTAAAAGTTCTACGTTGCCTTGAAAATGCATTATAAGAGAAGAATTGAATCCATCTCCTCTATGGCAACTGTCCTGCCTGTTTTTGCTCCTACCTGTACCCTAAACAAACACACCTGAATCAACCAATTATGGTCTTACTAGGCATACTAAGAACTTTCAGACAAGTGTTGATGTAAGTTAAAGCTAAACTCTGCAGGTCAAGTGGCCCACCAGAAATGAGTTTGGACACCACTGTATTTTAATATGTAGGGCTGAGCGATGTGATGCTATATATATATATATATATATATATACATATATATATATATATATATGCAGAATAAAATGTCAAAGATAATTTAGATTTTTAAAATTCAGTGTATACTGCTATGCACCGAGTGTGGCTAACTCATGTGCAGAATGCATGATCCTGAGGAAAACGCTGGAAGTTTGTCCCCAAAAAATAAAAATAAAATATGATTATGAATATGTAAAATATTAACAATTTTAAAATAGCATTCATTAATTAATTTTCCTTCGGCTTAGTTCCTTATTTATCAGGGGTCACCACAGAAGAATGAACCACAAACTATTCCGGCATACATTTTATGCAGCGGATGCCCTTTCAGCTGGAACCCAGTCCTGGAAAACAACCATATACTCTCACATTCACACATGCACACACACACACACATACACACACTCAGACACTATGGCCAATTGTTGTTTACCCGATTAACTTATAGCGCCAGTCTTTGGACTGTGGGGAAAACCGGAGCACCTGGAGGAAACTCACACAAACACGGGGAGAACATGCAAACTCCACACAGAAATGCCAACTGGCCAAGTCGGGACTCGAACCAGCGACCTTCTTGCTGTAAGCTGATAGTGCTAACCACTGAGCCGCCTTTAAAATAGTATATAAAATATTAATTCATTCATTTTCTTTTTGGCTTAGTCTCTTTATTAATCTGGGATCATGCTACCCACCGTGCAGCCCAAATATAAAATATTTTATACAAAAAAATATGTTAATTAAGGAAAGTCTATAATAATAAGGTTTACCCAAACAATTGAAACGTAACAGTGTTTTTTTATGTTAAGGTTTATCCAGGTTCATATTGGATTTACTATGTTTATCAAGGTTCAAATAAAAAAAAAATATGCAGCAAAAAACCTCTTTTCATTTCTTATGTATTTAATTTTAATCTAAGCCTTTTTAGTTGATTTTCCGGAGTAAGAGAGATTTCTTCCTATAGTATATTCTAAGTGTGAATAAAGGAGAAGGAATAAAAATAAAAATAAAAGAGTAAAAAAAAAACACCACTTGGGTGTTCACCACTTCTTTGATTTGAAACGAGTAAGACTGCATTGAGAGACTGTCTTTGGATTAGATAGGAGAAGTTCAGAGTAGATGCTTCAGGTGGGAGATAAACTGAAAGTTTTGTGAATTGAATCATGTCTGATGGACAGTGGGATGTGTGTGTGTGTGTGTGTGTGTGTGTGTGTGTGTGTGTGTGTGTGTGTGTGTGTGTGTGTGTGTGTGTGTGTGTGTATGGTTCTGCTTAAGTGAGCCTGAAGAATCTGTGTGGATCTCACATTGGGAGAATGAGCCCCTTTCATCAATCCTAGCGTGCAGATTCTCTCTTACACAGGAAGCTTTAAAAAAGATTGGATGCAGGTTCATTATCTCTTCTCCCTCTCCCACAGATCTCTTTTCTGTACAGTTAAGGTATACATGAAGGTATATACAAAAACACAAACATTCAAAAGCTTTAGAGTGGTGCGTTTTTTTTACTGCTCATCAAGGCTGCCTATATTTTATCCATAATACAGGAAAATAAATGATTACATGAGATGAACACAAAATGAACATTTTCCAGCTTAAAATAATTATTTTGTATTTGAATATGCAAATCAGCATTACAAAAAAATGTTGCACTGAAAAATGGAAAGAATAATTTGCATTTTAAAATAAAAAATATCTATCTATCTATCTATCTATCTATCTATCTATCTATCTATCTATCTATC
>CAIGQW010054109.1:13549108-13562663 GCA_903798125.1 Danio choprae
ATCCATCCATCCATCCATCCATCCATCCATCCATCCATCCATCCATCCACCAAATAATTTCACTTATTGAGCAATATTTTTCTGCATCAGCATTTAACTAAAACACAGCACACACAAAAAGAGTCTTTTTACAATTCCCCCAAGGCACACGATCATAAACAATCACACTTGAAGGTGTTGTTGCTAGTGACCCCAGAGAGGATCTCAATGCCTCTGAAACTCTCTCTAGACCTCAACCAGAGGGACCAACAGAGAAAAGAAGAACCCTTAAAAGGCTTTTGAGAGAATAATGCCTATTTAACCTCAACATCTAAACCTTTCACCCACTCCAGACAAGATCTGGAAGAGACAAAAGCGGCAGCCAAATTAGAAAAGGCTCTGCGTCGGCTACTAATGGAGCTTGAAGAGCAGAAGAAATCCCTGTGGTGTAGAGCATCGTGTTTCTCCAAGCCACTTTTCTGAAAAAAGCGTTTTATCTGTCATCTAACTTTCCTTCAGCTGCGCACAGATAGAGTGACGGCAGGCGAGGACGCGCAGCACCGTCAGAGTCAGACCACCTGCATCGCCCTCCTTTTTTTCAGTGGGATTATAGAGGGTGCGGGCCAGGGTCTGGAGGGCTTGTTGGTGGAGGTCCCGGGGTGGAGAGTGAGCGGCGTGGAAAGTGGAGCTGGCGTGAGGTGCCAGGAAGGTTCTGCCACATAGTGCATGCTCCCCGTGCTGCCCCTTCACAGTCACATTGGTTTCGTGCCGTGCAGCTGCCAACCCGTCTTTCATGGGCCGACCGCCTGGGCTGTCTCTCTGAGGTGGGTGCGCTTTCACATTCAAAGCAGTCTCACTGAGTAACCACACATTCCCATACAAAAACTCAAAGAGCCCCCACTCGCCTTCCCCCCTCCTGCCCCACGCCAAGCTAGGCATAGTTTTCCCACCAGCGGCAGACGAGTGTGTGTTTGCTCCATACCATAATGTGAGAGAGATGGGTGAAGTCCTTCCACGTTTCTCTCCTCCGGCGAGGGCACATTCCAAGCTTTGTGTTCCAAGCCATAAGACTCGAGGGCCCTCAAAGTTTTTAAACACAAGGCGCTGAAGTGACAAGTGTGGTCTGGAAACTGCTTTGACAGGATTTCAAGTTTCAATGCTACTTGGATCTTTGAACTTAAACAATATTTTGTATGTGAACTTAAATGTTATTGTTATTATTATTAAATAAATGTATAAAAAAAGTTTGAAATAATATCATTAATACATAAAAATATATATTAAATAACTAAATAAACATACATGCATTTAATTCATTTAGAATCATTATTAGCAGAAAATTGAAAGATTAAATGTATTGAAAGCTTAATGCTACAACAAAAATGTGTACGTTTCACACACCCACACACATACATAGTATTTATAGATGCAGCGTTGTGGAATTTCTGACTGATAACGAAGTTTTTGAAAAGTTTCATAGTACACTACAAATAGTAGTATAAAATTAAGCAAAAATATTTTTTTATATTTCTAGATATATTTGATATGTAT
Source organism: Danio choprae (assembly GCA_903798125.1). Classification (NCBI taxonomy): domain Eukaryota; kingdom Metazoa; phylum Chordata; class Actinopteri; order Cypriniformes; family Danionidae; genus Danio; species Danio choprae. Next base: position 13,550,639 of record CAIGQW010054109.1, read on the forward strand.
AATTATTTTTATTTCATTTGTTATTTTTGCCCATACTATGCAACAAACACAATAAAGCCGAGATTGTGGGAATTATTTATATTGGATTATTCATTTTTATATTTAAATTGTTACAATTATTGGTCAAACTTTCCAATAAGGTTTCATTAATACGCAATATTAAATACAGTTTCTTGCTTGTTAAGATTAGTTAATGCACCTTGAACTAACAATGAACAACTTTGTTACCATTAACTAACATTAACAAAGATGTATTAATCTTTGTTAATGGTAATAAAATACAGCAATAAATGTATACTGCTGGTAAATACATTAACTAATGTCAACTAATACAACCATATTGTAAAATGTTACCAATTTTTTATATAATTTTTTTAATTGACCAGTCTTGCTTTTATTTTACATCTCTTTCCATTCAGCAAGAACAATTCAATAATATGCTTAGCATTGTTTGTTACAAAACCTGAAGCAAATAATGACTGTCTTGCTCAATTATATAATTGACTGATCCTGAATTTTTTCATGATACAATACAAATGTCCGACTGACTTACACAAATCTTTGACCTTTAAAACTACATTAAAGCCAGACAATTTAAAAGAAAGCCAGAAGTGACAAATCACTTCCACTTCAAATAACATTCCAATCTAGCATATATATGCATATATAAGGCAACTTGGTTACAAAGCAACCCAAAAGGAAACTCGCTCTCTAAACCAGACAGCTCCAAGACTCTTGGTGATTGTGTCCCATTCGTTCATTATTCTAGTGTCTGCCCCCTTGTCACATTTGAAAATTAATAGTTTGTTTTGGTTAATTATCTTTGGTCCTGCCATTTCTTAACCGCTGAACTATGTGTGACTCATTGGGCCCGAAGTCAATGTATAATGATTCCCTTTGGACTTCCCTTTTCGTTCCCGCAAACTCTCTAAACTAATAATTGTTGGCTGGCTTTTGTTTTGTTGCTGATTCAGCTAATTAGGGATTAACTCTGAGAGCCTTGGCAGTGCCACCCTTTGATGGAGCAGTTCTCTGTTTGCAGCCCTTTCAAACAGACCTCCATCCATTTCCCTCAGCCTTTTTAAAGGTGGCAGATTTGCAAGCCTCAGCATCCCTGGACGGTGATTGAAAATCACATTTTGAAAAGAAGAACACCCCCGTTTTCTTAGGATCGGGGTAAATGTGTGAGGTTGGGGGTGTTCTTGGTTATTTTTGTGGTTGCCTTTATATATGTTTTTTTTTAGAGGACTTGCCTTTTTGGCAGGTTGGAGAATTCAGGCTTTAGATTTTTAGATTCAATGTGTGTTAGTCCAGCACTGAACAGCAGGCTGACTCTGACATTGTAATCATAACCCTGATGGCTTGCCCGCTCAGAGGAGAACTCACTGCGCCCCTGCCATGCCAGCTCTCTTTGTGTGACAGGAGAGAGATGAAAATGGGATTAAAATGGTGGATAATGGAGGGAGAAAAATCTATTTCACTCTGCAAGCCACTGAGAGCCATACGACTGCACTGACATGCCACCGAAAGTGTGTGAGGGTAAGAGACAGGGAGGACTATTGTATTGGTGCTGTCAGGTTTGTATTATATTTATTAATTTGTATCATCTATCTATCTATCTCCTTCCATCCATCAGGAGCATTTTAGTAGGTATATATATATATATATATATATATAAATATATATATATATAGGATTTTATATATAGGATTATATATACAGGATATATAGGATTATATATATGAAGGATTATGTGACACTTAAGACTATGAAGACTGAAGAAAATGTCTGCTGAAAACGTAACTTTGGCATCAATATAATACAGTTTTTCTCAATTGCTTTTCTAAACAGTCTTAACATTCTCTAAACTGTGACCTCACCCAAAACATTTCATACATGCTTCAAAACAGTTATCGTGTCAGTAATTTGGCCAAGGCCACCAAAACATAACACGTTTGTCATTGTGTGAGCCACACTGCTCAAAATGTTTAGTTGTTTTTTAATCATGACAGTCAACCATGGAAACTAAGGTTTAAAAAATCTGATATTTGGTCAACAGTATGTAAGTCAACAGTGTAACATTGAACATTTTTATACAGTACATTTAATTTTGTATGATTGTATTACACTTTACGTAAAGTGCAATCTTGCTTGTCCAATTACTTTATTGAACAATTCACATTTGTAATGTTACCACAAATATACAAAAACACTACAACATAACAGCTATGAAAAAAGTTATTATTGGTGGACATCCTGTCACTCGTTGGTCAGGCCAGAGAGACCAATTGCTCTTCCAGTTCAAGATTGTGGAAGTTCTCCATTAAAAAAAAAAGAGGTAGTGACCTGTGGACAATCTACATATAAACGCTCCCAAAATTGATTGGTTTAATAGTTGATTCAAACTGTATTGCAATTAGAGGTCATTTACCGATTTAGCAGACCTTACAAACAATGTCAATGTCAGATATTTATGGTGTAAACATGCGTGTAAATAAATGTTTGATAATTAAAAGGATTGTTTTGAGTGTGATGACTTACACAATGAAAAATGATTGAGAAGTAAAGAGTTTGACAGTTTAAATGAGAACCGACTCATCAGTTTTGATCAATATTTGAATATTGCCATATGCAATAATTTTTTATCAAACTACAGACAATTGTAGCTACTGTTTGAACACATGTGCCAAAGCATTTGCAATTTGCCAAAATCAACAAGAAATGTCACTCTTATGTAAACAAGAAGCTAATTGTTCACAGAACTGAACTTATTGTTTTGTAAAATGAAAATTTAATTTGAGAATTGAGCCAAAGCAATTGAGAAAAACTGCAAACTACTTAATTATAAAATATATCAAAATCAAAAACATTATACTTCTTGTAAACCGAGCCAAGTCTAATCTAGTCAGGATAAAATAAAATAAAATAAAATAGCATTAGTGTGTAATTACTGCAAGTCCCATTGATGCATTCAAGCTGATATTGTGGATTTGTACAATTTTGCAGCCAGGAAGCGGAGTAGAAGCATGCGAGCATCCCAATGACAAGACTATAGTGGAATTCCAGACCACTTGACAGCTCTCACCCTCTTGATTGTTTGGTCTGGCCGTGGTAATCTAATAAATGTTTAAGACTATAATCAATTTGCAATGCTTGACGGGCATCTCCGCGATTCAACTTGTAAAAAAAAAGGGGGATAGAGAAAGAAAGGGAATACTCTCACAAAAAAAGAATGAAGAAAAATAGTCTGGCGAATAATGACTCCTGGAGTATAAATCTTATTCATGGCACACAAAGTGGCCATTGGGCGAATAGAGGCGAGAGCCATAGTGCTCTCATTATCTGCTTGGCTTTCTTCTGAAGAGTTCTGGGATTGGCTCTCTTTGTCTGAAACAGCAGGTAGCAGAAGAGTGTCAGGTCAACTTGAGGGCCCCACTTGCCACCTATCATTGCGCACTCATTCTTAGAAGAACCGACCTGTACTCCACTGTCGTAACAGAGCAAAACGGTCATTCAAAAATACAAGTATTTTGTTTATGGGTTGTATTTTTGCCAATATCTTATCCCCATTTTTCCTACACCGCAGGATGCGTTGCGAACTTCTTGCCACCGAAAAAATTATTCCTTGCGAACTTCTTTTAAATTGTAAACAATCAGTGAACTGTTTAAAAACTGGGTAAAATGAGTAGAAGATCACAATACTACAGGGAATACATGGAGAAAATATTCTGAAGAAACAAATAAGTAGATGCCAAAGAGCTTTGTCACTTCAAATGTCACATCAAAATACCATACATTAAATTATTTTCATTATGGATGAAAATAAAGCACAAAGTCAAATCTCTAACTCAGTTTTCATCAAGGATATGTATTAATTTTAGTGCAACTTTATTATATGAAGTGATTTCTTCTTTTTTTTAATGGGAAGTTTCCCAAACCAGAAGTGCAACTCATAATTTGAAGATGGATAATATACATAGTAAAATATTATTAATAATTTCACTATAAATGTTATATCTTTGCACTTTAATTCTACCATTCTTACTGATTTTGTGTTTTTAAGTATTTATGCACAGTTAAAATGTGTGTTGCACCACTGTGGGTCTTGGCAGGCTTGATCTCAGCTGGATGTTACCGTATTGCTGTCACCTATAAAAAGCGCATCATAGCTGTCTTCTGTGTCAAGAACCTGCTCATTACAGAATCACAGACAGCCTTTTCATTCAGATTATAGTTGCACACTCCCTTTGATTCGCCTTGTCTCTGCTTTCGCCCCTTTATATTTGAGTGGAGCGTCAGCCCTGTGGGAGGCTAGCCGCTCGCTCAGAATGTAGAATGGAGCTCCCCACTTAGCGCTGCAGCTAATCGAATAACAGCCCCAGCATGGTGCCCAGCGTGAGTGCTCTCCCAGCGGGATGGTGAGGGCAGCTCGACTGGGGTCTGCAGGTACTTTTCATCCTGCCTGGCAGGCGAGCTCTAGCATCCTGCTGCTGGAAATTAGTCGTCGACTGGCCTCTCTTTCTGCTGGTGTCAGGCGTGGGCCCCTGATGAGAGATTTGTTGATATGATAACTCGATTAGGCCTCGGGCTTGAGGGCAACGGTGGCAGAGAGCCAGTATGGGGAGACTTGTGCTCGTCTGGAGACTAGATTGGGGTCTCCACTTAGCAAAGGCTGCAACCTCAAAACTACGGCCCTTTAGATGAGGTTGGATCTCAGGCAGGTAAGACTTGGAAGAGGAGGAGAATGGAGGTAACAGGGGGTCAACTCACATTAGAATATAAATATTTTGGATTTAACCATTTAACCTTGAGTGACCAATTCCCAAGCCTGAAAAATCCACTAGAAATGGTCACAATTCACTTCTGTAACAAGTGAAAAAAAGGTCAAAGGTTGGTCAAACATAGACAAACCCATCCACTGAGCTAAATTTAAGTTTTAAACCAACAGTTGGGTTTGTCCATATTTAGTGATTAACAGTTTTATTGATTATTGAGCAAAATACAGATTAGAATACAGTATCTCTGTACAGAATCAAAATTTTACCCTATTAACAAACTCAAACAAACTAGTCCCCAACTAAGGCACTGCGATCACAACTTGGCTATAATTAAATAGGATTAAAACCTTCGATATACAAAAGTCAGAAAGTGAGAGGGAAAAAAAAAACAAATGAAAATGAACGAGGTGAATAAATAAAATCCTTCCAGTTCTTTTAAAACCATCAGATTTACACTGTCATAATATTTCTCACTCATTGTAATTTTTGAGCCAATTGACTACATTTTTTCACAAGCAGCCACTCTGGCTAATTCTACTGCCCACTGCTGAATGGAATGGGCATCCTCTGATTTCCAGCTCCTGAGAATTATTTGTCGGGTTAATCCACATTTGACAATTTTTTAGAGTGTTTACTTGATGCTACAAATAAGTGTTAAATGAGTTGAACTCATATTCAACCTGGAATATTGCTCTAAATTGAACATTATTGTACTTGTGTCTTGTCCCTTTTCTTAGCCCCCATAGTATTCCTTTCCCTTAAACTGTACTAATCACTTTCAACAGCCATTAATGTTTCTCGACCCTTAGGGAGTCCAGCTAGAATTTCTCCCATGTGAGAGAAGTGGGAACTTATTGCTACACAATACGTTTTCTTTCTGCCCTCTCGAATTATTTGTGGCATGGCGTTTAGGGGCCATTCAGTCAATTAACTTCACATCTCCGCTTTACCAAACAACAGTGTCCAGCAATATGGGCAGGCTAAAGACCAAACAGAAGCCTCCCCTTCCCAGTTCAGCTATTGAAGACCATCAGAAAAGACACCAAACAAAGGCCAGCCCCTCTCTGTCTCGATGACTCCTCTCTTTGTTGCTTCTTCGGCCTTCATAAAGAAAGAGGGACGCTCTTGTTTGCCCAGGAGGTGGTTTAATGGCCCTGGGTGCAACAATGGGGCCACATTCAACCTCGCTAGAGAGACTCATTGTATGGGGCTGCTACCAAAGAGCCAGGTCCAGGGACATTCCCACTGGGCCTAGTGAATGGCAGGGAGGCATAGGGGGAAGGCTCAGGGGTAGAAAGGCGCCATTGAGGTGATAGGCAGGTTCCATCTGCCCCCAGTGCCTCCTTACCTAGTCTTTCGAGATGCAGGGGCCTCTCCCGCCACAATGGGCAAATTTAGTGTGTCGGGGTGGCTTAAAATGCTCACTTTAGAAGGAGCCATTGAGGGAAATATCAACACCGTGGACTGGGGTATTGGTTTATTCATCCATTCCAGCCCCTTTCCATTGACTGAGTTCCTTTTCCTTTCAGCTCCTTTCTCCTTTTCCCCATTCAGAGCACTTCTCTCATCCCAAAAACTTCAGACCATGCTATTTTTCCCATACCTTGCAAAGGGGCGGATGACAAGAATTAAGTTAGTTCTGCCACAGCCCCTCGTTTTTGTGCCTTATTGGTTGTGGCAGGTATCAGGGACAGTGATGAAATGGACCATTAATCAAAACAAAAATTTAAAGATTGCATAAACTACAGAAAGTAGGGTGAAATATGGATTTTCACCTTTGTTTTGGCTTATTTCAGCATAATGCTGGGACTATGGTGAACTCACACCACGTTTCAAATATTAGACCTCCAAATGGAAGTATTATCCCTCGAACTGACATTTTATTCAGTTCACTCACCCTCATTGTTTTCTAAAGCTGCTCAATTGGGTCTAGTGTTGTTTTTATGCCACTTATTTGATAAAAAAATGTATATGTACAAATTACCTTGTTTTGTGATCCACAGAAGAAAGTCTTAAGAAACGATGACTGAATTTTCATTTTGGGGAAAACTGTATTTTCAAACAGGTGTGGCTGATTATTGCCATATCAATTGATGTTAACGCATCTTGGACAATAATTCTACCTTATTAAATGATAAACCTTATTAAATGAAAACTAAATGCATGAATCTTGGGGCTAAGAAAATGACAGTAATGGATATCGCTTTGTAATCTATTGGTACAAACTCAGTCTACAGAAGCTCTCTCAACCCAGACTTTTGGAGATGGGCACCCAGCATAGCTTCAGTGTCACCCGTGTGAAATGTCAGCTCTAGGACCAGACCAGGAGGTGAAGAGACTCCCAGCAGATGGCCAGCTCTCAGAACCCCTAGTGGGGTGCCTTTGGGTTCCTGCTGTGCAGACACTAAGTAATCAATTCTGATTAAAAGAAAAGAAAAAAAATATATATATAGATGAGAACATTTATCAAAGATTAAAGAATGCAAAGCCATGAATACCGACACTTGCGTTTACACTATTGTTTTCAATGACCTATTCCCTCTTTGGAACTATCAATAGTGACAATCAACTAAATAGCTCAGCTAAAATTAGAGGCATAAATGCAACAATTTTTTTTGTTGCAATAAAGCGCAATCAATTTATGTCGCTTTAATAAAAAAACAACTGTGTGTGCTTTAAAGTGTAGATTAATTAACAAACCAACAATGCAGTTTGGAAGTAGGCAATTATTTAACACTCAAGGATGCTGAGCTTTTTCTGCTAAATTTATATATTTTTTTACATATTTAGAGATGAATTTATTTTAGTTAGTAAGTTTCAAGGCAAGAGTATCAACTAAGGCAAACTTATCTCTAGCATGTAAACAAAATGTAAAAGATATAAGTAAAACATGCCATAAGGCTTCATTTGTTATTAATTCATTAATTTTCCTACGGCTTAGTCCCATTATTTATCAGGGGTCGCCACAGCGAAATGAACTACCAACTTACCCGGCATATGTTTTACACAGCGGATGCCCTTCCAGCTGCAACCCAGCACTAGAAAACACCAATACACACCAATTCACGCAGAAACATTATGGCCAATTTAGTTTATTCAGTTCACTTATACCGCATGTTTTTAGACTGTGGGGAAAACCGGAGCATCTGGAGGAAACCCACGCCAACACGAGGAGAACATGCAAACTCCACACAAAAATGCCAACTGACCCAGCCGGGACTTGAACCAGTGACTTTCTTGCTGTGAGGCGACAGTGCTAACCCCTGAGCCATCATGTCGCCCTTCATTTGTTAATATTAGTTTATTATACTTTCCTACAGCACATATTACTTTTAGTTCGACATTTACTAATACACTTACTAATACATTCCATATGTAAAATGGAATGATTTTGTGGTCGAGGCCATCGAACCCTAGTAACTCAACATTTAACCATGGCACTTACACTTTTGTAGTTGCACAAAATGAAACATTCAGTATTGGGAAAAGTGTAACGCCAATGATCAAAGGCACACACACACACACAAGGTCACACTGATGCCCTCTTTCAAACTTTACAGATATCACTAGAGATTACATAATCACAAATATTATTTTTAAGATCCAAAACTGCAGCATGAGTAAAAGAGCAGCAACACCAATAAAACAACTTAAAACCTGGACATGGATTTCTCCAGAGTTTTTAGCTGCCTTCAGTAAAGTAAAAAGAAGCAGTGTTTCAACTGCTTGTAGCCAGAAGGTATGAAACAAGTGCCAGACTTCTAAATCATGAAAGATCTTGGCACTGGGGAGGCTTAAGCCGAGAGCTCTGAGCAAAAAGCTGCCCACTTTTTTTTTTCCCAGGCACTTTCTCAGAGCAGGGTGAGTTTAGGGGTGCAGCACCTCGTAGTGGTGGTTCCCGGTGGGCCTGTGGTGGAAATCTGCATCAGGATGAGTTTGGTTTTGATGTGTCTGAGCTGGAGCAGCTTATATGCGATCTGAAATAAGACTGAGGTTCCATTGGGTTCTGCCGTAACCTCGACGTGGTGTGACCCACGCTTCTGAAAGGGCCACGCGGGGGAGAAAACACTCACAAGTCGCTGTTTTGATCTTTTTATATCAACAACTTGCAGCTCTGTGTTATCTCTGTACATCTTTGATAGGGTTTGCTTGTTCGGAGTGTCTCTTGAGTAAAGAAAAGATATGCGTACTGGAAAACAAGATCAGTGGATCATGTTCTTTGCAATAACCTTAATAAATGCATCTGTTTTTTTGTTTTTTTTTTAAACAAAGTGAAATTCATGTTTCAGTCTCATTTGAATTTACATGCTATTTGTAATTATAATTTCCCAGACAAAATCTTAAAAACATGAGCTAAATTTATTCTGCTTACTAAATTCTTTCATCTTTAACTCCCCCCTCATGTCCTTCCAAACCTGTTTGCATTTCTTTACTCTCATGGAACACAAATTAAAATATTCCAAAATTATAAATAAATATTTATTTATTTATTCGTTTGCATAAAATGTCATAAGTCACTTTCACTGTATGTGAAAAACCAGCACATACAGGTTTAAACTATAGGGCTGAGTAAAATATCAATAGTATAAATATCAATCACATTGCCACTTTCACTTCAGGCTATTAATTTGGCCTTTTAAGGGTTTCCTCAGGGCAATCACCAGGGGTTTTTAGCCCACATAACGGCCCAGAGTCAAGAGACGATTGGCATTGCCACTCAATTTACATGTTTTCATTCATTCATTTTCTTTTGGGCTTAGTCCCTTTATTAATCTGGGGTCGCCACAGCGGAATGAACCGCCAACTTATCCAGCATATGTTTTACGCAGCGGATGCCCTTCCAGCTGCAACCCATCACTGGGAAACATCCATACACACTCATTTACACACACATACACTATGGACAATTTAGTCTACTCAATTCACCCATAGCGCATGTCTTTGGACTTGTGGGCGAAACCGGAGCACCCGGAGGAAACCCACACCAACACGGGGAGAACATGCAAACTCCACACAGAAATGCCAACTGACCCAGCCGGGGCTCGAACCAGCAACCTTCTTACTGTGAGGCGATCGTGCTACCCACTGCGTCACCGTGCAGCCCTTACAGGTTTTCATATCAGTCATATACCAGCTTGCATCAACATTTAAAACATTTAAAATTAGTTCAGGTCAAAACACATTTTCCCACACACACTGTAAAAATATTTGAGTAACTTATAAGAAATACTATAGTGTTTTTGAGCCATACTATAGTAAAGTAATTGAATTACACTTGAAAAATATTTAGTTACAAACAAATTATCCAATAGGTATATTATTCTACACCATGGAGTTTACTGTAGTAAGAACTAAAGCATACTACAATATTTATTACAGTTTATCAGTTCACTGTACTACAGTATGCTGCAGCATTCATTAACAAAATGTTGTTATTACTATAATATATACAGTATAATGCACTTCAGTGCGGTTCAAAACACTAGTATTTACTATAAATTACTGTAGTGGTTTTTTCATGTGCATAATATGGATTCTGATTCTGATTTGCAACCGCTTAAAGAACTCAAACAAACCATATATTGTAAACATGGTTTTATTTGGTTTCATCTGTCTCTTCCCTGTGCCTTTGTTAATAACTGGGCTTCTGCATCTGCATGATTATAAGGTATAATGCATAAAAAGATTTTCTGTGTGTGAGCTCCCTCTGTTGCTTTGACTGAGAGGATAACAGTATAGAGAGACAGGAAAGCAGCTGGTCACAAAATTTATAAAGGAATGCAGGGTACCAGTGACTAAAGTAGAATGTGTTTTTTGTGAAATAATAATGAATGCCTGTTTGTTTGATGCACTACTGACAAATTAAAAACATAGTTTTTAATCACAAATTACTGCTGTTATATCAATGGTGGTCTTGACCAAACAATTGGGTTATGTGAGTTTTGCTATACAGTTATCTTTGGTATTCCTGATGATGAGTGTCACTGGGTGGGTTTTAGAACTTGTTCGACAGTGGAAACACAACTAATGTGTGTCAAATGGTGACACATTGCTTCAAAACGTTCCTCTAAAACACTCCTTCACTGATTCTGTATTGTTTTACTTTTTTAAGTTATAATTAATAGGAAATTATACAACTTAATGTGAGAAAAGAATGGCTGACAAGAGACATTGCTATATTCAAAGTCTTGAATTATTATGCTCATATTACAGCAGCGAACAAAACTGACAGCTCAAGATAACAAAGTGGTCATTTTGAAATCAGAATAAAGATGTATTAATGCATAAATAAATTAAAGCTAAATTTTCAAGAAGATCCATGGCAAACTTTCAATAATAATATAGTGTGCTATATATTAACATGAACTAAATGCTATGGCGTAGTATGACACCAACAACTTTTGTTCCGTTTCACACTAATGATATTTACCAGGACATATTATAAATGAACAAAGGATTTTTTTTCAGTACTTTGTAGGACACCACATAAATACTTCAAAAAACTCAAATACTTTAAAAATACACCAAAAACTTCTCTGTCTATGATTTGTAATCAAATACATTTGCCTCATCTATTTTCTCTCCATATGAATAACTTTATGGTGTGGTCAGTTTGCTCTGTAGCTCATTTAGGGTGTTGTACTTGGGATGCAAGGTGATCCGGTGAAGCACGGTCCAAAAAAGAGATAAAACAATGTAAAATCAGGGTAAAACTATGTGGCCATAGTGCACTTTTCTCTTACATTTTCATTTGAAAACACTATTGGTTGGGTTTAGGGAAGGGTTTAGGTCAGTGGTTCGCTCGGGGAACTCAACAACAAGTCCAGTATTCTTGTGGAAGTGTACAAGAAGGGCATTTTTCATCTGAAACATGCAATGAAACGTATTTGGAACAATGTATTTTAGATTTGGCAAAAATGTAGGCTGATGCGTGTATATCTAATTAGCCTATGGCATCACCTCCTAAAGACAGTTTAGAATGCAATGAGCAGTGGATCAGTGCTTGGTGTCAATGCATTATTTGAGTAAGCTCAATAAAGCTGAACAGGATAAAATGTAACTCCCTTTAACTGCCGCATCCTACTGTTGCAAGGTTATGAATGCCAAAACAGGAATATGATGCAATGTCACAGCAACATCAAAAAGGTTCCTATCATAAAGTTCCTGCTCCAAGCCTCAATCTCAATGTAATCCTCTTCTGTATTCAAAGCAGTTTTATCAGCACAAACAAGGGGTAAAAAAAAAAA
>CAIGQW010054109.1:13577206-13604336 GCA_903798125.1 Danio choprae
ACACACACACACACACACACACACACACACACACACACACACACACACACACACAATATTGCATTGCTCCTTTCAGTTTTGAGTTGATGTGTGTACCTATTTTTTATTGTCAAATTAATTATTGATTGACATTTTATGGTTGCTATATATGACAGGATCTTAAAAACTGATAAAATGTGTTTTATTAACAAAAATGCGTACAAATCTGTTTTTGTAGCAGATATAAGGGACTGTGTGAACCGTGTGCTGGTAGTGCTAAGCTGGGAAGTATGAATACACTGTATAGAATTGTGCACAGAAGTGTGAAATCTTGTGATAAGTGTCTATAGACCCAGTCACAAACACATCCACAGGGTAACACAAAATCTACCCAAAAATGAGGAAAAGAATAAATTACCCAAAATATTACACAACATGCTTAGGCAAAACAAAACAACCCAACATTTCTGTGTGTACTTGCCCCTACCCAAAATCATTTGTGGTCCACACTACAGCAAAGAGAACAGGATTACCATTCTTTAAACCGTCTAAGTAGAAATGCATAAAAAAAACACAGTCATAAGTAACTCCTTGATGAAAAGCTATTGAAGCTCAATGAAACATTCATTATATGTGCATTAAAGACACTTCATGAGGAGTGGCTTTGACTGAAGGAGGGGTCACCACTACAGAGAGCCTTTACTTGTCAGAAGAGATGCAATTCTCCTCCAATAATTGTAATTCAGCAATAAGGAGCTTACAGCTCTTGTTATCCACATGATAGAGAAGTGAACATGAAGAGTACCATGGGGAGAGCAATACAAGAGATTATCGTTCGAGAGGGTCTCCCTCACCCCCTCTCACCTAACCTAACATTGGCTACAGGTCAGCCATCTCTAATTGTGGTCTCGTTTTTTGGAGTGGACAAAGGTAAGCTTGTTCACCCTCATGGGGACAGAGTAATGAACATTATGGCCTGGTTCACTAACATGCTAAAGGACGTCACAACAGCGACCACCAAAAAGAGCTTGAAGGTTTCATGCTTGATTGGACAGGATTTGATAAACATTCGCTTTTGGAGAGGTCCGTTCTTATTACAAGAGATTTGAGTGCGTTTTGTATTTTTGCCCTACCATGGCATTTCTGAAAACATGTCCCAGGATATAATCAATATCAATAAGGTGTTCATATATGTAATAATACAAGCATAATGTAGCAAATTAACTCATGTGCAAATGTGCAAGTAGTACATATTAGATTTGTTTCTGGGTCAACATATTTTGTTGATCCTAGAACAACATTACCATCCAAAAATGTAATCTAATCCTAATCCCTACCCATATATCTATCCCTAACTGCATCAGAGTTAGTTTTGCTTTCGTTGTATATATGGATTACTTTAATTGCTATTCACATTTGGTAAAAAATAAAATAAAAATCAAGTCAACAGCAGCATTAGAGAAATGCTTTCTGAGGAAAAAATTGTAACATATTCAACACTGTGCCACTGCTGTTATAAATGCATCACATTTGAAGTTCTAGATTTACAGTAATTGCTATATGAAACAAATATGTCATACGGGTAATGACTGCTGACATGTCAATGATGATTAACCTAAACTTTCAAAGCTAAATATGTTCTAAACAAATAAGCACATCATGCTATACTCTTCCCTGATTTCCTACTTTACAAAATGCACACCAGATGTATTGTATAAAACACTGAAAAATTATGTATGCAAAAGGTCTGTTAGCACGAAGCATCACAGTTCAAACTGTCTGTTTCCCTGCTAAACTGCATCTATGAATCAATTCAAAAGGCTTTCATTTGCAATTTAAAGGAAATGAAATGCAGTCGTACAGTGCAAGCCTCTTTCTATCTGCCCACATCATTCCATATCCTGTCAGTTTCTTTTAAGCACAACAAAGCCGAAATAACGATAAGCACCTGGATCTCCACGGGCTCCGTGTTAGAACCAATTGGCGGTTACTGATAAATTAGGGTGGGATCCAAACTGGTCATGACACTTACTGACTCCTTTCACGTTGACGTCAGCGACATGAAGTGACTCTTTATGTGCAGCACGTCCTGTGGCTGGAATGTACCGCAATAAAGAGGCAGAGAAGTGTCTGAGTGAAAGAGAAAGAAAGAAACAGTGACAGCCTCCCTCCCGAAAACACCCCGTGAGAATTCACTCCTACACGTCTGGGCTTCACATGTGCCCTGTTTACAATCACACAAACCATGTGCTGCACTTTCTAGGCCTCAGACAACTCAAAACCAATCGCAAGCACCCTGAAAGACTTCAAATCACCTTGCTTGATAAATGTGAACATAAATCCCCCTCAACCAGCCTGTGAACTTTTGCCATTCTGAGCTCTGCTTTAAAACTACAATTTGTGGTGTACATCACAGTGCGGTTTAACTGCTCTTGAAAGGCTACATTTTTTCTGAATGACAAAAATAAGATTAACAAAAAAAATGGCATCCTTTTCCATAGAGGAAGACCGGCTTTCTTCGGCATAGATTATATCCTTTGAGCAGAATCACAGATGTTGACACTGTTGTGGTAGGTTAAGATGGACTCTAAAGCCCATTGTTTCCCTTCACTTTCATTCGTTATTGTATTTTTTCTTTTTTTTTTTTTTTTAACTTTTTCTCCCACTCTTGCTTTCCGGCTTGCCCCCTCCGCTCTGATACTTGGCCCTGGCCAGTCGGACTGTGCTGAAAGGCCTTTAGATGGTGACTAGAGCTCCAGGGGGTCTTTCTGCCAACCGTGGCCCGGGTAAAGGGCTGTATTGTAGAGATCAGCAGGCAGTCCCGGCTTCCTCAGTGGCCTCCGTCCAATAAGAATAATGTGAGTGCCAGGGTTAAGGGTCACCCAACTTCTGGAGTCTCCCCCACTGGGCTTTCACTATACCTGCCCTATCCCTTTCAGCGCATCTGGCCAAGAGACGACAACAACTAGAGAAACGGCATCAAGAAAAAGGCTCTTAACACTAAGTGGAATTTGGATAATTCTATTCTGTATTGTAATTTGGCCTTTTTAACATGGTCAAAACAACAGCGTCTGCATAGATACACGACAGAGTTTAAAAAGCAATTGAAAAACGTAGTTTTTGGCTTGTACATGTTTGCACACCTAGTAATAATCAAAAACTTTTAAACAAAGAAACTGACAAGTGTTTAAATGTACACTCACATGCAGACATGAGGCAAAAATGTGAATTTTATTAGCACAAAAACAGCTTGTTTGTTGCTCAACTTACTATAACATTCTGCAAATTCATTCTTTCTTTCTTTATTTGAGTAATTTTTTTTGCTTTAGTTTTTTGTTAAACTAATTTAAATTAGTCTAAATAAAAATAGAGCATATTTATAGATGCAACACTGTAAAAAGTGATTACTTAACAAAATATGAGTAAAACTGTTGACTTAATGATTTGTTGACTTGAAAAGTGAGTAAATGAACTGTGTATAATTCAAAAAAAAAAAAAGTCAAATGGATAGTTCAATGAAAAATGTCAATTAAAATGTTTACTCACCCTTTACTTGTTTCAAACCTTTATGAGTTTCTTTCTTCTGTTAAGCAAAACATTTTATTTTGAAGATATTTTGAAGAATGCTGAAAACCTGAAAACATTGTTTTTCCTATATGGAAGTTAATGGTTACAGGGTTTCAGCTTTCTTCAATGATTTCTTCTTTTTAAGTTCAACATATGAAAGAAACTCTCAAAAGAAAAAAATGTTTGGAGCCACTTGAGAGTGAGTAAATAGTGACCAAAATTCATTTTTGAGTGAACTATCCCCTGAAGTCAACTTAATAGTTCCAAGTTATTTCTATTACTCTTTTTTTGTCAATTTTAAGACAACGGTAATTACTGACATTTTAAAAGACACCAAGTCAATCACAAGTTTTAAAAAACCTGATAGTAACTGTAATGACATTTATAATAGTTTGTAATGCAGCCAACAACTTTTGTTTTAAATACTTCACATTATGAATAGCTCATGGCTTAACAAGCTACAAAGTACCTTTCCCAACACCACTGACAATGAACAGGACAATCTACTGCTGTGTTTTGCTCCAACAGTTTTGTATAATGTGTGAAAGGGTCATCTGTGTGTGTGTGCACTGCACATGCATGCCGTTTCATCATGGGACTGGATGTCTGAAGACAGGGTATGTCAAACATTCAGCCATGCTTTAAGCCAGATCTCTCCTTCACCTTCTTATCTTGACATCGCGTTTTAGCACCGGGGAGTTCCAAACCTCATGCCCACATGGCTCATCAGCAAGCAGAACATAAACATCTCAGTGAAAGCCAGGGAATGAACCACACTGCTTAACTTCAGCGCAGGCCTATTACCAGCACCATTTCTGTAAAGTCATAAAGCCAGCCGTTTGACTCCTGGCTAACCATTATTTTTATATTCTAAGGATAAGTGATTTAAATTGTATTACAAATTTTTCTGTCATTTATTGAGATGACGATATCAATGACGCCAATGTTTAAACAGGGAGGCATACAAAAGTGATACTGTTCATGTATACTGCTTTATTCAATCTGGAACCGCCCTCAATAATGCAATCCAATCAACATAACCTTTATAGAATGCTATATACCAGTGTGATTGCTTCCTCATGCTGTAATATGAAATGATATGTTGGGATATTGTCTGGTCACAAAAAGATGTGATATTATGTGAATTGGATGTATGTCAGTTGTAGTCACACTGTTTGTAAACAGTCTCATATATATGCAACACTTTATCACACTGCTACTGTAGAACATTTATTAATTGCACAAACCATTTTTTTCTTACAGTAGTACAGCTTGGAATGAACCAGTTCCAAACTGTAGAGGCAGAATCCAGATTGCAGGATTTACAGTTATTATCGTGGGAAGACAAAATCTTATTGTGGGGAGAATTTTTACCATTATATGGCAAACAATAATATGTCACCCATCCCTATTATATTACCCATAATAGTAAACAAAGAAAACTGCAATTAGAAGTCTAACATGGCAATACTCCAATCTTCCCCATCTCCCAGCACCAAGATCATTCTGACTAAATTTTTATGATCTGACCCCAGGGTTACAATACAATGGACTTCAAAACGAGCCTTCTTACCCCAGATCAGAGCCTTCTGCTTCAGTCAAGGCTCTGAGGGGCTGTCACTAGTGATGTACTGCCGTGAAGCCTGCACCCTGACCCCACATAACAAGTACATTAACCTCTTCAGAGATGCACCACTCCAGCCCTAAAACTCTGACCCTAAAGCCCCTCTCGTGGCCACGGGAGGTCCCTCCAAACTCTGCATGATCACTGCATTGTCTGCCCGGCTTCTTTGTGTACGTTGCCAAATAATGTTCCTCTATCCCTCTATGATGCTGCTATCCCCCATTCCAGTCGAGACAGAGGGAGAGAAAGCATTCTGTTGTACCCAGCGTGAGTGCTCTCCCAGCGGGACGGTGAGGGCAGCTCGACTGGGGTCTGCAGGTACTTTTCATCCTGCCTGGCAGGCGAGTCTCAGCGCCCTGCTGCTGGAAATTAGTCGTCGACTGGCCTCTCTTTCTGTCGGTGTCAGACATGGGCCCCTGATGAGAGATTTGTTGATATGATAACTTGATTAGGCTTCGAGGCTTGTTGGTGGAGAACCAGAGAGACTCTGCTCCCGGTCCTTAACCTCTCCTCGGGAGACTGCGATTAGGACTTGGTAATTGGTTAATTTGGCAGTCTGATTCAACTAGACTTCTTTTTTTTGTTTCCCTGCTTATTTTGGTTTTGGAAAACGTTTTAAATATTAATATCCACTTTTTGGTGCCTTTCAAAGATATATTCAATTCACGCAACATGCTGAAACTGTGCTATTTGCTACAATACTGTGCTTTATACTAAGTTGGTAATTATTAGTTTAAAGGGATAGTTCACTCAACAAAAAATAAATGAATAACTCTCCACTTACTCACCATCATGTGGTTTCAAACCTTTATGAGTTTCCTTCTTCTGTTGAACACAAAAGAAGACATTTTGGAGAAAGCTGAAAACCTGTAACCATAAAAATAATTCTATGGAAGTCAATGATTACTGATTTCCAGCTTTCTTCAAAATACCTTCTTTTAAAAAACTTAAACAAGTTGACTTCCATTGAAGAAACAAATGCTATAGAAGTCAATGGTTACTGATTTACAGCTTTCTGCAAAATATCTTCTTTTGAAACAAGTGAAGGGTGATTAAATGATGACAAAATGTACATTTTGGGGTGAACTTTCTCTTTAAGGCCAGTTCATATACAATAAGGATGATTAAATAATCAGTCTAAGGGTAAATTTACAAGACAACAATGTGATAAAAATGCAATAGCTTCTCATTTGTGTAAGGTTTCATGCACAGATAGGAACTCTGCCAAAACAATGCCTGTTCACACAGATCCATGAGGACAACCTAAAACAAGTAATGAACATATTGAAAAATAACACCATAACACCATAAAATAATCTGGTAATTAATGGTTGCATTTATTTTGTGATTCACAGCTGCAATCCATTTCCGCACGTTTTCAAATTGTTTTCTGGGACCTCAATCTTTGCTCTGACTTTTAATGTATAAAAGTCTTATCTGGGAGTGGCCATGTAAGTTTGTCAATATATATTATTCATTATACAATAAAAAGTTGTAAAGTACTTTGTTAAGCTGCAGTGCACAGTTCTTTTTTCAACAACAAAAGCTGACAGAGCAGAGGAACCATAAACTTAGACCCCATAAATTAAGATATTTCCTTGCATTTTCAACAAAAATTTGTCTAAAATATGGACAAACCCAACAGCTAGCAGGGTTTTTCCTGTATAAAAAATACAATTAAAGTATTTAACCTCCATTAAATTTTGTATCATCTCTGCCTTTTGACAAAAATCAGGCATGCATCACGGGTACTGACAGACCCCAAGTGATGCTCAAGCACTGGTCATGTATTTAATTACATTTAATGTCAACCTTTTGAAATGAGAAAATAAGAGTATGTTTTACTTGATAAGATTACAGGAATTATGGAAAATGTATATGATGTGTGTTTCCTGCCTCATTTTGATCCAGGAAAAACTCTGAGCTAAGTTAGATTTTTAATTAAATATGGTGGCGCAGTGGGTAGCGATGTCGCCACATAGCAAGAAGGTCACTGGTTCAAGCATTGGCTGGGTCAGTTGGCATTTCTGTATAAAGTTTGCATGTTCTCCCCGTGTTCGCATGGGATTCCTCCGGGTGCTCCGGTTTCCCCCACAGTTTAAAGACATGCGCTATAGGGGAATTGAATAAGCTAAATTGTCCGTAGTGTATGTGTGTGAATGAGTGTGTATGAATGTTTCCCAGTGATGGGTTGCAGATGGAAGGGCATCCGCTGTGTAAAACATATGCTGTATAAGTTGGTGGCTCATTCCGTTATGGGGACCCCAGATTAATAAAGGGACTAAGCCGAAAAGAAAATGAATGAATGAATGAATGAATTTATGTTTAAATCTTTTATTTTAATTTTTGGTACGACTTTAGTCAAGATTTCAGCTAAATTCTTCATTTTTGTATTAAAA
The DNA here is from genome assembly GCA_903798125.1 of Danio choprae. Taxonomy (NCBI): domain Eukaryota; kingdom Metazoa; phylum Chordata; class Actinopteri; order Cypriniformes; family Danionidae; genus Danio; species Danio choprae. Next base: position 13,584,776 of record CAIGQW010054109.1, read on the forward strand.
AGTCTAAAAAAGTTCCCTAATATCCTAGTTATCACAAGTTTTCTTCCTCATTCACAAAGGTCCTCCTGAAAGTTTCCAAGGGCTTCATTGCTTTCCTTTAAATCTGAAATAATTCAATTAATCAATTTATGTTTTGCATCTGAAATGCTTCTTTGTCAATGTGATTTGCATCATAAAAACGAAACTCTGATGCAGCTGAGACTTTAAAGCTTTTTTTTCTTTTCATTTCATTTCACCATGGCTAGATAAAATATATGCATTATATAGCCATCACCATGGCTGCAAAATACCACTATACATCACCATGGCAATTCCACGTGGTCTCTCTGGAACTGGAACAGCATCATTGAATGTAACCTTGTTATTCTCAGTCTATAAGAACTCATGGCTGTGAGTACACTCGTTAATGTCAAATGCAGTGTTTGAGAACCATTTAACACAACTGGTCTGATTGTTTTCAGATCTACATATAAAACATTCCATTCAGTTCTAAGCATCATAGGAAAGTTACAAAATGAGCTCACTCACTACCACCTGTTAATAGTACGTTTTAAAGGTATAAATCACCATAAAATAAAGATTCTGTCATCATTTGCCCACTCTTCACTTTTTCCAAAACTGTTTGAGTTTCTTCCACACAAGTCTTTATCCTCTATACAGTATCCTGTATATATATATATATTTTTCTACAATAGACGTCAGTAGTTATTGTTTCCAATATTCTTCAAAATATCTTCTCATAAAGATATAAATAAATATATCATTTTTAAAAAAAAATCAGAACTGGGCAACCACTTTTTAAAAAATAAAGTTGGGTTCTCATATCTATTTCTGATACGAGGCAGTTTCACATTCTAAACTCTATGTCTATGAAACATTCACAGGCATGATGCATATAGTGCTTTTGTTTCAATAATATTAAAAATTTGTCACTTAACATATTAACATTTGATGGGAAAAACTACTCACCCATCTCACATCCACGTTTCTACTTCAAAAGTTTAACGGTGCAGGCGTTGAACGGTGCAAACAATATGAGCTGTTTGTTTACTTTGCAATTAATGAAGACATTCATTTTCACCGTTTGATCTTCACCAAAACTTGGCGTGTAACTTAAGTAATCTTTAAATAATTGGATAAAAGAATCACAAATGTATAAAAAGAATAAAAAGTAGAGCACTCTAAAGGCTGAGAATTTACAAACGGCTAATTTTTCAGGCCACTTAATTTGCTGTTCACATATGGACATTTGGTAACATCGCCACCTAGTGGTGCATTTGAAAATGCGTTAAGAACATGTTTCCACCACAAACGTTGTCTACCTCGACAGAAGACTTTTATTATTATTATTATTATTATTATTATTATTATTATTATTATTATTATTATTATTATTATTATTATTATTATTATTATTACTACTACTACTAATAATAATTGTAATTATAAATATAATAATAATGATGATAATACTACTACTACTACTACTACTACTACTACTACTACTACTACTACTACTACTACTACTAATAATAATAATAATTACTGTGTTTTGAACTATTCAAATACTTAAATGAACCTGTTGTGGTAATATAGTTGCTTTCATAGGCCTAATACAAAATTCATACAATAGTGTACTTTTTAAAACAACTATATGGTATATTATACTAAAATACACCAGTTTGCTGTAGTAAAAACTAAAGCATACAACAGTATCTTTTGGACAGTTTATCAGTTCACAATATTTAATGATGTAGCGTTCATATTAACACATTTATAAATGCTATAATGTATGCAGTATACCCTAATACACTTTACTATAGTATGGATCAAAAACTCGAAACTAATTTACTATAAATTAGTATATAATCTTTGGACTCAAAAATACATAAAGAGAATGACTTGATTTGATGTGAGGATCGTGAGGATGATAATGACGACGATATAGCAACTAAGTTATAGTGACTGAGCACTTTTAATTAAACAAATAAATAAAAAAATAAAAAATTAAAAAATACAAATAAAAATAAAAAAAAAAATAAATAAATAAATGAATAAATAAATAAATAAATACATACTTGTTTTTGAAGGATTGTGTGCAGGTTGTTTTAACTTGATGTCTGTTGCTTGTGGTAACACTGACATCTTGTGGATGAGATGCAGTGTTAAAGACGTGCGTTCAGATTTACTTTGAAGAACATTTCTATTTGTGAAAAGTGACCGAATGCCTGTGAAACTGGTCTAGAAAATTGCCTACTTTAATTCTAATTTGAAATGTATTTTAAAAGTGACTTAGCCTATTCTAGAGCAATAATCAATGTTTAGATCCATAGGCATGTATACATTATTACAGTATGTAAAACAGCATGTATAAATGCAGTTAAACAGCAATTTACTAAATGCTATACGATCATGTATACAGTTAATACGTATACATCTGGGTCTTTGTATCTCTTTTGATGTAGCCTCTGTAGTTTTTAAAAAGCATCTGGTCACAATAGTTCCTTAATATGTGACTTAAGCCCTAAGGCTATGTCTCAGGATAATAAATCAAGATTGCTGACATGTATTAATGAACTGTAAATAATTCCTTAATAGTATCCAACAGATGCCCCAAACTGCAGCTCAATGGTTGTGACTTAACTAGCAAAGCAAACCCTTTTAATATATGACACTTTCAGATCACTGTAAATGTCACATCACATACTGATTTACAATTCCTAAATGAAACAGCTTCAAATGTATGTTTGTTCTGTAAATGTGTTTGAAATGTATTTGTTATGTCTGTAAAATATTTACAATACCAGTTTAAAGTTAACACATTTAAAGGGTTAGTTCATCCATAAATGCATATTATCCATTGTTTTCGTACTCAATCTCACATTATTCAAAACCCATTAGACTTTGGCTCAAAACACAAATAATAAATATTTATTATTTGAATAATCACAAACAATTAATATATTTATCAGAAGATTATTACATAGAAGTGAATATTAGAAGGGGCCTCACGGTGGCGCAGTGGATAGCACGTTCGCCTCACAGCAAGACGGTCGCTGGTTCAAGCCTCGGCTGGGTCAGTTGGCGTTTCTGTGTGGAGTTTGCATGTTCTCCCCGTGTTGGCGTGGGTTTCCTCCGGGTGCTCCGGTTTCCCCAACAAGTCCAAAGACATGCGGTATAGGTGAATTGGGTAAGCTAAATTGTCCGTAGTGAATGGGTGTGTATGGATGTTTCCCAGAGATGGGTTGCAGCTGGAAGGGCATCCGCTGAGTAAAACATATGCTGGATAAGTTGGCGGTTCATTCCGCTGTGGCAACCCCAGATTAATAAAGGGACTAAGCCGAAATGAAAATGAATGAATGAATAATAGAATAATAGAATCTATTATTACATAGATAATACATAGAAGTGTATTAATCGAACAATTTAAGCTTGAAGACAGATGCTATCACTACCTGAAAAACATATTTAATTAAATTTCTAATTTTATTTACATACAAAGACACACAAACAAAACATTGTATACTATTCTATACTGTACACAAAATAAAGGCATTCAGCATTAAGCATTTGTTGTAGGTGCTGACCAGTATATCATAATACTGACAACCACCTCCCAGAAAAATTATACAATAAATTAAAGCAAAAAAACAAACAAACAAACAATTTTTTTTTTTAAATAAAAAAAAAACAAAAAATATATATAAACACAGAGCTATAGTATAGTCTATGTCTCATCTACTGGTATATTGGTATATGCTGACCACCACCTATCCCTCATCGCCCCCCCCCCCCCCCCTCAAATTAAATCAAATCAAATACAATAATAAAATTTTAAAATAATTACAGCGCTATAGTCTCTATTTCATCCACTGGCCTAAGAGTAATGGACTTAGTATAGGAGAAGTGAGTCAGCTTGACTTGGTTGTGCAGTCTCTCCCTTTGCTCCAGTGAGCAGTATAATGAATAAGTGAATTTGACCAGCACCAGAGTACAGCATATTTCCGCCAGCAGCATTGTAGTGTAAAATATCGCCAGTTCCTTGCATGATGAGTACTCGTGGACAGAAGTGTGGCTTGACAGAGGGGTCTGAGGAGAGCCACAGGTGAAACTATTCGCTGTGGTCAGGAACGGTGTGGTTCTCCTTGTTGTCGTGCTGGGTGGTAAGGTTGTTTTGTGACTTGCAATAGTGGTGGGGATTAACATGGTTGTAGTCAATGAAGTTGTTGCAACTGTTGTTTGAATTGTTGATGTGGTAGAAATTGTAGCTGTTGGTTGCAGTGTTGTTGTTGGGATGGTGGTTGGCATGGATGTAGTCTTCAGGGTTGTAGTTGTTGGTTGTAATGTAGTTGTTGGGATGGATGTAGTCTTCTGGTTTGTAGTTGTTGGTTGTAATGTAGTTGTTGGGATGGTGGTTGGGATGGATGTAGTCTTCTGGGTTGTAGTTGTTGGTTGTAATGTAGTTGTTGAAATCATAGTTGGCACTGATGTGGTTGACAGTGTTGTAGTTGTTGGTTGTAGCATAGTTGTTGATATCGTGGTTGACATTGATGTGGTCTTAAGGGTTGTAGTTGTTGGTTGTAATGTAGTTGGTGATGCTGTAGTTGGCACTGATTTTGTTATGGGTGCAGTTGTTGGTTGTAAAGTAGTTATTGGTACTGTTGTTGGCATTGATGTTGTTGGTAAAGCTGTAGTTGTAGCGATGGTGGTTGGCACAGTTGTGGGTTGAGTAGTTGTTGTAGGTGTTGTGGTGGTCGTTGTGGGTGCTCCTGTTGTTGTGGTGGTTAATTTAGTTGTTGTCATGGGAACGGTGGTTGTAAGGAGAGGTGTGGTAGGTGGTAAAGTTGTGAGGCATATTAAATCTTTTTCTTCTAAAGAGGGGATTGCTAGATTTTGCAGATGATTTGGGGACTCGCAGACTGGAGGTTTGGATTTAACCTTTTCTTCATTGTTCTTCAGCCATTCAAAAAATGGCAACAGGTTACAGTCACACTGCCATGGGTTGTTATTCAGGTAGAGCTTGCTGAGTTTTGGATGAGAGTCAAAAACATCTGCAGGAAGATTTTTTAGTTTATTGTGTTCCAGTCTGAGTATTGAAAGGATCGGAAGTTTGTCAAAGTCTTCTTGTTTTAATGACTTTATGTAGTTATTTTGAAGATTCAGATCAATCAGTTTCTCAAGACCCTCAAAAAAGTCTCCAGATATCGTCGAGAAATGGTTTGAAGAAAGGTCTAACTTTTTAAGTCTCTTAAGTGGGCTGAAAACTCCCGGTGGTAAGTGTGTGAGATTGTTATGGTTTAAACTCAGTTCAGTCAATTTGGGCATTTCTCCAAAAAGGACATTGGGAAGACTGGTGAGTTGATTGTTATGCAAAGTTAAAGCCTTTAACGAAATGAAACCTACAAATAGATCTTGCTCCAACTCCGTCAAAAGATTATGGTCCAAAAGGAGTTTTACTAATTTGCTTTTGTGTGGAAACAAATTTGGTTGTATGGATGAGATCTGGTTACCCTGCAAGGCTATCTCTGTCAGATCAGAAAGACTATCGAAAATCCCATCAGGCATTGCAGTCAGCAGATTCTCATAAAGCCTGAAAGTGCGCAAGCTCTTGAGTTTAGAAAAAAGAGATGCTGATATGGAGTTAATGTTGTTTTTTGCAAGATGAAGAAGTTTGAGATTCCCTAAATTGTCAAATGTCCCCTCCTCTATCGATGTGATCTCATTCATATGTAGTAATAATTCTTGAAGCTGATTTAAATCATCAAATAACCCATTTTCAAGGATGTTGATTTTGTTGCTTTTTAAAACAAGTTTTTTAAGGTTGACGAGATCCTTAAAAACACCCACAGGTAATGATGTCACATTTGTGCTAGATATCTCAATGGTGGCGATATCAGGTAAACCCTCAAAGGCTCCAACCTCTACAGACTCAGTCGAAGTACCGAGAAATTCGAGTTTCTTTATTTGAGGATTTTTAGAAAAAGCTTCTTTTGGTATGACATCAATCTTACTGTTTACAAAAAATAGTTCATCGGCTCCATCTTTCAGATTGTCAGGGATCGTTGTCACTGATTTGTCAAACACTTCTTTATTTTTGCAGTCTTCACCCGGTGCACATATATCTGTAGTGTGGCTCCAGTGCAACCGCACAAGTATGTAAAAGAATACCTGTGCACTTTGTAAATGCATGCTGTGGAACAAAACAACAACAAATGGAGTTCAAAGTTCCAAACCAAAGCAACTTTGTACAGAATTAAACCTAACTTACATTTACATGACAGCAGTAAAAATCCTTTTGTAAATACATTTTTTTCTTCAAAAAAAATCCCTGTTCACAAAAATATAACTTAAAATGCTATATTTTGCATGACATGCCAAAACTTGACAATGTCACTGTGTAAAGAAACACCTAAACACAAACCGTTCTGAAGGCCATAATTATTGTTGTCAATATCTAATTACTAATTATTGAATATGTGAATCAATACACTCCCATGACTAATATAAATATATAATTCATTATATCAAATTATGCTGAGTTCACATGTTGTCAGAATTATCATAAAATTGAATACAAACAGCCTCTAAAATTGTATTTACACGGATAACTGTGAGAAATGTTGACATGAGTTGGAAGTGTCATCAGTCTTAACATGTTGGAGGAGAGAAAGATTTCTACAAACGACTTATGTACTTTCTATATTTTTCTTTCACAAGAGCTCTATCACACTGCTTTTTTGTTAAGACAGTGCATTTTTACATTTATGAATAACCGCTTGAAGTTATTTCATGTATTTTAAACGTTGAAATGTACATTTATTTGATTCAAAATACTAGAACCATCAGGAAGTTGAATATTTGTGTGGTGAATGTTTAATGTGTTGTCTATGAATAGGTTGACACGTTTTATTCTTTCTGACAACATGCAACAATATCACAACTTCATATGTGGAAAATGGGAAATTTCTGATGACATGTGAAGGCAGCATTAAAGAAAGCTGACGCAGTTGCTCATAGTAATAATGGCCAATACAGAGCATAAAAATAGGTTGCAAAAAAGCTGAGCTAATAAAGATAAGGTGTATGCACGTTTGTTTGGAATTATATAAAGCCACAATTATGGTTTAAGTATATAGATATTATACCAGAAACAGGTTGCAGCAGTGGCCTATCTGATGTGTATTGATCTGGCAGACTTTGTGACACAATCATTCAATTTATAAGCCACATGAAAGAAAAACTTTAATCCAAGCAAATATTTATTGCTGATCGGCATTTTGATCTGCATTTAACTTATTTAACGTAATGCGGTAGTAAATAAATAGAAAATATTAAATAAAGAATAAGTTATTCTTACCTGCTTATCTCTGTTGAACCTGAATGGCCATTTAGAAAGATGTTACCAAGAGTAAATAAAAGTGCGTAGTGCATTACTCTTATCTATACATCCCAAGTGTTTACTTGTGTGGCTGTTAGGCAGCAGAACGGGTGTGGAAAGTGTGTTTCTGTTTGAAGAGATAAGAAACTGGACCCATCAAACTCACTTTCAAAAGTTCCCTTACTTATTTATGGAATGCAATATTAAATGTGTGCATATACATTCGTTTAGTCAGTACTGAAGCCAAATCTGGAGCTAATCTAACTAAATAACTAAATATTAGTATATGCTTCAAATGTTGGAGAAAAATATTAAATTAAAAACAATAAAAAAAGGACAAAATCAAGAGAAACAAGCAATTTGTATATATTTTTTGCAATATTTCAGTTGAATATGTATTATTTGTATTAAAATGTATTATCTTTCTATCTCTAAAGACGTCTGCTGACAAATGTTATTGTAATAAATATATCTGTTTAATAAATATGTTATGTTCAAATGCACCAAAATATATTACCTATATTCACAGATAAATGAATAAAAATATTCATTTTCAAAATGGGGTGTACTCATTTATGTATAAATATATTTATGCATGCCTCTCTGTGAAGAGCTCAGAAATGAAGAAAATTAACTGTCATTCTCGTAATATAATGTTGTTAACACCTAAGTAACATTTTTGTAAAGAACGCACGCACGCACGCACGCACGCATGCACGCGCACACACACAATGAGGAAAAATATTTATTTAACAGAATTGCAGAATGTGTGCAGTCATTGACACACAATACAGTACATTTCTTTACATTATGACACAATTCATGAAATTATGATCGACTAATCATACAATCAACAATGATTTTCTTTTTTCAGTCAAAATGTTAGTAAGCTAACTTTGCAGCACAAACAAAAAAACATATACAAAGAAAGAAAATTTCCAAGGAAAATACACCTGTTAAAATGACATTACTCATTAACTAATAAGACAGAGATGTTTAAAACAACACAAACATTGAGCCATTTTGTGTGAACATTTGAAACATGAAATGAAACAATGAAACATTTTGGATAATGCTAAATGACTGAATTTGTCTTTCTTTGACGGTCCAAGTTTTCACTTCCTCGCTTGTTCTTCCTCCATAACACACAGGAGATGAGACTAACAACGACAGCAGTACAAATGATAGCAACAATGATAATGAGTTTGTCTTTGGACAGACCTTGACCTCCACTTTGGTCCTCTTTTTCATATGAGACTGTTGTGGACTTTGAATCTGGTGGCCTTTTGGTTGCGCTTGTGGGTGTGCTTTGTGATGAAGTATCAACCGTTGGCATTTGTTTGACCATGATGTCATCCTCCTTCAAATCTCTCACCTTTCTACCATTCAAGGATGGAGGAGAAGAGCACATCACAAGGGTAAGGTTTTTCACTTTCTCTGAATGCTGTAAAAGCCAATCCCGAAAAGGTATTATGTCCTCATCACACCTCCAGGGATTTTCATAAAGAAGAACATTCTCAACTTTAGACAAAGAGTTCAGAAAGTCTTTGGGCAAGTTTGGTAGAGAATTATTTTGAAGCTCCAGGAGAGACAAATGGGACACACCATCTAACAGTTGTATTGGTATCTGCTGTATTTGATTGTTTTCTATAGATATATTGGCTAACTTTGGAAGGCCTCTGAAAATTCCAGACTCAATATCAGTTAATCGATTGGTGTGAAGAGAAACCTCCTCAAGCTCTATCAGGCCATTGAAAGCACCAGGAGAGATGTACTGAATTCGGTTCCTACTGATCACCAAAAGGCGTATGTTGGTTAAATTGCTGAACACGTTCTCCTCGAGGTGGGTAAACAAGTTGTCGTACAGCCAAAGCTCCTGAAGGGCCATTGGACCAAAAGTCTCAGGCATTATCCTACTGAGTTGGTTCTCATACAGTGAAATATGAGTAAGGCTGGGAAGATTCAGAAAGATTCCACTGGGAAGCAAAGATAACCTATTGCTGGAGAGGTAGAGTTTCTTCAACTTCTGCACTTTTGCAAAAAGATTTGCTGGCAATTGCTCAATTTTGTTGTCTTGTAGATGCAATACCTCAAGGTTCACCAAATTATCAAATATGCCTGCTGGTATATCCGTTAATTGATTTTGCTGTAGAAAGAGGGAACCGAGATGATCGAGTCCCTGAAAAGTGCTGCTGTGAAGCTGTTTGATTGAGTTTTTCTGCAACATCAGAATTTGTAGCTGGTTTAAACCCCTAAAAGTATCTTCTGACAGAGAGCTGAGAAGGTTTTTGCTAAGGTCTAATTTGTTCACTTTTACTAGTGGAGTGAGAAGAGATGATGGCAAAACTTCTAGTTTGTTGCTACTCAGTGTTAAAGTTGTTAATGTCGTTAGATTCTGAAACAGGTTGTCTGGTAGAGAGGTCAGCATCGTCCCACTAAAACCCAAGGCATTGAGATTGAAAGCTTGATCAAATGTATGAGGTTCCACCTCCGTTATATTTGAATTTTTGGCTACAAACATTGTAAGCCTCTCAGCAAAAGTCTGAAAATCAGATGGTTTTAATGATTGAATGCTGGTGTTGGAGATAATGAGAGTGTTGATGGTTGGGGGCATGAGTGGAAATTCTTTCACTGAAAAGCCTTGACAGATGATTTTGTTCACTTGACACTGGCAGTTTTCTGGACATGCAGAAGCAACAGCATTCATGGCACACATGCCAATAATCACATACCACGCCAAGTCCATTGATTCCTACAAAGATAGCAGAAATTTTATAATTTGTAATACTTTACATAAGCTTTATTAAATTTGTTTATTTCATGATCACTAAAAAGTAGTACATATGAACATTCAGAGCCACACAAAAGCCTAAATTTGTCACACAGCAAATGTTGACACACAGAGGGAAAAAGATGGGCGGTTGGCTATTTGTGACAAAGCCTCTTGGGTAACCTTCCTGTTATGGTATTCCTCCACCCATATCATCCAAGTTTTGGTTCTGTAAATGGCCTACAGTGGTTTTGCAACCACATTTAGGCTTTTCTCACATTTTTACCCCTCAGCAATTGTATTTTTATTTTAGATATTCAGGAAATTGGTTTGAGACATAACTGTTTTATTTTTTACTTATGTACTGTAAACAGTTCAAACATCTTCTAAATTTAATTTAGTAAGCTGTTCCAATGTTTTTTCCAAAGTTTGCTTAATATCTCTTCAAAATATTACTTAAATTGTTGTTTTAGTTGATCAAAATTCATCTCAGACTTCACAAAGATTATAATATTGGCTGAATATGTGTAAGCGCAGTCAAAAATAGCGGAAATTTGACAGTTTACTATACTTTAAAGAGGAAAATGTTGTAAATGAGAATATACTGCACTACTTTGCTATATAGATGTAGACTATATGGCACATAGATGTTCTTAACAGAAAACATACCTGATTAAGATGATGACTATTGCATTTCTCTACTCAGCTCTGTTTTAAATAGGGACAGAAATACTAAAACGTTGGTGATCACTAGTCTCCTTTCATAGACATTTAATAGAAGCAAATAAATATACAAGCATGCAGTTTTAGGTCAGGACAAAACTTAAAACCACATGGAAGAAAGTTTCATGACTTCATAATCAGTTCCAGTGAAACCAAATTACACTCTGTGAGAGCTGGCACATTTAACTGTCTGCTTCTGACTATTATTCACTATAACTTTTTATCTAAGATCACATTTTGTTATTTATAAAATAGCCATTTTATTTCAGCCATTAAAAAGGTATTTTATTTCTGATTTAGCAAGACATGTTTGTTTTTCATTTATTATTAATACAAATCTTTGAGAATTATAATTAAGCATACTGTAATACTGTTAACTTAAGGATTAAGTTTTAATGAAAGCCCGAAGTAAAGAATTTGTAAAAAGTGTCTTACCCTCAAACTTGAAGATTTGTCAGAGATATTTGTGTTTCTCCTCGTCGCACTGAAGCTTTTCACCGTTCGCTTTTAAACAGATGGGATGTTTTTTTTTGTCAGATTCCTTTCTGCCTCATCATATCTCTCTGCTTATCCCTTTTACAGTCAGCCGCTGACTGCTCTGCCTTGCACAAAAGCTCTCATATACTCTCGCACATTATTTGGAAATGAGTTGGTGGGGAAATGCTGGTTTGGGGCCACACCCTTGTGCTGCTCTTTAAAGGGGCAGGAAGTTTGTGGGTATTTGAGTGCATAAACAGATCTGTGGGCGTTTAGATGGAGCGACTATATAAAAAGAGTCAACGATTGTTTGACTATTTGTTTGAATGCACCGCCAACGTATCCAGCATAAGTTTTACACAGCATATGCCCTTCCAGCTGCAACCCAGTACTGGGAAACATCCATACACACTCATTCACACTCATACACTACAGCCAATTTAGTTTATTCAATTCACCTATACAGCATTTCTGGACTGTGGGGGAAACCGGAGCACCCGGAGGAAACCCACGCAAACACGAGGAGAACATGCAAACTCCACACAGAAATGCCAACTGACCCAGCCAGGACTCGAACCAGTGACCTTCTTGCTGTGAGGCGACAGTGCTAACCACTGAGATTTGTGCTAACCCCTCCTTCAGATTTATTTAATACATTTTTTTTATGCACATATGTGTGTTTATTGACTGTCTTGTCGTTTTCATTCTTAGAAATGTAAAATATTAATGAATTGGAATATATTAACTTGTAATTTTTACAAAAGTATTGTAAGATAACAGTTTGTCTGGGATATGTCAATTCAAAATTGATAGTTTAGATTGAAATTGTGAAATAGCTCTGAGAAGAAAAGCAGAATCATCAAAAAGGGGGTGGGGGTTGGGGGGGGTAAAGAATGTTCCGTGTTGCCCTAAAACATCTGTACCCACCCAAACTTATTTCCTTTTATTTTGCAAGTGCTGCCATGGTGGATTTTCCCTCATCTGAGTTACTAATACAAAAACACATGAATCACTGCCCCTGTGTGAATGCTGACTAATCTCACATATTTTATTTCAACTGATTACATTTCTAAAGCATTTTTATCAACTTTACATAGTGGACAGACAGACATACTGTACACACACATGAATTTTGAATTAAGTTTAGGTTCACTGGAACACAAACAGATGCTCTTATTCAAAATGAATAAACGGAAATGCAAACGGGGGTTGAAGTGACACTTTAACCTCATGAACTTAAGCTTATCAGATGTTGATTGCAGAAATGAGGACATCAGTTCCGCTGATCACAGAATGAACTGTTACTCTTTTGTTTTCCCTCTGAGAACAAAGACCACTGACCACAACTTGTGAAGTCATAGAGAAAGGAAAATATCAGCATCAACAACTAATCAAGTTGCCCTGTTGCACAGGCCAAATTTATACGATTTTTATTTCAACAATCTTTGATTATTATTTAATGCCAAGGCACAATTCTGTGACTGCTGCACCATTTTAAAAGGAACTAATTATCTGACACTCATGCTCATCTTAATCGAAGGGGAATAACAATCTTATTATTTATCTTCTCTTATTATTTTCTATAACAACATTAATGTTAATATTTAAGACCAAAAATATCACTGCAGTTATGATGCCACATATGAGACCACCAAATATCCCTACAGTGGTTTCTAGAGTATTGCTATGTGGTGTCTTGGGTATGGTGGTTGCTTGGTACACACTTATCTATATATGAGTAATATCACATGCGTAGCCATGCAACCATGGTTAACACACGTTGATACAAAACCATATCAGATGGATAGGAGTGTAATTACATTTTGACAAACGTTTTTACTAATCAACACAAAGGCAACTGCACAAATAAATAAAAAGAAACAACAATGGAGTGTCTTAAAAACTTGATCTGTGTCAGGAATTACTTTTGCCTGCCACAGGTACAAGTTTTGAGTTAAGCAGCTAAACCAAAGCCTCGGTTGCTAATCTAAAAATATATATAAAGTTTGAATGAATTCATTAATTCATTTTCTTTTCGGCTTAGTCCCTTTATTAATCTGGGGTAGCCACAGCGGAATGAACCGCCAACTTATCCAGCATATGTTTTACGCAGATGCCATCACTGGGAAACACACATACACTACGGACAATTTAGCTTACCCAATTCACCTATACTACATGTCTTTGGACTTGTGGGGGAAACCGAAGCAGCCGGAGGAAACCCACGCAAACATGAGGAGAACATGCAAACTCCACACAGAAACGCCAACTGACCCAGCCAGGGCTCAAACCACCTTCTTGCTGTGAGGCGATCGTGCTACCCACTGCATATAATTTATTTTCATCCCTTCCATCATGTGATTTAAACAATGTCTTAATTACTTACAAATGGGAATTCACATTTATTTGGATCTGTATTTAATGTAGGTTAAAAAAAATACATTTTAATAAATAAATAAACGGATAACTCACATTACCATATATTGAGATAAGCCAATGTTAACAGGGAAGGGCATCTGCTGCGTAAAACATATGCTGGATATGTTGGCGGTTCATTCCGCTGTGGCGACCCCAGATTAAAAAAGGGACTTATCCGAAAAGAAAATGAATGAATGTTAACAGGACATGGTACTTAATGTATTTTAAAGTTAAATAAATTTAAAATAGGGGCCTCACGGTGGCGCAGTGGGTAGCACGATCACAACAAGAAGGTCGCTGGTTCGAGCCTCGGCTGGGTCAGTTGGCATTTCTGTGTGGAGTTTGCATGTTCTCCCCGTGTTGGCGTGGGTTTCCTCCAGGTGCTCCGGGTTTCCCCCACAAGTCCAAAGACATGCGCTATAGGTGAATTGGGTAAGCTAAATTGTCTGTAGTGTATGTGTGTGAATGAGAGTGTATGGATGTTTTCCAGTGATGGGTTGCAGCTGGAAGGGCATCCGCTGCGTAAAACATATGCTGGATAAGTTGGCGGTTCATTCCGCTGTGGCAACCCCAGATTAATAAAGGGACTAAGCCGAAAAGAAAATGAATGAATGAATGAAAATTTAAATATCATACACTATATACAGTTCTACCTGTTATATAATGTTCTGTTTTAAAGCAATAACATTTTTGAAACAGACAATTTAGTAGATAAACTTAACATGCCACTAACGTTAAATATCAGAAATGATCCTGCCATTTTAAGTCAAGTTCAACTAATGTTACCATTATAGGAGATTGCTGTATACAGTGCTCTATAATTAATCAGAGCAGGATAAGTTCAGTTGTCTTCCTAATTATAATTTTATACCCATAAAAATAATTAGTAGCTTGCAGATAAAGATCCCTGTCATGTCTAACGCTAGGCGTTATCTTAGCTAACATTAATAAAACATATTAGCCTACCTTTAACTTAGCCCACATTTAACCTTACCGAAAAAAACTCAGTGATCCATCAGATCCTATAGGCCAGTTAATACAGTTTACTGCTGACCAACTTTTTTTTTCGCTGTGAAATAACACAGTAATCGAAAACTATTAGTTCGCTATATCTTCAATCTGCTCCTGTAGTTTCAACAGTCTGCTCAGTGAAGCTGTCAATCACAACTGTCAATCATGAAGAAATGCCCCGTTTTTTTTAGCACCAAATTACTGGATAAAAACAAATTGCTTACAAAAATGAAGATCTGAACCTATAGCAGCATGATAACGACTGCCTTAAATGACTAATACCATCTTTCAGGAAATTTTATTTCAAGTGTAATAAATTTTTTTATTTGGACTCAAGTCTCGTTCATTAAAGAACCCCTATTATGGGTTTTTGAAAATGACCTTCCATGCAGTGTGTAACACAGTGAAATATTCAGCTTAGGCTTAAATTTACAAGTGCACCATGTTTAAAACTATTGATTCATCTATAAAAGAGTCGACTCTTTGAATGAATCGCCGATGTAACGAGTCTTTAGCCGTGCCGGCGTGACGTCGATACAGAACTCAAGCCCGGGAAAATTTAACCCCCCGGCCCCACCCACAAACACTGCAGCTGATCCTGGGTGAATCATGTTGCTAAGACACTGTGCTTTGAAGTGTGAGGGAAAGTTAGTGTTATTTTCCCTACCCAGCTGTGAAGAGTCAGTGGTTGAAGTTTATTTTTGCAAAAATACCTCAGCATTATAGCCCCAGCCTTGTGCTGTGTTCCGGTCATTTTTCTGACAAGTGCTTCATCAATCTACACGCTTACAACGGAAGAGTTGGCCGTTTGTTAAAGGAAGGATCAGGAAAGACTATTGATGTTTGGGACTTTGTCAGAGCTTGACAGGAACTTTACAGTACACAGTTCATGGATCAGTTTCTTCCTCCATTTCACAAGTGTAGGTAAGTGCGATTAAAATGGTTGTCTCCTTGTTTTCTCTAGCTTGCAAGTTATGTATTTAATTGTGTTTACTTGTAACCGCTTGTACTGTATCTGGCTAACTCTTTGTATTCTCATATCGTGTCTAAAACCATGTTGAAAACGCAACGCATGCCGATTTGTTTACGGATTTAAATGCGCTTGTGAGCTCGCCATCCTATGCCATTTGTCGTTGCTATGGCCACTATCAGCTGTTTCTACACACGTGCGGCAGTCAAGTTTCAAAATACTTCAGCTTTTGCCACTGTGTGGATTAATACTGAATGTGTGTCACTGTTTTCACTTATGGTTAAGAATAGAGCAATATGCCGGTGTTAAACTCCTGCATTGGGCTCACACATACACTCTGTCTCACTCTGAACGCAGTTGACCAATCAATCACAACAGACTGGGTCATCGAACTAATCCGCGCAGATTAGCATCATGCTAAGGAGGGGTTTGGCAACAAATGAATCGCTGAACAAATCATATGGGAGTCGTTGGGATAATTAGGTAAAAATAAATGCATATTATAAGACAATGAAAGTGTTTTTTGACCAAAACTAAAATATGACCTTTTTTAATGCATAATAGGGGATCCTTTAACACGGAGGAGGCAGGGTTTATAGCTTGTACTGCAGCCAGCCCCCAGGGGGGGATCTAACGGCCGGGACCTTCACTCAAAAGGAGGCGTGAGACACACTTGGCCCTGTTGAGCGAGTTCTTACACCCCTATGATTGGTCACACGCTCAACAGAAAGGGCTGCTATAGGCTCTATTGCTCTGGTGCTATTCACCGATGAGTGACACTGATAAGCTGAAAAAGAGAAAGAGATTGACTAAAAGAAGGTAATTTAGCTACCTTAACAGTAAAATTCATCTTCAGATCAGTAACATTAATTAAAGGTTTGAATATCTGCAAAAGGATACATCCTTTTCAACTGTTAATGGGATTTACCATAACAAAAGGGTTTTGGCCCTTTCCAGTATAAATGTTCGTTCACACAAAGCATACACTGTGCAAGCACTTTTTATCTTTCAATAGATTCTGATTGGCTGTCAGAGTTTTTAATTTATTAGCTGAGAAAGAAAAAGTTCTGAAAGTGATCCCAATGATATATGTTTCTCTACATCTTTATCATTATATTTGTGATCTTAACTTTTACATTTACTTTTACTTGATTAGCGCATGCCTTAACTCATCACTAGTTCATAATAAAATAGTGTTTAGTTACATCTTAGTATATCTTTATTTATGGACTGTTATTGTAAAGTATTACCTGTTTTTCTTCCTCTGGAAGAGGATGAGGAAGTTTTCTTCAAATGCAAGTTGTGTCACATTGAGCTCCAAGATAGGAAAGGATATAAACATCTTGATTTAAAACAGAAGCATGTGGTCTCATGCCAGAAACTTTCACTCAGGAAATTTAGCAGTACATCAGGAATGCACGCTGATAAATGCTAAAATAAACTTTAATTCAGATAAACATTCTTCTGGACTGAGTTTGCTTGAGATTTCTCAATTCTTCCCTTTCACCTGTTCCTTCTCTACCCCTTTATTATTCTTTTCTCTTGGTCAGACTCAAGTAAAGAAAAAATCTAGAATATTTCAGCTCTATGCCTACTTTCTCCTACTTTCTATTACTAATAGCTAGTTCATATGATGTGAATGTGCATTTACACTGTTTACCCCAGTGTGCTGTAATTTCCCATAGTAGATTCGTAAAATCAGAATGTTTAGGGAATTCCAGCCTGCTTAAGGATGTGAAGCTTTCCTTGGCTAATTGTGTCCTGTATAGAGATGTGACCCATTGAGCCACAGTTTACTTTTCAACCAAATATCCAAATTATTTCCCTTGCAAAATACATTATTTTGGTCTAGGTGTTTAGTGTAAGGGCGCTGAAAAAATTAATCATGTTCATGATCCAATAATTCATCACATATTGTTTTCTCTCATAGTTGTGTCTCAGTGCTTCTTATAGCCAATACATCTGTCAAATTTGTACTTGAGAATAAATTTTAAATAATGTATTGGATTTTCAATCAATCAATCAATCAATCAATCAATCAATCAATCAATCAATCAATCAATCAATCAATCAATTTTTAGAATGAATGGGAAACATTTTTTAATTTAATTTATTTGTAATGAATACAAATGGATACATATAGATGTAAAAACATAATAATACTCTAATTTTAAATACAAAACAGAATGATGGTCTGCAGTATGTTCAAAAGAGAAATAAAAGGAAAAATAATCTGCATGACAGAAAAGAAAAATATCCTATTTAATAACTGGAATAGTACTATTACTGGAATAGTCCCATATTTAATTACTGGACACAAAATGTTCTAAGTGGAATCTTCAGTTTCTATTTAATTTTATTTTCTATATCTGTGTCTAAGTTTTTTTTTTGTTTTTTTTTTGCTGACATTTAATGTTGTTTTTATTATAATACAGCTATTCCATGCAGCTTTGATAGATGTATTATTAAGTAGAAAGAAAGAAAGAAAAAAAGAAAGAAAAGAAAAAGAAAGAAAGAAATAGTTTTCTCTACAATATTCCTAAAAAATAACAATACTTGGTGGTTATAGATTAGCAGTTCCATAATCATTGATTAATAATTTTTAGCCTTTACTTTTAGATTATAGTTGTGCTGACTGCACTCATTTTAATAAACAAGCCACTTCCCTTGATAATACACCCACATATGGGCTGTTAAAAGTTGAGCCATGTATTACCGAGCCCTGAAAATATGTTCTCTATGCGGCTATTAATGTTTACATCATTTTCTCTTTGAATCTTTGCAAGGAGCCTGGGTGTGAAATCTCAAGCAGACTCCTTCAAATTTCCTAGAAATGAAGAAATTGACTATAAAACACAACAACCCAGCACATGGACAGTCATAAATTTACACACCCCAATCTAAACGTTTCAGATTACAGAACAAACTAGCATACAACACACAAAGCAAAGTATGGATTACTGAACATTATAGTCTAATGTCAAGATGGGTCATGCTAGGCCAGCCAAACAACAGTTACATAAGCTAAAAGCTTTTTATAAACTCAAAAGACCGATTCAAAGACAGTTAAGCTAAAAGGCAAAGCCATATCTAATAAGGTAATGTGTCACAGATTCATAGTACAGAGCCTGTTTTGTTTACTATATGAGGCAGTATGCATGTGTTTCTTTCTTTTTTCCCTGTAAGCAGTAAATCACACATACTGGATTATCCGTGACTGATATTTTACTGAATTAGCTAGAACTAAACTGAACTGGTAGGGCATAACAGGATGTGAGGTGGAGTTTGATTTGGAAAGACATGAAAAGCTATTTACTTTACTGAGTCATTGTAAATGATTGTCATCAACAGATGAATGTCCAGAACTTTGTCCAGCAGCAATGTTTTCTTGTCCCATTAACAACAACACCATTTGGGAGAAAATCTAAATATTTATTAACATATCCATTTATACACTGTACAAAGGTTTGCAGCCAGTAAGAGTTTCTAAAAATATCCTACAATATGACTAGGTTTCTGATCAAATAAAATAAAAAAATACAAAAAATAATAATAATAAAAGGCGTACAATGTTTAGTTTTGAAGAAGCAGATTTTTAGAATGAAGGGTTATAGTTTTTTTAACCATTAATAAAAAACATATGTAAAAACACTATATTATCCAAAAAATATGTATATTCACCATTAAAAAAAAGGAATATTGTTTTTTTTAATTAGAGTTTGAATATGGTTTTTAATAAATTAAAAAACTAATTCAATTTTAGACAGAGATAGATAGATAGATAGATAGATAGATAGATAGATAGATAGATAGA
>CAIGQW010054109.1:13604346-13614825 GCA_903798125.1 Danio choprae
AGATAGATAGATAGATAGATAGATAGATAGATAGATAGATAGATAGATAGATAGATAGATAGATAGATAGATAGATAGATGATAGATATATAGATAGATAGATAGATAGATAGATAGTATTAAACAAATAACAAAAATACAATCTGCCTTTTCTGCTGAACATATTACAAGTACTTTTTCTAACCACAAAGTAATGAATAATAATAAAAAAAGACCATCACCACTCGACTGATCCATGTGTGAAATTATAATTTACTCTAACTACAGTATATTTCATCAACAAATTACATCAATGGCAAATTTTGAGTTAGATCAAGTACAAAAAGGTCTTTGAAATACTTCAACAGATGCAGTAAGCAGCACATGCCAGGGGTCCGTCTCTAACTGCAACAGTTGAACTTGATTGGATCTTGGAGGGATCTTGGAGGACCAGTACAAACAAATATCCAGCACATCTGATAAGAATGATAAGACAACATCCAGATACCTCTCTGAGAGCCAGAAGCAGACCCCTGATACCAAAACTAAGAAGGACAGGACTTCTCATTTGTCCAGGTGTGGTTTTTGCCCTTCACCCATTAAAAAAATTCTAAGGTTTTGACTTTATCTGCCATAAAAATTCCTCAGAATCTCTGAATGCAGTGGCAGTGGCTAAAACACAAAACAATGTCACAATAAATAATGCTAACACAGGTTAATTGTGAATATGTACCCCCGTATACCGAGCACGAACTGTGTAGCCAAAGCTACGTATGGCTGCACAACTGCCTGGGTTGATTAATGCGTTCATAACTTTGTCTGGAAAAACTTAAAACCATGGTGTAACCTACTGTACAACACATCCACTAGTTACTCCATACATACTTATCCACCACTCATTAGTCATTAACAAACAAATGAATACATGCAGGACAACTGATTTTACTTCTGGGCACTATTTACTTATATATCCAATACAATACTTATCCATCTACAGAATTTGTAATGTAGTCAAATCTGTAAACATTTAGGTGCGGTTAGCGCTTCTGCCTTTGGATGTCTCTGGGACAAAGCAGCTGCTTGAATGTTAAAGTTTTAAATAAAACCTCTATTACGTTTATAAATACAAGCGCAGCCGTTTAGAGCCTATTTCTGTTTATTGATTTCAGAATTGACCTGTATTTTGGAATGGATGTGTGAGTGGTCTTTTCTGGAAAAATTCTGGAACGTCCTTACCTGTGTAAACAGTGCTTTTTTTGAATTTACAGGTAAAGTCGTTCCGTAAATTTTCCTGTAATATTAACCAGTATTACTGTGTGAAAGGGGCTAATGTCATAAGATGTTAATATTAGGTTACATTTCGGTTGTGACATCAGGTGACCAAAATTCAATGTCTAGCCAGAGTCTAATGACAATGTTATTTTGATGTACAATAACGACATCAAACGATGTTAATATTTGGTTGATATTTGGTTGATCAAAATCCAACGTCGGGCCAACATCTTAAACCAACGTCATATTGACGTCAAATACTGACATTTATTTGTTAGGTATGACAACCAACATCTGATAGATGCCATAGTGGTAAAGTCCACACAACGTCAAGCTGTAACAAGACGTTGACATTTGGTTGATTTTAGGTTGGACATTGACGTTGGCCTGGCATTGGATTCTGACGTTAATTTGATTTTCATTTCCAAACAAAATGCAACGTCCCCACGACATTGGGGTACAACGTCAATCTGACGTCATGTTGACATTCTGTGCATGCTGGTTAGACAAGTCATGTCAGACCTTAGAGTTGTTGTTTTGGAAAACCATCAGCACAATAAGAGGAAGCACCACTGATACTGAAGCACTTACAGAGCTAGAAAGGAACACATCCGGAATCGTTGGAAATTCATTTGTAAAAACAGCACACTGAGTTATGATAACACTGTAAGTTTTTTTTGGTCACAGTTCCACTCATCTCATTTTCCTGTCTTGATAAGCTTAAAATCATATACCACCAGAGTAAAATTGAAACATTTTATGCAGGAAGCTCAAACATCAATGAGCTATTAAGACAACAATGCTTTTTGTAAGGTCATTTTGATCTTCTCAGAACCAAAACTCAGGATGTAAGGATACTCTGATCTCCACAATTTCCCCAGGAACTCTCAAAACAGATGGATTGCAACAAAACAACAAACATTCTAATCGGAAAAAAAGATCTGCAAGAAAGCCAGTTGTTCAGCTGTTCCTATCACTCACCCCGAGCCTTCTTTCTCTCCCTTTCCTTCACAAATGCTCAGGTCTTTGAAAGTCCACACAAAATGTCCATGTACTTCATATGATGTGAATCTATCATTTTTGCTCAAAACTTAAACTCAGGAAGTGGCAAAAAAACAAACCAATTAATGTTATCCACATTATATTTCATATGAACCAACATTGAGAACTTGTATGAAGATATGTTCAGTCATTAACCTTTGAACACAAACACAAGAGCAGATTTCTCGGCATTAAAGACCCTGCTATTATATTTCTTCTAATACAGTCAGAATTTAAATAAAAGGAAATGTGGAGG
The DNA here is from genome assembly GCA_903798125.1 of Danio choprae. Classification (NCBI taxonomy): domain Eukaryota; kingdom Metazoa; phylum Chordata; class Actinopteri; order Cypriniformes; family Danionidae; genus Danio; species Danio choprae. The sequence continues at coordinate 13,606,895 of CAIGQW010054109.1, forward strand.
ATGCTAACTGTGATAAGATGATTGACAGGACAGTTTAAATGTTTACAGAATTAACACAACCAATAGATTTGTCCATTATTTAAGCAAAATTGGACTGTAATAACCCAACATGTTTCTTTTTTCTTGGATAACTGCTTTGCAACCACAAAAAAAAAAAACATTTTGTAGTATGAATGCAATCTGAATGCACTACATTAACCTTATTGTCACTCTACTTGCCAACGTTTGGAATTCAGATACTTCAAGGAGTTTTATATACTGTTTTTAGCCTACTACAATATAAATATGATTTTTGAATGCCACTGTCTTTCTTTGACACCTCTTCCTTGCTCACTTTACCTATATCGCTCTTCTACCACATGAGGGCCCTATTATACAGTGATTCCTTTCTGTATACTGACTGTATTATCTTTCCTCGCTCTGAGCTTATTGCTGCCTGGATTTTGACCATTGTAGAAGGTATATGATAGGGTAACATCACTGTCATCATTAGTATGAGAGAGAGCCAATAATGTCACGCTGCCTGTAACTGATAGATGAGATCTGAGAAGGGAAGACGGGAGGAGGACAGTTCGAGACGGTAAGGTGGATATTTCGGACAGCTGTAGGAAGAGGAAGGTGACAGGCATTGAGATATTTGCAGCTCTTCGAATATAGCCTTTTTCAAAATGCAATGTCACATCTTTGCTCTGTCTGTACATTGTTGGCTCACCAAACAAAGTAAATATATGAATGAATTCATGTTTTTTTATATTGTTTAAATTTTTAAGCACAAAATTGAATTACATTTACAATAAAAAGGCAACTTAAGACACATCTGGATAAAAACAAACATTTCTTTCACCATTATGATTCTGAGAGTTATACAAGTTATTATGAAATTGTGGGAACATTTTGCCTCTCCAAGATAAACCTTTTTAATATTTGTAAAAATATATATTCTGAATAACACTTATTATCTAAATGTATCTCTAAAAACTAGTGTTTGTATGTGTATTTAAGGATATTTGGCCTTGAAAATGTATTACCTATTTTTGACTCTATCCGCCTCCTGAATCATGCATTCAGCTTCAGTTATCATGAAATAATCAGGTCAAACTTTATTCTTTCTGTTTGTGTTTACTCTTCTATGTTAAATAAGCATGAAACGTCTACTTTCTGTATAATTTGCAATTTCATTTTTTTTCTTAATTTTCTTTTTTCATGAAAAATCTATTTTGTGTCTGTCAGCATGTTCTAGTCAACTTCTGGTCAATTAGTTGTAAAAAGGCACAGAAATCTGTAAAGCACTGGTAGAAAAAGCATGTGACTTTCTCCAAGAGATGTCACTTCCTTTGGTGGGAATATCTAGAAGGTATAGTATAAGAATATAGCATATAAGAAATACTATACTAATTATTTGTCAACTGTTACTGTGATATTTCAGTGAATTTCTCATTTACATTTCATAATCAATAGCATGAAGACAATGCATAAAATTCTGCTTTAGACATGCCATGTGGTATCTGGTTAGCATCAGCATCTTTATCTAAAGCAGTGTTTCTCAACCACTTTCCTGGAGGACCACCAGCTCTGCACATTTTCCATGTCTGATTAACCAAACACACCTGATTCAGATCATTAGCTCATTAGCAGAGACTGAAAGACCTGTAATGGGTGTGACAGTCAAAGGAAACATCCAAAACATGCAGTGTTGGTGGGCCTCCAGGAACGTGGTTGAGAAACTGATCTAAAGCACAAAAAGGTGGAAAACATCAACTCTGTTATTGTCAACTCTGTTAGTGGTTTAAAAAGTTTAACATGAATTTAGTTTAACAATTTTTTTACAATAATAATGGATTGAGTTTACTGTAAATTATACATTTGTTGTATGCCATTACACAGTTTAAGGAAAATGAATGAAAAATGCTTGAAATATACCCGCAATTGTAGAATGACCATGTGACTGCTGCTGGGTGAGAGTCTAATCTAAGAGACATGTTCACAAAGCCACAGCTGGGACCACAAACCATTTCTGGTGTGCAATGGGGGCACAGCAGTCTTATCTTTAACAGGTCCCTTGGAGGAACATTCTGTTTAGACCTACAGACCCAGAATAACCTACCAGTCTCCATCCCCCCCAAAAAAATATTTTACTAAAAACTAGATAAGATCACCTCTGACCCCCTCCCATTCCTCTGTGCATGCATCTAAGAGTATAACATATAAAAGTGCTCTGTAATTCTATCAGAATTTAGATTATAGATTTATCTCTTATCAGCATGAACTGACCCTCATGTCCTTTTCATTTCGTTTGGCAAATTGGTCTTATGTAAGCATTTATTTTTGTAAGCTGATAAAAATAATCTTGAAATGACACACATACTACATGGAAATAAATACATCTACATAAATTATTTAGTTCAGACAAGAATAATAATAATAAAAAATATGTATTAGCACTTAATTCATTCCCAGTGATGGTTGCAGCTGGAAGGTCATCTGCTGCGTAAAACATATGCTGGATGTTGGAAGTTGGCGGTCCATTCTGCTTTGGTGATCCCTGATTAATAAAGGGACTAAACCAAAAAGAAAATGAATGAGTACTTAATTCAACTGTAGAAATTAAAGTTTGAGCTGTGGTTTAGTTAGAATTGTTTGTTATGTTAACAATTATTATTTGGGGGAATATAATAGTCATAAAATTGTCTATTTTCCAGTTGTATTTACACAGATTTATCATTGGTTTTGATGTTGTAGTGTAGTCTGTGTTGTTTCCATTTAAAATTATACATTCATTCAAAAAACAAAACAACAGAAACAACAACATCATTTAGTATTACAGTCATAGTGCATTATTGAAAAAAAAAGAAGTTAATTCTACTCTTCCATGTAGGTATGTTATCACGTATATTGTAACACAAATTGTCATGTGTTGTAAAATATATTCTTTAAAAGCATGGCTTAATTCAATACTTCAGTGCTACATTGTTTGTATACATTTTACACAAAGTAATGTGTATTATTCACTGATTGTAGACTTCAAATATTCATTCATTCATTTTCATTTCGGCTTAGTCCCTTTATTAATCTGGGGTCGCCACAGCGGAATGAACCGCCAACTTATCCAGCATATGTTTTACGCAGCGGATGCCCTTCCAGCTGCAACCCATCTCTGGGAAACATCCATATACACCCATTCACACTCATACACTACAGACAATTTAGCTTACCCAACTCATCTATACCGCATGTCTTTGGACTTGTGGGGGAAACCGGAGCATCCGGAGGAAACCCACGCCAACACGGGGAGAACATGCAAACTCCACACAGAAACACCAACTGACCCACCCGAGGCTTGAACCAGCGACCTTCTTGCTGTGAGGCGAACGTGCTACCCACTGCGTCACCGTAAGGCCCAAACTTCAAATAAATATGTTCAAATTAATCAACAAACAGTATTACTTTTACATAACTTAGATACATTTATAGCAAATTTGACTTAATTCCATACATATAATTGACTTAAAAAGTGCAAAACCTAGCAAAAGAAAAAAACATTTAAACTTTTCTTTTAGTGTATATTTTTAATAAAGTAGGAAAACAGGAAAATACCTATTGTTTTGCAGAACATATTTTGAGGGAATCAGCAAAGGCATTTTCAGATTTGTTTTAGAGAAATGCCCATCCTAATAAATAGCCAGATTAAATCTTTATTTAATATAGCAAGAATATTGCATACATGCGTCATTGGTTTCATTTTGGTTTCCTACGATCACATTTATATTACCATTTTAAATGCAGTATCAATATGCCTAATCTTGCTGTTTTTGTACTCCCCTAACACAAGCACATAGGAACAGATGGGTTGAATCGTGTACCCACCTGCTACGTATTTGGCAAGAATACGAGTGGCACATAGACTTAACATTAGGAACAGTCTGTAATGCCATCACAAAATCAAACTCCCAAACGATTTTTGTTTTATTAGACTGTTCCACATCTACATTAAAACTGAATATTATCAAGTCCATTTCATTTACTCAAGATGAGAACGATCGAGAAACAAATACAGCGATGATAGTCGGTGCCTTTACTGGTTAGTTATATAGCAAATTGTAAAATTCTCAAAACAGCTGTCTAAATGTTTCTGTTCATATACTGCTTCATTTTTAAAGACTCAAATGAATGATGGAACAGAACACCACTCCCAGCTGGACCAAAAGGTGTTGGAACAAGTTGAGGGAAACATTAGTTGTTAAGCTGAAGGCCCTGAGAAGCCCAGCGGGTCTCAGAGTTCTTCCTCAGTTCAGACTGTAATTGCCTGATGCACCATAGTGCACCTGAAACATGGCCAGAACACATTTACAACACCAGCAGACATATTGCATTTCAGCCAAAGAAATAGTCCTACCCAAGCACTATTTTACCATGGAGAAACAATTCCACAGAGCGTCTCCGAGAGGTATGTGGTCTGAATGCGCGAGGTCAAAAGCATTAGCATAATTTCCAACATAACGTTTGGTAAAACTCATCCATAGTTAAAGAGATTTTTTTGGGGTGAACTGTCATCATTCACTAATACTTGACTTGTTTCAAATCAATTATATTATTTTTTTTGAAACCTGTAACCATTGACTTCCATATTTCTTTTTCCTATTTTCAACATTCCTTCGTTAAGGAATATCCTTTGTTCCACAGAACAAAAAAAACTCAAACTGAATTGGAACAAGTCAAGGATGAGTAAATAATGACATAATTTTCAGTTGTGGGTGAACTGTCCCTTTAAGAATTTGTGTAAATGACATGATGACAAGCAAACATGTAAAATCATCATAGACATTTTACTGGATTCCAGTTGAACAGAAAATAAAACAAAAGAACTGAACAATAATATGTACTTGTTATGCTTTAAATGAATCATTGTGTGAAAAGAGTAGTATGTCTGAATTTACAATAATAACAAATGAGTAGGAGAAATATATCCATATAACTTACTATTTGTGGCACGATGCTGTGCATTCAGCAAACACAGAGCTTGAACTGACATCTAGTGGTGTGGATGAATCATTAAATAAACGTACGCTCGCTTACTCACTCGCAAAAGAGGGCATTGCCCCCTCAGAAAAAAAAATGTGCCTCCTCAGTTTTCATAAAGGATTAGTTCACTCAAAACTGAAAATTCTTTCTGTCATTAATTACTAACATTCCCGTCATTCCAACCTTCAGAACACAAATGTAAATATTTTAAAATATGATAAAGCAATTTAATTATGAAAATTGTGAAACAAAAACAATAGTCTTCCAGAGATCAGGTCCCCACGACAGGTCAGGGTGCGCCAAACTTTTACACTTGTGGAAAGAAACATCCCATTATGCAGCCGCAGTCTCAAGTTAGGACACTTCAAAAATGCCTTTTGAGTTTAAAGATGATCAGCCTGCGAAGTCAAGTTTACAGTGTTATAAATGAAATAGGTATATAGTGCGTAAGTGGATTTGCCGCGGATCAACCTCTCACATGCGCTGCAGGTAGGCTGAATGATAACCTTTAAAAATATATGTAATTTAGGCTATACTACTATTTGCTCATGCAAAATAGAAAATATACTGTAGGCCTATTAAATGCAGATAGCATGTCGATTTTATTTTGAATTGTAGCTGGCCCTAAAATAGAAAATGTAACCTGAAGACAAAGACACATTAAAATAGGCTAAATAAATAAATAAAATGACGGGTAGGCCTAGTAGTTTATGGTGGCGTTCTGTTTTTTAGTTTTTTTTTTTTTTGTTTTTTTACAAATGTCAACTGGACAATTTCATGAAAAAAACCCCACTTATGATAGCCTAACATAAATCTTTATTTTTACCTTTAAAATTATAATAAAAGTTATATAGCCTATTGAGTTGCGTGTTATCCATAGTAATAACTGCATTTCTTTTCTTTTTTTTTAAGTGGGTGGACAGACTCTTTGTTTTGCTACACTAATGCCTTAAAATGTAACACATTTAGTTACTATTTTTTAAAAATGACATTAGATTGTAACATTGAACTTTTTCCTAACACTGATATTGGTTGGATAATGAAGCGTGATGACTCGGTTATGCTAATTTTACTATACTTATTTACCGGTTATATGAATAGTGGGTTAGCTTGCATGTGTGGGCATAGTTTGATGTCTTTACCTAAAACTTTAAACATTTATATATATTTTTTTTAATAAAATGGAAAGAAATAAAGAGAATACAATATAATTTAAATCATTCGTTTGGCATTGAAGCCATGATCCGTCTGCGTTAATGTAAACGGTATCGTTGCATAACTTTCATTGATAAAATCAGTAATAGCGAAACTGTTCATATTATTATTACAATATAAAGTGTATTACTGCCTTAAGTCAGTAACTAAGGCAGTAATGCAAAGTAATAAATAAATGAATAGCCTAAATGAAAGGAATAAGAGGGACCAAAATCAGTCACCAAGTCCCCCCTTATGGGATTAAAATGCCCCCTCTGTCATCCTGGAGCCGGGCCTGACTTACGCTAACCATAACCTTACAGTCTACTAATATTCAAATGAGAATTAGTTGGCATTTGCTGGCAATTTATCTTATAATGAGCAATCAATGTTATAACTCAAACTGTTCTGTCGGGTTCTTGAATTTGATTGGCTGATGGCAGTGTGATATTCTGCCAGTAACAGCACTGGTCCAGACTCTTAACCCTTTACCCTTGTGTATTAAACCGCCCACATACAGTGACAAGCAGAGGCTACTCTACAGTTTGACAAAATTGCTGCTGTTGGGCAACATAATACACTTTTGAGGCTTTTTTAGTCAAGAATGTAGTTGTTTAAATTGCAGCTATGCAGTTTATTTATAAGAATAGTGCCTATTTTAAAATATTTATAATTTCTGAGAGACAGTACGTCGGCGGCCATTAGCGTGTCTTTGAGCAAAGATGTTTATCCACAAGATGGCGACAGAGACTGCATAATAAGCCCCAAGAGAAAAACAGTGTAATTTCAAACTTCAGCTGAAATCATTATTAAACAGGTAAATGACTTTCTAAGTCAATCTCTCTCTTTTATATGTTGTAGTGCTGTATTTATATCATAGTAATATTGTGATCTCCCGATTGCAACAGAGAAATACTGGAAAATCTAGACTGAGATGGCATTTCATGCTGTTTAGCCTTATAATCTTAAAATGTCAGGAAAACCACCTGTTTGTCATCACTTTAGACATGACGTTGGTGAATGAGCAACAGTTTCTGCTGTTCTGATGTCAGCTGCAAATGTGTATGAACGGCGGAAGAAAGTAGTTCTTCTTACAAAAGGGTTTTGAGACTCTCCGTGTTTGATTTTCTTTTTTATACACACGATTATTGAACTTTTGTATAAACGCAATATCACACTCGTAGCAGTGCGATGTGGCTGTATATCGTCACTGGTGGGACACTAAGGCACTCGGCCTGCGGCGTCGTGCCAACGCATACCTCCCACCAATGCTGATTTACAGCCACATCGCACTGCTACGAGTGTGATATTGCTCAAATATATATACACACACAGTTAAAGTCAGAATTTTTAACCCCACTGAATTATTATTATTATGAATTATTATGTTTTTTCAACACATTTCTAAACATAATAGTTTTAATAACTCATTTCTAATAACCGAATTATTTTATCTTTGCCATGATGACAGTAAATAATATTTTACTAGATATTTTCAAGACACTTCTATACAGCTTAAAGTGACATTTAAAGGCTTAACTAGGTTAATTAGGTTAATAGGCAGGATAGGGTAATTAGGCAAATTATTGTATAACAATCGTTTGTTCTGTAGACAATCGAAAAAAATATAGCTTAAAGGGGCTAATAATTTTTACCTTAAATGGTTTAAAAATTAAAAACTGCTTTTATTCTAGCCAAAATAAAGCAAATAAGACTTT
>CAIGQW010054109.1:13671213-13687751 GCA_903798125.1 Danio choprae
AATAAATAAATAAATAAATAAATAAATAAATAAATAAATAAATAAATAAATAAATAAATAAAATACAATACAATTAATATTTTTTAACATGACTGTCACTTCAGTTCAGTTTTTTTGTGCTAGACATGAATTCAAATTAACATATATTTAGTGTAAGAATGAATAATTTGCATATTTAAACAAGATTTTAGAAAATTTCTCTCAATGAACCAGGAAGTACGGTGACAGTTCCATACTTTTCTTTTTATAACCTACTTCACTTGTCTTGCCTTAAATGCAGTGGGATTTAGGATGATTGCATTTAGTACTTTTTAATGATTAATGAATTTGTATTGTACGTTGAGCATTGTTTTAAATGAAGCCACACATTGAAAGAGGTGGATATGATTCATAATTCGTTACAGCCAGTAATTCACATAACACATTCTCTCAGAATACTGCTGTTCAACTTTTACGTTAATGTCATGCATATAAGTAGTCACATCAAGCTCATTATTTTATATAAATCAGTCTTGATTAGTGCATTTGCACAAAAAGCAATAACGTAAGAAATAGTATATTAATATAATATCTTTAAATGTGGATTAAATGTAATGTGCTTGAACACTTATTTGCAATAAATGTAATGTTTTGAACACTTAACTGTTTAATAATCACAATGAATTAAATTTACATACATTTGTACATAAACAGCACATCAAACTAATTATTTTATATCATTCTCAACTGCCTTCCTCTAATTATTGCAGAAATAATATATGTAAGATAAAATGATATAATATGCTAGTGTGACCTAAAAGCAATGTCTTTGAACACTCAATAACATTGTACAATTTGAAAATTAAATTAAAAAGTACTGCATTAAAATTAATATTAAATAGAATAAGTTATAGTAATAATAACATTAATAACATTATAGTGCTTTTTGAATGACTTGAGTACATTTTGTGCATGTGCACATTAAGACCAACCAATTAATAACCTGTAGGACCTATTTTACACATTAAAAAGTGACCACAGGTGAGGTAGGGACTAAATAAGCTGGTGAAAGGTTTCCTGAAGTGTTTGGCAATATCAACAGGACCTCCAGTTCCTGAACATGTAGTTAAAATAAATATTATTTGGGTTCACACCAGTTAAATGTAGAGGCTAAAGCATTAACGGAAATTCCCCAGCAAGTTCCTTAAACCACTCCTTGATGGATGGTTGTGGCAGTGTGGCATACAGTAGCCATCATTGGCAGGGAATATAGTGCCCAGGCTTATAATCTTTTAACAACATCCAGGTACATGACAGTTGTCAGAAATTGAGATTTTAGGATAATGTGGCCTAAAGTTTGCCAAGAAAATGTCTTAATTTTCTTGGTAATCATTGTATCTGCACTAGGCCAGTGATGTAATACACAATGTGATACTTGCTACCAATAATCCTATAATAATAATAATCTTGTTGAATCACTGAATTCCTCTTCAATTGTATGTTGCTTTGGACAAAAGCGTCAGCCAAATGACTAAATGTAATTCACTTTGCAAATGTGATGATCTAGGGCCCTTTTGATCTGTTGATGGCGATTGTGTACAGTTAGCATGATGACTCAGCTGGGTTATATAGTGGGGTGAAATGAACTGTATGCTTTGACACATTGCCCTGGTCATCACTGTTGAAGCTGCTTGTGATTTGTTGCGCTATGCTTCTTCATCTATTTGATGAGTAAATAAAATATTACAAATTCAATCAATATTTTTGCAAGTTAAGGTGCAGTATCTGCTTGCTAATGTGGTAATCATTAATTAATGGTTCATTTAGTAATACATCAACTCATGATTATCTGTGCATTAATGAATGTATAAATTACTGCACCCATAATGTAAAGTGTTAGCTCATTTAGGTTTAATTATAATTCTTTCCATTAACATGACGTGCATGTAGTTTTAAGATTTTAAGCATACTTCAAGTAAATGTTCTATACAGTTCTATATTCTATATTACTTACTTATACTTACTTCTATATACACTTACGAGGTTAGTGTTACTTTTGGGTTTTGTGCTTTTTAAAAAAAGCTTACATTAATTGATTTTTTTATGTTACATGTATTTTAATAATACATACATTTAATATAAATAATGATACATATGAAGATATTTTTAGATACACAAATCTAAATGAACATTGAATGACATAAGATTTCTGAAAGCCAAACTGAAATCCACAACATTGCAGTCAGATGAGTTGTTTGACATCAGCTGTGATATGTACAGACTAACCAAACTTCATTTAAAACAAAGCTGTAATGTGTCCAGAGTTATAATGGGGAAATATTTCTTGACCCAGACATCCTCATTCACCTCAGACATGCAAATTAAATTCTCTTCTCAAACAGAATTTGACTCCTTTAACAACATAAGCAACAACTTGCATCTAAACACAGAAGCAAAATTAGACCAGACAGATAACTGTACAAGTAGACATCTCTCAATAAACAATGGAGGATTCACAAGAGCATTCCAAACTGAACTTGACATCATTTAATTTACTTTGTTTTGGACAAAATTGTGCTTTTTTCATACCATTAATACTAGCCTCAGGATGCATAGCAAGTGTTATGATTGTCAGTAATCTGATGTTAGAGACATTACAGCAAACACCTGAGGACTTGACCCTTCGCCTTCATCTCAGCAAAGCAAACTCTCATTATCACTTTACCCAGAAGCCTGAGGATGGTTGAGTAATTGCTAAAGATAGGAGAACTTCTGCCCCAATGACTTTCTCTAAGGAAACATTTTCTAATAACTTACATTAATAATAATAATAAACATCATTGGGATACATCATTGGTTCTCGGGCATGCAGCAGATTGAGAATTGAGAAACATGCATATTCATTATCACATTCTTCACATTTACTGTACACATCTCACACTTTTTAGCCTTTTCTTCTAATATTAGAAGTTACATTAACTCAAAAAGTATATGAAAAAACTAAACAAAGCAGAAGAGAGAATGCAGTTATTGTTTTCTTTTGCTGAATAACCGCTTGCATTTTTAGAGCTGCTTTATATCAGAGTTTTCTCATTTGCATCATTGATTCTGTTATTTTGAGGATTATTTTGCTAGGAATCTGCCTTGAAACGATCTCTTTTGTGCAAAGCACTAAAAAGATGACTTTTCACTTTCACTTGCACTTTCCAGCAACTTCTCTGATAGTATTTCTTGTTTCTTTGTGATCAATTGCTTGTTATTTACTCCCTCATTTAAAGCTGTACAGAATACAAATGTACAAGACTGCATAAAGCTATATATATATATATATGAACCTGATCTTCCTTGCTTTTAAAGAAACAGTTTAAAGAATGTTGAGAAAAAAAAAGTCACCTAAAACAGTGTTTCTCAACCACGTTCCTGGAGGCCCACCAACACTGCATATTTTGGATGTCTCCTTTGTCTGTCCCACCCATTACAGGTCTTTCAGTCTCTGCTAATGACCTGAATCAGGTGTGTTTGGTTAAGGAGACATGGAAAATGTGCAAGGCTGGTGGTCCTCCAGGAATGTGGTTGAGAAACACTGACCTAAAAGCATGGAACAAACAGAGATATAATGTTTTGCTTTGGTTTAATTTTCCAAGAATTGTTTATATCATATAATGATAACACAATCACTTATATTGTCAAATCACTATACAAAAACAAAACAATAAAAGAAAATAAACAATAACAGCAACAACAACAAAATAAAAGTTAATTATAGAAACATCAATAAGAAAACTGTAAAAAAAAAAAAGCAAGTGTCCATGCTTAAAGCAGCACAAACGGAGTACTAATGTTTTCCTCTTGCTTCTTATTCATTCTCCAAGCAGACTTATCTGATTTACCCTACCGAAAAATCTACCAAAAACAAAAAAAAAGCATTACTTCTTGTTTCTGGTCAAGCGAGCACTCTCACTTTTACCACCATTTGTCCTAGTTACAAAGAGCGGCATGGCTCAGGGATTCAGATAGGATTTGACTCTCATCAATAACCAAGGCAGCCACTAAACACTGTGGCCCTGCAGTGGAGAGGTTAGAAACTCCGCACAGGTGGTACGATCCTGAAAGCACAAGCGGCTCTGTATGCATCCCCACTTCTTCCACTTTCTAGGTCACTTGCTGAAAGAAATGAGGTGTCAGGGTAATGGATAGATCCCAAACACCAGAGCAAAGTTTGAAAAGCTTGAGGGATTTAACTGTCAATGCATTAAGATCTAGCCGCACAAAAATTTGGGCTTGCGATAATAAAAGTGGATTTGGGTTATCCACTGATGCGCCTTCCTAATTTACATACCTCCATACTGAGTATTTACTGCTGACACTTTTTATTACAAACTTATGGTAAGATTTATGCCACGATTTAAGTTTACATTTACGATGTAAGTTTCCTGAAGGTGGTCCTTAGATTGTAGAAGACCACTTTATAATCCATTACTTTGTACTAACATTTAAATTAATCATTTCATGCAATACACTTAAATATGTTGGTTAAAGATAAAAAAGTGGGTTTAAACATCAAAATCTTTAATGTCTAATACATATTTTAATCCCCAATCATATAATAATAATAATAATAATAATAATAATAATAATAATAATAATAATAATAATAATAATAATAATTTGATCCATTTGTCAGCAGAAGTTATTTAAAATAAAAATTAATTTGTGTGACTTGCATATCATTATATATACTAATTGAAAAAAAATAAGTATATCCTTTCCCTAGTCCCTTTATTAATCTGGGGTCGCCACAGCGGAATGAACCGCCAACTTATCCAGCATATGTTTTACACAGCGGATGCCCTTCCAGCTGCAACCCATCACTGGGAAACACCCATATTCCCATTCACACACATACATACACTATGGCCAATTTAGCTTACCCAATTCACCTGTACCGCATGTCTTTGGACTTGTGGGGGAAACCGAAACCCGGAGGAAACCCAAGCAAACACGGGGAGAACATGCAAACTCCACACAGAAATGCCAACTGGCCCAGCCGAGGCTCAAACCAGCGACCTTCTTGCTGTGAGGTGACATCGCTACCCACTGCTCCACCGCTCTGCCCCCCTCTTTTCTTCTCTCTTTTTTTTAATCTACTTATTTGTACTGGGAAAATAACAATAGTAATACAAAACATGTATTTATTTATTGTTTGTTTGTTTGTTTGTTTGCTTGTTTGTTTGTGCTCTATTCTTTTAGGTTATACAAGTACCCAACTTGTTACATTTATTTTCAAAATATTTCACAAATAGCCAGTTTATATGCTAGCTATTAACTCAGCCAGTTAACACAGCATTTTTTACTGTCAATTTATTAATTCATCATGATATCCAGTTTCCATTTTAAAGTACTTTAGATTTCTATAAAATGGTTTTGCACTCAACTTGATAGCCCACCAAGTATTATTCCCAATTTGATACAGGTAATTTTCAGATTTTCGAAAATGTACTCAGAAAGGCAATTAGATGTTGAGGGTGCGCACACTCATTGATTTTAATAAAACTATTTTTATATTTGGAACTCCATGGCCACCCATCTGCAAAAGCCAGGCTGCGTTTCAGTCTCAAATTGAGTACTTATAGTAAATTGCTGGACTAGTCCAATCTGGAGCTTTTCTTGCATTGACAAGATTCATCAGTCTCGCTTGACAGGGCCTTGGGATTAAATAGCAGGGCAATGCAAGTGGGAGTATGTGGTGAATATACCTGGCAGGAGCCAAGTTCAGCAATTATGGAAATGAGTGCAGTGCTTCAGTGTCAACTAAAAGCTGTTTTTACTGTAATCTCTCAGACATACATATCTATAGGTTTTTATGGCAAAAACAAAAAGATCATTCCAAAGTAATGAGGTTGATTCTTTGAAAAAAGCATGCAAAGTGTTGTTTGCACATTTGAGACCATAGACCATAAAACCAGTCATAAGTGTCAATATTTGGAAATTGAGATATATGTATTATCTGAAATTTGAATAAATGCATTTTCTAGTAATGCATACTTTGTTATGATAGGTTGGAGGATTGTTGACTGAAACACAAGTATTTAAAAATCTGGAATCTGAGGGTTTAAAAAAAGTAAAATACTGAGAAAATTGTTTTGGGAGTTTTGATATACTGTATTTACAGTAGGAAAATATTTTAATGAAACAGGATTTCTCCCTGATATCATAATGATTTTTGGCATAAAAATAAAATAAATCATTTTGACCTAATTTGACTATTGCCAACAATGCAGTATATCTGTGCGACATAAGACTGACTTTGTGGTCTGAGGCAACATTTAACAATGAATAATAGCGTATACTAGATATTGTCAGAAGACTACAATAATGTACTAAAAAATAAAGAAAGTTTTTATTTCTCTTATTTTTTAATCTATTTAAAATCTATTTAATCTATTTAAAATCTAAATCTATATAATTTATAATTGGCAGAATAGATTAAAAATGTTAAAAGTCAACTATTTAGGGGCCGGGACACATCAAGCCAAGAGTTGGGCTTCGTTGGTCCATCAGTTAGACTAGCTCTTTTGGGGTGTTCCACATGTCGCCTCTTGTCTGGTTTATGTTGGAGCTCGTTGGCCCGATTCATGATTTAGAATCAGCATCGGCTGAAGAGAGTGATCTGACTGGTTATTCAGCAACTAATCAGAGTACGAATGTGTCATAGTGAAGTGATATAGCAAATAAACAATTTAATCAAAGAAGGATCACAAAGAGGCCGGCTCTAATTTAGCTACATTTCATACTCAAATATTTGCAAACGATATGGATTATTAGATCATAAGATATCTCTGTGTCCGTCAGAAGTTTGGTTTCCCTTTTGCAGAATGAGAAAACACATCCTCTTATGCAGGCACAGAATGCGACTCTCGTTTCAGTCAGCTTTCGTCTGTTTGGTTCACACACAGCTTTTTGGTCCAGATACATTGGTTTGGTGTGTCTCGACCCCATACTCTAAGTGATATGTAAAAAAAGCCAATTTACAAAAAAAAAAAAAAATTCCTTTAAGAGTTAACCATATCACTATAGTAACACTTGAGCAATTGAGCACACAAACACGATAATGGTATTGCATTTCAAAAACAAACACTTTTAAACATGCTTTCAAAACTTATATGGTTGTGTAAATGCACCCTCTGCCTCAATGCTTTCAGCAGAGTTTCAGGCTGTATGCGTGAATACTCATAGGTATATGCATATTTGTATTGTATTGTTATACAAAAGTTAAAGCTAAAGTAGTACATTCTCCCTCCCAGTGGCCTAAATGGACCATTATTGACGCATATGTGACCTAATTCTATTGCAATGATTGAGTGATGTGGCTTTAAAGAGGCCCAGACAGCCCACTTAAAATGTGTCCATAAACCTGCCACGCTCTCTTGGATCATCAACATCACCTGCCAATAGTGATGGATTCTCCTGTCCGAGGCTCTGGCTTAAGATATAGAGTACATACAAATCTGGTGCAGCCTAGCTGATCGATAGACATCTTTTCTGTTTTCCACACTTAATTCGCCTTTCTAAAGTCAGTTGGAATATTCTGCACCAGTCGACCCTTTGGCTAGGACAAATTATGAGTATTGAGTCTCAAGTCAGTGAGCCGAAGCAGTTGGTACACACATTTCCTTCGTATAATTAAAAACTTTATGTTTGTTTTATTTTTAGGCAATGTGCTAATTGAATTTCTATCACTTTGGTTGGTTTCCTCCAGGACACACAAACATATGTTGACAAGATAGTTGGTTAGAGGGGAGGAAAGCTGGTGGTGGATCTTCCCTAGTCTGCTCTGCACATTTCAACATCATTTCATTGTGTCTTGGGGATATGGACTATGTTAATAGGATTAATTTCTTGAAACTGCTTTCTTATTAAACGTATCATGTGACTCCCTTGTAACACGATAACAAAACAATCCTCCCACACATCCGCCTGAGTGAATCTGAGGGGTGACATAATGACACAACAGTTTCATTGTCTCAGCCCCCAGTGTGTCAGCTTAAAGAGGAAGCTGTAGCTTAACTATCTATCCAGAAATATGACCCTAATTATGTCAGTGTATTGGGACATTTAATTAATTAATCAAAACCTTTTTTTTTTTTACAGGAATTTTTGCAGTCTTAGTCCAAGTAGTCTTAATTCAAGTAAAGGTTGTATACATGACAGAAAAAAAATCACTACTAATAGACAGCATGCTAGGGTTGGATATCGAGAACTGGTTCCATTTTAAAATCAGTTCCAAATATCAAAGAACTGGGTATTGCATTTGATGCACGCATTTCGATTCCGTTTATCGGTTCCTGTTTTTTAAAGCATTCTAGCACTGCAAACAGCAGTCAGCATTTTACAGTTGTAACTATATGCCGGGACATATGACAATGTTACCATGGATGCATACTAACACTAACACAAATTTATCCACTTGTTTTCATTCACTTCTTCTAGTGGACTATATTAGTGAACTGATGTAGAGAATAGTGAGTGAAAATAGAGGGGGCAATTTTGGATACAGCACTGGTATGTATTCAGCAAACGCTATGAGGGTTTCCCTGAGTTTTCTCCTTCATGGTTGTTTGGAGTTTTCACACAAGAGCGCCCTCTGGCCATTAGAGGATAGATTTACTACTGAACACACAACTGTGCTTCCCTGACAAGATGTGCATGACAAGCTATTGATTGACTAAGATTGCAATTTAATTTGGATTTATTGTGCAGCCCTAATACAAATACATACAGACATACAGTACACATACATATAAATGCAAAAAAAGAATACCCATGGTTCCTAATATACTGATCTATTATGAAATTAAATGATTGCTTTACACAATTATTGCATTGCTTCCAGAGCCTTTTCAAAGACTCCTGAGTGTATTTACAACAGTATGGAGTGCAAGATCATACTCACACAAAGTATGAACAGATGAAAATTAACACGTAAAATAATGCTGTTTGTTTACTTTTACTTCTTAACTGTTTTAATTGCAGCAATCAAGGAGCAGCACAAGTAAGTACCATTGTGATGAACAAAACAACACACATTAGCACTAGCGCTAAAGGCTGCAGAGTAACACTTTATTTTATGCTCTTGCTTTACATGTACATATTATGCATGTAGCTACATGATATCATAGTCAAATGAATAAACTTTCTAAATCTTACCTTAACAATGTAAGTGTTTATTTACACGTGCTTCAAGTCTTTTTTTTTTGGGATGTGTGCATAATATAGTTTCTTAATTGAAATACAATGTATGCACATTTAAAGTATGCATACTGTCAAATAAAGTGCCAAAAAAAGAGTTTAAATCACACTTTGAATGGGGCGAGTGAAATGTAAAGGTTACATGGGTAACATGACCTGAATCGGAGTGAGGTTTGGTGGTGGGGGGGTGAATCTAATGAAGACCTTCTTGCAGGAGTTGGTGTCCATTTGTCTCACTCTCTGGCCTTAAGAGACACACTAGCGACAGACACTAGAATCTGTGGTCTTTAGAGTCCTTGTTAGTGCCTGCCTCCCATGCGGGAAAAGTGCGTTTGAATCCTGCACAGAGTAAGGTGAGTACAATCTAAAGGTTTACACTGGTGTCATGACCCAGATGGGAGTGTCTTTAGTATAACAGTGCCCGGTTGTTTGGAAATGGGAGAATAAACCTTAAACCCCTGGGCTCAAGATGCATGCAAGTGACTGACACTATGGTGTGATCTTTAGCTTCTTTGTTAGTGTTCGCCTCCTAATGGAAAGACAAGTTCAATTTCCACCCAGACTTGAGCAAGTAGAACTAGACGGGGTAAAAAAAAGAGAAATAAATACACTGGCATTTTCACAATGCCTTCTTTTGTTTTTTGTTTTTAAGAAAGAATCAAACAAGTTTGAAACAATACGGGGTGAATACATGATAAAATCCTTTTTGGCTGAACTCTCCCTTTAAAGTTGTACACTTATGGACAATATGTAAAATAGTTATGTTACCTTATGACACAGGACTGGCCAAAGCACAAAAACCATAATATATACAATGACAATTATTCATGAATAACAATGATCCGGGATCGACCTGAGCTCAAACAAAGCTGTGTTATGACAAAAGCCACAAGCCAAGAAGCAAGAACAGTTATGTCCTCCATTGTTGTTTATGGGGTCGTCCACATGCGGCGTAGAAAGAACGAGGCACACTGCTTCCTTGTTGTGCATGTCTACATTTGAAATAATAAACTTGAGTGTGCAAAAGAAACATTTTTGTGAAATGGCTTTCTTCTGTAAGGTTGAACTTTTCACCATACACCATACCTACCAGGTAAGTGTACTATTGGCAGTGGAAATGCAAACCTGATATGGGTGACCCATACTGAATTGTACTGTATTGTATTTTACTGAACCGTACCGCTCAGTGGAAACAAGGCATTAATTAACTTTCTCTAACACTCTTACCTACAATCTTACCATGTACCGCTGCCTGCTTCTCTGACATTTTGGCCTAGATTCAGCTATCAATCGACCACTAAATCACTTTACAGCTTGGCTCAACTACACAAAAAACTGTTAGGTCAGCCAAGAACCTGTGGATAGTGTTTACCACTAAACTTCACTGACCTTAACCTCAACGACAGCCTAGTTATATAAATTTGCACTTTCCAACAAATAAATCTGAACCTTCTTGTCTGAATATGCTGGAAAGCTTTGCTCCACTGCCCTCATCAAATACTTGAGCACCATCCTAATTTAAAAAATAGTATAATGTAATACATTTGTCAATGCAGCTGCTATTTCTAACCTTAATTATGTCTGAGATGCTTTGAAAAAAAGATCTGCTGAATGAAGCATCTGCTTAAAACCTCAGTGAATGGCATGTTTGTCTTAATATTGTGCAAGCTTTATAATGTTGTTAGTGGAGTGTCTGTGCAATATAAAAGAATTACTCGTGGAAAAATACTTTTAATTGCACATTTCTAATGGCTTTGTCCTTGTTCAACAATAGGTTGAAAATATTGAATTTGGCATGCATACAAATTCTACCCTCTTTTACTGCAGCAGGTAATGCTCATTGATCTGTGAAATTATGAGCTACCATTAAAAAGGACTGGTTACCACATAAATTCAAGACGTCTGATCTGCTTTCCTCCAGCCTATTCATCCGAAAATGCACAGACTCAGATGCCATTTTCATTAGAATGTACCATAATTACCTATAGGAAGATACAATAGTCTCTTTTCTGGCTACGGAAATTGCTCAATGGCCAGAACTGACTGAAAGAGCAAATGAGTTTGTTCTGTACTCACTTAAAGGTTGAACTTTTAATCTAGATAAGAAAAGGAAAGTTCCATTTCAACTTGTACTTGAGAATAGAGGAGTTTTAGGTTGGCGAAGAATTCAAATGTTAAGCATAAACCTACTTTCTCTCTCTCTCTCTCTCTCTCTCTCTCTCTCATCTATAATATGTGTGTACTGGTACTGTATGGATATCAGAAATGTGTATAATTGATATTTAAATTTTATTTTAGGCAGCACGGTGGCGCAGTGGGTAGCACTCTCGCCTCACAGCTGGTTCGAGCCTCGGCTGGGTCAGTTGATATTTCTGTGTGGAGTTTGCATGTTCTCCTTGTGTTTGCGTGGGTTTCCTCCGGGTGCTCCGGTTTCCCCCACAAATCCAAAGACATGCGATATAGGTGAATTGTGTAAGCTAAATTGTCCACAGTGTATGTGTGTGAATGGAAGTGCATGGGTGTTTCCCAGTGATGGGTTGCAGCTGGAAGGGCATTACTGCGTAAAACATATGCTGGATAAGTTGGCGGTTCATTCCGCTGTGGCGACCCCAGATTAATAAAGGGACTAAGCCAAAAAGAAAAAATTTTTTTTATGTTTTTTGTCAGCAAAAGTGTGTAGAAAAAAAAAAGTGATTTTTTTCCTTAGGAGCCAGGACACCAAGCTGATGGTCGTTGGGCTTTATTAGGTCATTGGTCAGTGTTGGCCCGACTAGTTTGCTTGGTGTGTTCTACACATTGCTTCTTATCGGGTTAACATCCAATCAATTTTGGAGTTTTTGGGGGCAGCCGTGGCCTAATGGTTAGAGAGTTGGTCTTGAGATTGAAAGGTTGCAGTCGCAGCACAAGCAGGGATTGTAGTTGGTGGACACAAGCAGGGATTGTAGGTTCTGGGATTGAATAACCAATGCTCTCTCCCTTGAGCAAGGCATTGATCCCCCATCTGCTCCCTGGGCATAGCAGCAATGGCTACCCACTGCTCTGGGTGTGTTTCATGGTGTGTATGTGTTCACTGCTATGTGTGTGCACTTAGATGAATTAAATGCATAGCATAAACTGTGCATAGCACAAAGTATGGGTCACCATACTTGGCCACATGTCATGACTTTTACTTTCAAGTTGGCCCTATTCAGCATGTAGAATCGGTGTCATCCGCTGGCTGAAGAGAGCACTCTAATCACTCTGATCAGTTCACACTGAATGATTTTAGCCCTGATATTTGCTCGCCGACAGGTTTTGGGAAATCGCAGACAAAAGGCCAAAATCGGAGGCAAATCAGTGCTCGTTCTCGTGGGCAACAAAGACACTGTGTGAATTATTAAAAACGCGATCTAAAAGAATTGCCGATGTGGTGATGCCAAATATCTGGTCCTGTCGGCAATTGAAAATCATGCTGTGTGAGTGTTCTGACAAAAAAAAACAACACATCTGTGATGATAATTTAATGTGGTAAAATTCAAATTTTATTTAATTAAGTTCACTGTTCAATTTTACAATGTAACAATGATTAAAATTGGTTCTTTTTCTCAAGTTTTTGTATGGAATACTTGTTAACCTTAATGCAAGTTTGTGATCTTCTAAGACTACACTTCTGAAAGAAAAAAAAAAGAAACTGTGTGGCATTACACCTATCCAACTGGAGAAGGAAGTCCTATTCAAGCGATAAAACTTCAAGTGTAGCACCACAGTGACTATGATAACATCAAAACGTTATGCACAATAGTAAAGGGATGAGATGAAAGAATTCTGCTTAAAGGTCTTGCCTGTACTATTCAATGCTACAATGCCCTCATCCACTGTGCTGCTGTTTTCCACCTGTGGAGTGATAAGACTCAGTGATCTATGAAGCACAGCAGCAACATGAAGGATCATCCGCAACTGTCTGTTCGGGAAACAAACAGCTCCTTTTCTGCTTTTTCAGAATAAAACAGAGGTCACAAAATGTGGCTTTAAGGTCTTGCCTCCACTATCCTGAATGTACACACTGAATAAGACTCACTTCAGTCATCATCTTTCATCCTGCTGGCAGATAAATGTGGCACATCAGATTACTATTGTACTTACAACATTATTGCGATTAGTGGTCAGGCTTAAAAAAAAAAAGGTTCTTGCGGTAGACAACATCAGAAGCTTCCAGAATGCATAGACATTAGCCTAGTTATGCATTTCTTGAAAGAATAAATAAATGTGACAAATAATTGTGTCAAGAAAATGCATTCATTCATTTGCTACACAGAAAATAAATTGCAAGTTTTATTGAGCCCTGATACATAGTTTTTCAATAATTAAATAAATCCACACAAGCATGCATGGTTTAAAATAATAATAAAATGTTACGGTCACAAAAATGCGGCACATCAGTGGTTAACGATTCTAGTGCAACATTTATTTAATTCTAAAAAGTAATCCAGGTAATGACAAAATAAAAACTAGAATTATACTTTGAACAGGCTAGGAAAAAGCAAACAAGCAAGCAAACAAGCCAACAGGACTACAAAGTAAAATCTAAATGAAAAAGAAAGACAAAACACAAGGAGCTTAAGTACACACAACTAAACAGGGTAATGACACACAGCTGAACACAATGACACAAACAAAGGAACATGGGAACTGAAGTCTAAAATAAAAACAAAAACTGAAACATAACAGATGAATTGTCCTCTAGTGTCCATTATAAGCACTGCCACTTACCGTCTAAAGCTATAGTCTACAGCTGTGTTCACACCAGATGCGGCATGCACAAATAAATTGCGACATTCGCACGTAAATAGACACGTGAACATTGAGTTTACTCGCTTTATTTGTGCGTCAAATTGGCTTCATTTGCATGTCAAATTCACTTCAAAATAGATGCGGATTCGCATCATGGGCAGGGCTTCTGTCTGTCTGGTGACTCTAGATTCATTGCTAAATGGCTAACATGGATTTTATTGAGAGAGTAGCTGTGCTTTATGAAGGCTGAAAAACAGTGTAGATTCGTTCGGCGCCGTGTCTGAGTCCACTAGATCCTTTCAGAGATGCACCCAGCTCTGTGAGTTCATCAACTCCTCCAGAAACTATACCTGGATGATGGAAGCTTCCAGCAGTGCTTCAGACTGAGCCAAGGGCAGTTTGAGGAGCTGTTGTCCAGTATCAGCAAGAGGATTTCCCCTCGGGACACAAACAACA
The DNA here is from genome assembly GCA_903798125.1 of Danio choprae. NCBI lineage: Eukaryota > Metazoa > Chordata > Actinopteri > Cypriniformes > Danionidae > Danio > Danio choprae. The sequence continues at coordinate 13,685,668 of CAIGQW010054109.1, forward strand.
GGCACTACGTCATAATCACGCCCAATCACACACATCAGAATCACAGAGCAGGGTCAAACGCGCAAAACGCTCAATTTGAATTGCATTATTCTCGCCGCAGGATGTCTATTTGCGTCTTTGCATTGACTTAACATGTAAATCACTCGCGCTTGACATTTCATCCGCGTCTGGTGTGAACGCACCATGACAGTTACACATTTGTTAAGAAAATGCCAAAACAATAGGTGGCGATATAGCCCAAATCGTAAAGCCATGCTGGCCGATCAGAAGCCTGAAAAAGTTGACATCACTTTGACATCACATCCCAAAATCAACAACACTGCAAACAGAGTTCCCGATTAAAAAAAAGAGTTTCCGTTTCAGTTGACTGTGCTTGTGTTTGAATGAATGGCCACATAGAAAAAAAGTGCTTTTGTTTGTGTTGACAGGACCTTAGTCACCTTGGAATTTTTCCAATTCTTTATGTTCAGAGCACAAACAAAACAACAAAATACTGGTAACAAAAAAACACTAACACTGGCCTTCTTCATGTAGAAGCCATTCGCAAAACTCTATTAGCATCACCCTTAAACTTGTGTCATCTCCAACTTTTGTCCTTTTCTTAGGGAAGTCAGCATGCTGATAGTCCCATAAATGTGCAGTTTCCTCATTTGTTTTAGAAGCCCTATTTTTGTGTTCCAAAAAGGAAATAAAATGCCATTAGAACAACATCAAGGGGAGAATATGATGATTCAGTTTTTTTATTGTTTTTTTTTTTCTTTTTGCATGAGCTATCCCTTAAAGGGAAGATTTCTGAAGAAAAATGAAGATTTACTTAATGTTTACTCACTCTCCAGTGGATCCAAACTTTTATAATTTTCTTTATTCTGTTGAACACTAAAGAATATACTTTAAAGTTGTTAAAAACCTGTAACCATTGACTTCCATAGTAGGAAAAACAAATACTGTGAAAGTTGATGGTTACAGGTTTCCACCTTTCTTCAAAATACCTTCTTTTGTGTTCAACACAAGAAAGATAGTTAAACAGGTTTGGAACAAGCAAAGGGCGAGTAAATGATGACAATAATTTTTTTTTTGGGTGATCTATCGAAAGGGGTCTGGATGCAGACTTTGTGCAGTTGCAAGGTGTGCATGCAAAGCTTTTTAATGCACACCCCTAACCCTACCCCTCACAGTGACATCACTAGCTCCATTGAGTGCATTGTGTCTAACATTGCAAGTCTGAGATATGCAGTCTCAGTTTGCAAATCCAAGTCTGCATCCAGATACTATTGAAATTGTCCCTATAAAAACAAACACACCAACCAACTAACTAATTTACAAAGACTACAAAGTCTACTACAAATATTATATATATGGGGTGAATGGTATTCAATTGCTTGCTAAACAATAATGACTTAAATCAACACTATAACATTTAATATTAAGGCATGATGAATTAGATTAAAAGGAAGGTAAATATTATTGCTACATATCATTTTTAAGTTTCTTAATATGACTCAATCTTGGCTTACAACCTTTGTCTTGATGTTTAAAAATAATGAACATCATCCATGTCATTTTACAGGTCATGTTTGTGTTTCCTTATAATATCCTGACTCACATCTATTGGCTTTTTCAACTGATGCTCTAAAGGAAAGTAACATGACTCAACATACAGTATTACACTAAGTAATATCAATCATTTGCAGTTATGGTATCATCTTGATGGTAATGACACTCAAGCAGTTAAATCATTTAACTTAAGCAGCAAGGTTTTAAATAAATACACGTATTCATTATTTTGACAATGACATCAAAGAGACAAAAATCTACTAATTAATAAGATAATTATCATTACTCATTATTGCCCAGACCTGGTGTAACATATTTTAAGGCTTAAAGCATTAAAACAAATAAAAATACACAATTATAGATAATATCTATTCAGTATTTTAAATTGGCACCACTTCACAAGTTCAGATTTCTGAGAGACCTCTGATTGGATACTGCATTTGAGAAGTCAACAGATATGTCTGATGTCATTGTTCCATGCAGAAACAAACAAACAAACAAACAAACAAACAAACAAACAAACAAACAAA
>CAIGQW010054109.1:13687761-13707108 GCA_903798125.1 Danio choprae
AAACAAACAAACAAACAAACAAACAAACAAACAAACAAACAAACAAACAAACAAACAAACAAACAAACAAACAAAAAGCATTATACATGGAAATATTTGACACTCTCCTGAGCACAAAAGCAAATATGCCAAATCTCTTTCACCAGCATCAGATGAGGCACCATTTTTCACTGGTACATCAAGCAGGAAATGACATCACTTATTGTTTAAGTTTGTCCCGGTCCTATGTGTGAAAGGACCTTTTAAACCTCAGATGTAGAGTGTCAAGAGTGAGTTGATCCCCATGTTGACAGTAACTGCTGTTAAATGACCCAGGTTAAGATGCCCTTCTCATATCAGGCCAAGACATGGCCATGTACTGTACTGACATCTAAAGGTCAGTCTTTCAAGGATGGTGAAAAGAGGTCAGGTGGTTTGAAAGAGGAATAAAGGTAGCCATTTAATCCAGCTTCTTTTGTGAAGAAAGATAAAAAAATGCCTTTCTGTGATGTCTTGGATGATTGAAAATCTTCACAGATCTTCATAATAAAACAACACATTTTGTCAAATAGCATGGTGACTGCTTTTTACTTAATATTTGTCAACAATTTTAATATAGCTCACAGTAAAAATGTAATTTTGCAACTGAAATCACACCATTATGTTGCTTCAATACCGTGTGTGTGTGTGTGTGTGTGTGTGTGTGTGTGTGTTTAGAAACTCTAAAATAGATAAACAATAACGTACCCTGGGAAGTACACTAGTCATAGCCTTTGTAGCGTAAAAGGTACCGTTTTGTACCTTTTCCTCTGAGTGTAGACACATTTTCCCCTACAGTAAATAAAATGTGACTTTATGTGATTAATAGTGCAAACTGAATTATAGCTTATCAGCATTATTTCACCTGCAAATGATCTCCTCCATCATAATATTTGTGCATTCAAGTATGACATCCCTAAAAATGAAATTGCTCTAGGTTTAACACGTTGGGCTTCATGATTTATCTCTAGGACTCACAAAACATGCTACAAAACATGTGAGCAAAATGTAAAATAAAATAAAAATAATAATAATCGAAGGACAGTGGATATATTTCCTCAAAGCTTTTGTCAACTGAATGAGGAAGACATTTCTTAGTTTAAAGTGTTGTGAAAAATCCCACTACCTACTTTTTCACACTTTTGTGAGACACTTTTTTTTGTCGAAAGTCAGTAAGGAAGCAACTTCAAAGTTACTGGCGGTTCTCTCAAATGGTTTTAAGGTTGTTTATTTGAAAAAAAAAATATTTTATAATTTTTCTCTACCGTATTTACAGTTTGAAAAGTATTTTTCTTTTTTTGAAGGAGTATTTAATGTTGATCTATTGTTACTTTTAGCAAAAAAAATAAAAAATCTAAATGATTATACCTGAAATTCTGAAGACCTATTAGCAGTAGCTTAGACAATAATAATAATAACAAAACAACCTCTCAAAACACATCCAAATTAATGGCAATTCAAATAGTTTTTAAATTGTTTCTTAATATTTTAGCACTGCATTTTAACCTGATGCTTTAAACATAGCCAGCACCATAAAATTACTGTTAGAATCATTTGATATCTGATTGTTTTGCACACATACACATGCGCATCCATCTACGTTCACTTGATCACATTCAAGACCTATGAAGAGATGATGCCAACCACCCAAGACCTTCGAGGACAACAAATACACTTAGGCATCACCTTTTTTGGAAGGACAAAAAAAGATTTTGATTGTAATGCAATAATGTGCACCCTTTGTAACAATAATTGTTGTGAAAAGTGCTGTACGAATAAACGTGAATTGAATTTGCACATCCACAGGCACACACGTAAAGCACACACACGCGCGCATGCACACACACATAAACCAAAAAAAAAATTATTTGCATTTATCAATCAGCAGCTAAGCCACAGTCCTCACGGCAGTATCACAAACACAGACAGATTTCATGAATTTTGAATAGCTTAGCCATAAAGTCATGATGAAATGCTTTCTTTGTAAGGATGTTGGCTTTGCTCTATATATTCGGTTTTGAAGATCAGAAGACTTCTCACACAGTTTGCTCACTGATCAAGACGTGAGGTCAAAACACAGAGAATTTACTTCTTTTAAATACACAAGTAATGACTATCTCATTGAATGTTTTGGGTGACACGGATTAGATATATAAAACTAAATAAACAAATAAATCTTAAGCATCTCCACTAATGCTTAGCACAGCTGTTTTGCATCGTTGGCTTCTGTATACTGTAGATAATAAAATAGTGAAGAGAAACCGAGACCCAGAGATCTGAGTAACAATAAAGAGAGATAGTATGGTCAGTGCAGACTGTATAGTGGGCCATTTGATAAATGAAAAGCAAGTGAGTAGTGGCAGACCGCCACAATAAATACAAGAACAAATACTGTTAGATGTAGTGGAAGTAGAGCAAATAAATACATCCAAGTACTGTTTCTTCTTGGGGGCCAATTCTGTTATGACAACGATCTTACTGAAGCATGTAGTCGAGAAAGAGAGAGAGAAAGAGAGAACAGAGAAGGGGGGAGAGATGCATAGATTGGATCCCATTCCTGTGGTACTGGATGGTAATGTAAAAATATGCTTTCTGGATTAAAAAAAAGCAGCCAAATTTTCGATGGACAGACGGAGACCTAGTATGAAGGCCAGAAATCCACTCAACTGTTTGTATGACAAAAGAGCTTATTTACAAGCTTAAATAATTAATAAAAGATGCAAAGGTACAAAAACGGATACTGTACATATACAATCACAAGTACATCATTAATACAGTGCATTCGGAAAGTATTCATAGCGCTTCACCTTTTCCACTTTTTTTAATGTTACAGCATTATTCCAAAATGGATTAAATTCATTTATTTACTAAAAATTCTACACACAATACCCCATAATGACAATGTGAATTTTTTTTTTATTTATTTGTTGCAAATTTATTAAAAATAAAAAAAAAACAGAAAAATCAAATGTACATAAGTATTCACAGCCTTTGCTCAATACTTTGTTGATGCACCTTTGGCAGCAATTACAGCCTCAAGTCTTTTTGAATATGATGCCACAAGCTTGGCACACCTATCTTTGGGAATTGTTGCCCATTCCTCTTTGCATTACCTCTCAAGCTCTATCAGGTTGGATGGGAAGCGACGTGTACAGCCATGTTCAGATCTCTCCAGAGATGTTCAATAGGATTTAGGTGTGGGCTCTGGCTGGATCACTCAAGGACATTCACCGAGTTGTTGTGAAGCCACTCCATTGATATTTTGGGGGTGTACTTTGGGTCATTGTCCTGCTGGAAGATCCGTCGTCCCAGTCTGAGGTCAAGAGCACTCTAAAGCAGGTTTTCATTCAGGATGTCTTTGTACATTGCTGCATTCATCTTTCCCTCTATCCTGACTAGTCTTCCAGTTCCTGCTGCTGAAAAACATCCCCACAGCATGATGCTGACACCACCATGCTTCACTGTAGGGATGGTATTAGCCTGGTGATGAGCGGTGCCTGGCTTTCTCCAAACGTAACGCCTAGCATTCACTCCAAAGAGTTCAATTTTAGTCTCATCAGACCAGAGAATTTTGTTTCTTATGGTCTTAGTGGCTTCCGTCTGGCCACTCTAACATACAGGCCTGATTGGTGGATTGCTGCACAGATGGTTGTCCTTCTGTAAGGTTCTTCTCTCTCCACAGAAGAACGCTGAAGCTCAGACACAGTGACCATCGGGTTATTGATCACCTCCCTGACTAAGGCCCTTCTCCCCCGATCACTCAGCTTAGATGGCCGGCCAGCTGTAGGAAGAGTCCTGGTGGTTCCAAACATCTTCCACTTACGGATGATGGAGGCCACTGCGCTCATTGGAACTTTCAGTGAAGCAGAAATTTTTCTGTAACCTTCCCCAGCCTTGTGCCTCGAGACAATCCTGTCTCTGAGGTCTACAGACAATTCCTTTGTCTTCATGCTTGGTTTGTGCTTTGACATGCACTGTCAAACCTGGGACATTATATAGACAGGTGTATGCCTTTTCAAATCATGTCCAATCAACTGAATTTACCACAGGTGAACTCCAGTTAAGCTGCTGAAACATCTCAATAATGATAAGTGAAACAGAATGTACCTGAGCTGAATTTAGAGCTTCACGGCAAAGGCTGTGAATACCTATGTACATGTGATTTTTCAGGTTTTTTTATTTTTAATAAATTTGCAACAATTAAAAAAAATCTTTTCACATTGTCATTATGGGATATTGTGTAGAATTTTGAGGAATTAAATGAATTTAATTGTTGCAACAGTATTAAGAATGCTAGGCTTAAAAACGAAATATTGGAATACATTTGTTATGTAACCTACAATGGATACGATTGTATTTGGTTTATTTATGTCTTTCAGTATCACAATGAACCTGCAAATTAACTGCTGTTAAAACTAAAAGAAAACATTTAATGCATTATAATATTTATATCTCTGCTATTTAATTTTTCAACTATAACACCATTTATTATATGCATTTCACAGATAAACGCAGCATTGTCCATAAACACACATCTAGCCCACTCAGAGTTAATGGAAAAAACCAATGCACACATACTAAATTTGACTTTCATTTATTTGTAAATCACAACAAGTTGAGCAAAAGCCATAATTACGTACCGAAGCAAGCTGAGCCATAGTAACGTACAAATTAAATTAATCTCTGATCTGATATGAATAAAAAAAAAATAGTAGTGTCTTTATTTTGCACTGCTGACAGAGATGAGGTAGACTCTGAATTCCACTCAATAAGTAGCTAATTAAATCGGTTGACAACAACCATGAAGAAAAATATCCCTCTCCACATGGGATTTAATTAGATTAGTTAATAGGATATGAAGACACTCTTAAGTCTGAGATTGAGCGCCTGGAAACATGAGGGATGTGTACAGTGTGAGTAAAGTCAAACTGGATAAGGTAACCAATCTTTCATTTAATTACTCTAATGACCCAGCTTCTAATTAGCGTGGAGCCTGATGTGTGGTGGGCATATATGGGATGATAATGTAGTCATTACTGCTCAGGAGAGAGAAACTGCGCCAAAGTTGCCATTATAAATTTCCTCCTTAATGCCCTTCACTCGTTCTCTTTCATCCACAGCTTTTTCTTCTCTTGTACTATAACCGTTTGATATCATATCTGTTTATGTGTGAAGTGATCATGTAGCAAATGCAGCGAGTCGAGCTATTTTAGCTTATAATTAACTTGTGACTTGACAATTTGTTTGTCAAATTGTTAAAAACCCTTTTTAGCTGCACTTTTACCTTATACAGCTTTAATCGGATGCTTAAAGTTCCATTGTTTTACATAACATATTCAAAACAAAGAATAATTCATTCCTATAACCAAAATCTAATGAAAATTTAAGTAATTATGAGTAATTTTATAGCAATTAAGAGTTTCTCTGCAACATAAAGCATGCATTTGCACACAACAACACACATTTATTAATTGGAACGTTAATTACACATTCAGACTACTGAAATAATTATATTATTATTTTCTTTTTTGAAACATTTGGTTTAAGGCTAGCCTATTTTATTATTATTATTATTATTATTATTATTATTATTATTATTATTATTACTACTATTAATTAATTAATTAATTAATTAATTAACAGTTGTCCATAGCTCATGATTCAGATTTTTTTTCTATGCTTAAAAATAATAAACATTCATTCATTCATTTTCCTTCGGCTTAGTCCCTTTATTAATCTGGGGTCGCCACAGTGGAATGAACCGCCAACTTATCCAGCATATGTTTTATGCAGCGGATGCCCTTCCAGCTGCAACCCATCACTGGGAAACATCCATACACTCATTCACACACATACACTATGGACAATTTAGCTTACCCAATTCACCTAGCGCATGTCTTTAGACTTGTGGGGGAAACCAGACCACCCGGAGGAAACCCACGCAAACACGGGGAGAACATGCAAACTCCACACAGAAAGGCCAACTGACCCAGCCGGGACTCGAACCAGCAACCTTCTTGCTGTGAGGTGACAGTCACTGAGCCACCATGTCGCAGCTGTTTCTATAATGTACTTCAACCATGACGCTGTTTGTAGTTTGATTAAAACAAATTATTTTCCATGACCATCACAATGCTTTCTTAAAAGCAGCTTCCTATGTAGACAGCAGTATTGAGGGCAGGTGGCCAGGGTTTGGAGCAGAGCCACTAACCACTGAGCCACCGTGTCACCCACATGTGTTTTTTTTATCCTTAAATATTTTATTTAACTTCCACCAAGACATTTCTAATGATATAAATATAGTACAATTTAGCATAATCGATAGAGTGATAAATCAAAATCATTCATTCATTCATTTTCATTTCGGCTTAGTCCCTTTATTAATCTGGGGTCGCCACAGCGGAATGAACCGCCAACTTATCCAGCATATGTTTTACGCAGCGGATGCCCTTCCAGCCGCAACCCATCTCTGGGAAACATCCATACACACCCATTGTCACTCATACACTACGGACAATTTAGTCTACCCAATTCACCTGTACCGCATGTCTTTGGACTTGTGGGGGAAACCGGAGCACCCGGAGGAAACCCACGCCAACACAGGGAGAACATGCAAACTCCACACAGAAACGCCAACTGACCCAGCCGAGGCTCGAACCAGCGACTTCTTGCTGTGAGGCGAACGTGCTACCCACTGCGCCACTGTGAGGCCCGATAAATCAAAATACATTACATAAATATATGTTACACTAAATGATAATGGCTGCACGGTGGCGCAGTGGGTAGCACGATCGCCTCACAGGAAGAAGGTCGCTGGTTCGAGCCTCGGCTGAGTCAGTTGTGTCAGTCATGTTCTCCCTGTGTTTGCATGGGTTTCCTCTATGTGCTCTGGTTTCCCCCACAAGTCCAAAGACATGTGGTACAGGTGAATTGGGTAGGCTAAATTGTCTGTAGTGATTGAGTGTGTGTGGATGTTTCCCAGTGATGGGTTGCAGCTGGAAGGGCATCCGGTACGTAAAACATATTCTGGATAAGTTGACAGTTCATTCAGCTGTGATGACCCCAGATTAATAAAGGGACTAAGCCAAAAAGAAAATGAATGAATGAATGAATGAATGAATGAATGAATGAATGAATGAATGAATGAATAAATGATAATGGAACAATATTTTACCATACTGTATGTGAACATTTCATTTTAGTTATACAGATTTTCAAATCTGTTGTTGTGTTTACTTTCCAACATTTGTCCACGAGTGTTTGTAATTGCACTTGCTGATGTTTGCTTCATGCTGTTAATAAAGATTTACTGTCAGAAGTGCTTTTGAGCTTGTCTAAAGAATCCTCTGCTCTGAACCCAGGCTTTGTTTCTGAAACTGCACATCAAAGGCATGGATGTGCAAATGATGTACATCAATATTTAAGGATTTTCATTGAGTGAACATGGGAAAGCTCAGAGTATAAACATCAGATGGTCTTCCTGCTTTATTCCAAGTATATACATGAATCAAAGTGTTTAGTACTGATGTACTAAATGCTTTTTCCAGGACCAAGCCTCTGTTCGTTTGAATTGAGAAAACCAAGGTGTCACTACAGTTTCTGGACTTGCTAGTAATGCGAGTAGTTACCAATCAGATTACTTTACCCAAGTAATTAGTAAAAGTAATGCATTATTATTATTTTTATTTACTATAAAATGTTTTTTTTTTCCAAAAACGTTATGTCCGTTACTTATTTTTCTCACTTATTTTTCTTACTGAGCGTAGTGTCTTAGTGCTGAGGGATAGTATCTCTTAAAAAAAGAACCAAGCAAAATAACTTATCTGAAAATATTGTGTACTGCCAAGAATTTTATGCTTTAAAATATTGAAATACATTTGGTAACCTTTAAAAAAGGGTACAGTCGTATGTGCTTTATTTAGGTCTTTCAGTGTCACAGTAGCCCTGCAAATTAATTGTGCTCTTAAATTTTATTTTTTTATTTTTAAATCCTAATGTATTCATTATAGAAATTATTTATTAAAACTAGTATGTTTAACCGCTTTGTAGGGTACGCATGGTTTATATATATTATTTTGTTTTGTTACAAACAAGCAAGCCTAGCCCAGATGAAAAAGAAACAACAACACATTACTTTCCTTAAAAGGTAACTTAATCATTTAGCTTCTTTTATGAAGAAGTATACAAGATTGTAATGCATTACTTTTAAAATAAACTTTCACCAATACTGGGCATAGACATAAACGTTATAATCATGATTTTCAATAGTATTACACTGCACTGTGTGTGTATATTAATAGAATTTGTTCACTTTTGGCATCTGATAAAGTGTATCGACCATTTTTGTTATAACAAAATTTCATTATTCAATGTTAAAATGCAAAATTGATATTCATGATGTCAGACTTAACAAGCGCATAGTTTGGCGGTGTCATTGTGAAAGTGTAAAGTCTGTGTCTGAAGTGTTTCCTCATAGGAGAGAAGATTGAACTGTCTTGCAGGACCTCAACAGTGTGACTTGCTGCACAAGTAGGCAGTGTGAAGTGAGCTGAGACTGTCTTAAGCAGCCTCTCCAGATGATGCCCACATCAGTTCCAGCCCAGAGACTTCTGTCTGCAGACTCATTTTCGACCAGCAAAAGAGAGGAGGAATAAAACGGTTTTGTTTCTTCTCTCACGAATGGACAGTATACGGGATGGTTCTTATGCTTCATAGATCACCGATTGTGAGCACTACACTAATAGAAAATGGAACATGTTGAACAATTTTGGCATCAACAAACTACAGTAATTGATTATTACATAGTTTGAAATTTGAGTTGATGCAAAACAGAAAGCGAGCAAAACAGCCATAGGACAATTTTCAAAACACAGCAATCATTTCTTTGCTCAATCAGAACAACTTGTTTATAATGTTTTTCATAAAACGCACCTAAATATTTAAAGGGAGAGCTCACCCAAAAATGAACATTCTGTCATCACTTAATCATCCTTTACTTGTTTAAAACCCATTTGAGTTTCTTTCTTCTGTTTAACACAAACATTTTTAAAATAAATGCTGGTTACTGGTACCCATTGACTTTAAGATTACTTTTCCTACTATGAAAATTGATGGGTCCCAGCAAACAGCATTCTTCAAAATATCTTCTTTAGTGTTCAATAGTTGAAAAAAAGGTTTAAAACCAGAAGAGGGAGAGAAAATTATGATGTAATTTTAATTTCAGGGTGAACTAACCATTTCAAGAGCAATATGACACATGATGCACTCTTGAAAATAATGGTTCTTTATTGGCACCATTGTTTCTTGAAGGAAACGTTAACAGCCATAGAACATTTTTAATCCTCAAAAGGTTAATGATAAACAGGTTTTTAAGATGTTCTTCAATCTATAACAAAATGGTTCCTTCAAAGGGAATAGTTCTAGGATGAATCATAGTCATCATTTACTCTCCTTCCACTTGTTTCAAACCTGTATTAGTTTCCTTCTGTTGAACACAAATTTTGAAAAATGTTGACCATCAACTGAAAGTGGAAGTCAATGACAGCCAATCATTTAGGATGTGAACTACTCAAGAACTGTTTACTAAAAGGTTCTTCACAAAAAAAGGCTGTACTATGGCATCACTGCAAAACCTTTTTTTTGAATGAATGACTGACAGCACAAATAATGTTACATTTAAGATTATGACAGAATTATATGTCTTAAAGGTCTAGTGAAGCGCTTTGAAATATGCATTTTTATTCGACATTTGACGTAATCTCAACCGATACATGAAGAGAGGGTGGGACATAGTGTAGCTCCTCTGGTTTTTAAAAAAACTGCCAATAGCATTTTGCTTTATCACCGCTCTGCCAATGAGAGTGGTGGAGCTCAAGTGCAACAAATGAAAAGCAAATGAGAAGGGTAAAGTCCATATAGGATACAGTTGAGGATTTGCACATCAATATAGCATTGTTTTTGTAACATAAATAATACTTGGTACAACTACTGTTTTTACATTACTGTGATGGTTGGGTTTAGGGTAGGGGTAAGGGTAGGTTAATAAAATACAATTAATGGGAAATTTAAAAAAATAATAATATAAATATTTCTCGTCCTGCAACCGTATCTGATCTAGCAACAAGCAATGAGAAGTGTCTTGAAGGGGGCGGGGCATGTCAGATACTGGAGATCATTTAATTGGTTATAATTTGATGAGAAACGTAAAAAGTATGAGGTAATGTGAATAAAACCGTTGATCCATTTAGGCTAAAGTGACAAACTACAAGCTTTACATGGTTATTTATACCAGATTTACATCTTCTAAACTAGAATTTTTGTCTAGTTTTGTTTTGGAGCACACTAGCTATAACAATACTGATTCTAACATCTAAAGAAACTTTATTTTAATTTCATATGACCTTAACATGGGCTGCACAGTGGCGCAGTGAGTAGCACGATCGCCTCACAGCAAGAAGGTCGCTGGTTCGAGCCTTGGCTGGGTCAGTTGGCATTTCTGTGTGGAGTTTGCATGTTGTCCCTGTGTTCTTCCTCCGGGTGCTCCGGTTTCCCCCACAAGTCCAAAGACATGCGGTATAGGTGAATTGGGTAAGTGTACTGTATGTGTGTGAATGAGTGTGTGTGGATGTTTCCCAGAGATGGGTTGCAGCTGGAAGGGCATCCGCTGCGTAAGGGAATAAGCCGAAAAGAAAATGAATGAATGAATGAATGACCTTAACATTTTGGGCAATTTATCACACATAACTATAAAAACCAGAATGTACCCCTTTGAATAAGTTGTTAATAGGGAAAAATATGCAAAAACTCCTTATAAATTCAAGTGACATGACAACATGACAGCAAGTAAATAGCAAAAAAAAAATAAATAAATAAAAAAAAAATATATATATATATATATATATATGTGATTTATCAGCCGTATGAGTTCTACTTCACGTTTTGCTTGACTTGTCATCATTTATCCATTTTATGATGAGTATGACAAGTATTGATATTTATGTTAAGTTTTGACAAGTACAGTACAAATTTATGTTGCTTGACAGAAGAGAAAATGAAGCAGAAAAAGAAGAAGAAAAAAATATAGATTTTGATATTGATTTTTTTCTTCTTCTGCAGAAAAATCTAAATAGTTTCATTTGTTTTCTTCATATCTGAACTGTCACTCTTCCCGTTTTCTTCAGGTCCCTCGGCTCCTGTTGTGCTCTCAAAGGACACTTGTCCTCTGACGGCAGAGAATTCAGGAGGCTTACAATAGGTTCAGTGGAGAAACAGATAATGTGAGAGGCTTGTCAATAGTCTCAGGAGATCACTTACGCAGGTAATGTCTTTCTTTGCTTATTACATCTTAAAATTCTACTGAGTGGTAAAATAGACAGTACTGCTGTTCATATTCACGACTGCATTGTTATTATTCATTCTTTTTCCTTCGGCTTAGTCCCGTTATTCATCAGGGCTTGCCACAGTGGAAGGAACCGCCAACTTATCCAGTGTATGTTTTACACAGCGCATGCCCTTCCAGCTGCAACCCAATACTGGGAAACATCAATGCACTTTCACATTCACACACATACACTACAGCCAATTTAGCTTATTCAATTCACCTATAGCGCATGTCTTTGGACTGTGTGGGAAACCAGAGCACCCGGAGGAAACCCACACCGACACGGGGAGAATATGTAAACTCCACACAGAAATGCCAACTGACCCAGCTGGAGCTCAAACCAGTGACCTTCTTGCTGTGAGGTAACAGTGCTAAAGTAAAGTAAAATAAAATAAAATACTGCATCTGATATTATTTTTCAGAACTGCAAATTAATTAATTGGTATTGCACATTTTCTTTATCAAGATCTCACAATTATAACTTTTTTCCCCTCCCTGCTTTGAGTTTATACTTCACAACTTTAATACAATTTTGTTCAAATGTAACAAACCTGAGTTTATATATTGTATATCCAAAGTGTACTTTAAAAAAATAATAATAAAGATTACACTTGTTTTTACATTTGCAGATGTTTTTTCCAAGCTAATCTGATTTACTAATAATGCAATTTTATTAATAGCTAATAACACAGAGCAATACTACACTAGTATGATATGAGATTTTGACAAATGAGATATGAAAGTTAAGTTATAAACGTTATAAACTAAATATTAATTTCTCACAAATTTCCTTATTATTAGCTTGCCTAACACAATTCTAAATTGATATCTTGCAATTCACAATTAACCAAAATTGTTATTGAATTTCTCCCAATTAAACTGTGAGCTATAAATTCAGAATTGTGACACTTTGATATAAACTGATGATTTTTCCTTCCTTGCAACTGTAATTTTATGTCACAAATAAAAAGGAAAGATTAAAGTAAGTTACCACTTGCAATTCTGGGTTGAACGTCATGTTTTGTAATAGGCCTAGTGATAATCAGCAACAACAACAAAAAATAATACTTTGACTTTTGATGATTCAATAATCTTCAGCGGGTTCTTAAACTAAAGGTTTCCTCCTAACAGTCAGACAGTGAAAGCGACAGCTCAGAGGCTGAGGGAAAGGCCATGAAATGGTGTTCTTGATGCGGATGTGTTGATATTTAATCATTCCTCCTTCCTTCCCACACTCAACGAGTAAGATTAGCTCAGTGCTGACAGGGAGGCCTTGTTCAATTTTTGCTTTCATGGCTGTCTGTACTCGCTCTGTTTTGAGGCTGTGGGGGTTTGAAGCTTGTACCCACCTGACATTAGATTACAAACTAATTCTGCAGTTCAGGCTGAGTGCATTTCAATTTAGGGTCTGCATTATTGATCTGAAAGAACAGAACCAGATCCCTGACAGAGACCTCTGTCCTCTGAGCGGCAAATTATCAAACTGAGTGGCTATTCTTCCTTTGTGTTAATAGCCTTTCCAAATATAGACATTACATACTTATCTTTTTAAGAAAGTACTGATCTTTTGAAGATGTGCATTGTCTCGTTTACTGAATCTAGTCTGATTCATATGGATGTGAATAACAAAAGGCACAGATTTCATGATTTTTTTTCCACTTACACATGTGCCTGCACACACATGCAATAATTATAATAATTACACACAAAATCAATCAATCAATCAATCAATCAATCAATCAATCAATCAATCAATCAATCAATATTTAAATCTGTTCCACTATATGAACCATGAGTCATTGTGAAATTGCTAAGTAATATGGGTAACACTTTACTTGATGGGGGTATACATAAGACATGAAACCTTTATAATCATGATATGAACTATCATGAATATGAAGAGATTATATGTGTGCTTATGACAAATGTCCTTAATGTCATTCACATAACTTGCCATTAATCTGTCATAAACATGATATGTCATGGAGACAATGTAATTGTCTCAAATTCAGTTATACAAATAAAATATGTCATTAAAGTGTCATTGTTATTAAATATGAACCATTTAAAAAAAAAAAAATTGACAGGGTATTAACACTTTTGTAATGTTAAAGACAAATATATTTTGTTCTATTGAAAATAAGTGTCCAGAATATATTAATAACAATCATATATAATGTTTGGCCAGGCAGCAAGCAATGACAAATTCAGTTTGTGATCAGTCCTCTGAGAAGCAAGCCTTGAGGGGTCAGTATGTTAATTAGTTTAATCATAATCATATCGTTCAGCAGTTTAACACTGTCTCTCATGCATCGTATGTCAGTCAAATTTGTGTTCATGTCATTAATTAATGAGGGAAACAGTGTTAACATGTTTATTTGGTGATTGCGATTACTGCGTTTCAAGCTTTTTAAAGTGTAGCGAGTGATCTTTTATGCTGGCAAGTGCTTGTATCCTCACATTCGCTTGCTATGCATGTTACACTGAAGCATTCTCTCCGCTTTGGGCAGCAGCCATCATTATGATATTGTAATCCAAATGAGTTGGCAATGCAGTGCTTTTGGACAGATTAATATAGTTTAGCATACTGTTTCAATGGAAGCATACTGCATTAAAGGTGCTGTTTCTTCATCTAAAAAAAACAAAAAATGAATTTCAATCTGTTTCTTTGGCGCAATCATTTGGTGTGAGGATGACTATAACCTGTTTGTATGAAAAAAATGGCAGACGGTTGGAATGTTTTAAAACAGTTTGATGACGATCATTATTTTTGCAATCCTGTTTAGCGCTGCTGCATGCTGGCTCACAAATTCGGCACTTCATCTTCAAATGACATAACAGGGAGACCAAATTGCATCATTCTGTGCTTGGACCGTCGAAGGAAGTTGTTGTTTGATTCTAACACGGAGAAAAGAGGGTCCTCTATTTCCGTGAATTCTGCCAAAAAATGACAACTTGACTCAGTGTATGCCATTTCCATTTAAATGGGAATCAATCTCTCTTTAACGGCTGTGAATGCCTTGGGATGTTTGCCTGAGTGTTGCATGAGGCAAGCAAATTGGTGGGTGACATTTTATGATATTGATGGGCGAAGTGTAAATGTTGGGTTTACGTCAGAGCGAGCCTCTAAAGATGCAAAATAAACAAGTTAGACTGTTTGCCTTACCACACAAGACCACAAAGTAAGAACAATAGTGCATTTAGAAGTACAGACAGAACATGTATATAGTTTAACTAAATGAATAGCCACCGGAGCATATTTTCTCTGTATTAGATTAGGATGAATGTGTACTTTAGCTCGCTTTTATCAGTGCGGTTTTAAAAAAAGAAAATATTCTAAAAGAAGTTATGAGCATTTTGTCATGGCAGATGGCAAAGAGCAGTTCTACAGTACTATTACAGGCATTTGTCCTGTAAATTGCTTTGAGAATGATTCACGTTAGGATATTTGTATGAGACATGAAGAAATTAAAATTATTCGAAAGAATATTCAATAAGCAAATGCCAATCTGCCTCACCAGACTGTCCTCTGAAATGTCAACCCTAAGATTTTCACACAGTGCTCATATTACTGTTCTGATGAATCATTAAGAATAGTAGAACTACAGTAGGGGTTACTAGGGCTGTTCAGACACATAGACTTATACAGTATGTTGGCAGCTCATTAGTGGACTTTCCATTTCCATTTTACATAATATAGATAACTTTTTAACACCTTGGATTTACAGATACTACTTTTTCCAGAACAGGTGTGAAACCTTTTATTATTGGTACTTGTCAGTATTAACAATAACAATACAATATTCGGTAACAATATTAATATTAATACATGAATTTCATTCATTCATTCATTTTCTTTTCGGCTTAGTCCCTTTATTAATCTGGGGTCGCCACAGCAGAATGAACCGCCAACTTATCAAGCATATGTATTATGCAGCGGATGCCCTTCCAGCCGCAACCGATCACTGGGAAACATCCATACACACTCACTCATACACTACGGACAATTTAGCCTACCCAATTCACCTATACCGCATGTCTTTGGAATTGTGGGGGAAACCGGAGCACCCGGAGGAAACCCACGCAAACACGGGGAGAACATGCAAACTCCACACAGAAATGCCAACTGGCCCAGCCGGGGCTCTAACCAGCGACCTTCTTGCTGTGAGGCGAATGTGCTATCCACTCCGGCACCGTGCTGCCATTGAAAAACAATGCATAGAAAATAAATATTAGAAAATTAAAAATAAAAAACAAATCTAAAACATGTAAGTGACATATTAAACATCCATGTTGATCCTGAAATAACATCCCTATCAGCCAATCACATTTAGGAGATATGTTTACAATTGATGTTGCATTTAGGCTTGTGTATTGTGCAGACATTTATGGTCATGTGCTTAGGGTTAGGTTTAGGATTTGGTATGGATTATATTTTCAAACAGAAATGATGTTCCAGGATCAAGATAGATGTTAATCCAGGATTGCATGCTGATTGACAAAATAAAACCTACAATTTTTGTCTGTTAATTTTTTTTATTATTTTTTTACGAGAATTCACTTACATGACTTCTATTGTTAGTATTATTTTGCTCTGTCATATTTTATCTCTCATTTAATATCACATGGTACATTAGAGCTTCCATTGCAACAACACTATAATCAAATGACAAATGACTTGTTATTCATTACTCATGCAACAGCAAATGTTTTTTTAGATGTTGTAATACTTGTTTTTACTGTTGCACATACACTATTTTGGGGAATTTACACTTTTAGATTAGCTCTGAACTCCAGGCATGCATGTAGCCTGGTTTCCATCCTAACATGAAGAAAAGCTTTTCAAAGTTTGCAGAAAAAGAAAAAGTGAATTAGGTGCATTTCCATCACGTTATTAGTGGCTGATAGTAGTGTTGATAACGTAGCAACCAACAGTAAACAAGGCAAGCATAATAGAAACAGCTGATTAGTCACGTGGGTGTAATGTTTGCTACATCAGTTTATTCAGAAAAATTACTTTCCATCTCCCATTATTCACATGAACTCTTTTCCAAACCACAGTCCAAAACCACCTCAAGGGTGCTTTTTTTGTGAATTAAGTGATTTATATATGAAAAACCCAACTAGTCTTTGCTCTAATCATTTGTTTAAGCTTGTCATTTTAAATAGATGTTCTTTATAGTGAATATGCCACTACACTATGTCTTCTGTTTACAAAAAAGATTATATAATTACATTAGAGCTTCAGCAACAACATTACCAGCAATCAGAATGATTGTTTAAGCTCTCTGCATTTTTGCATATATGTATATAAGTGTATATAAGGCTTTGGTTAATTTATGTTTTTGTACTCATATTATAAAAGTATGCATGCATGTCACAAGTTTGTTTCCTTCTCATTATCTTGTCTAAAAGTTTCAAAGCTTCAACAAAGTATGTGTGTGTCAAGAGGAGAACATTTACAGACTGCTTCAAAAGGTAGGCTAGGTGTGTATTAGTCACTACTTAGCTTGGAACATGCAGGCTACATATTTAATGTTAAAGTATGTGACTTGTGAACAAAAATATACACTGCTCATGGCTTACAAAAACGATAGTATGATGTCCAGGGTCTAGTGTGCATTTCAGACTGGCTAAACTAAATTTAACACTGCCCTGTCTGATGGTCTGGCTTAAATACTGAAACTTCTTTTGTGACTCACATTGTTCACTCTCTATTTATGTATTTATTTATTTTTATTTTTATTTGAAATGCACACAATTTAGGCTACTGAACATACACATACTCTCTGCAGTCTTTATGGCGCTTTCCAGAGCGATCTTGCAAACACTAAAGATCTTTCTTCCCTGACTGTTTCTTTTGAAAATAGTTCCAAACAAAGTCACAGCTCAGCTAATGCACATCTCTGTGCAAATTAAAACGTGTTTTGTTACTATATGAATAAACTTTTTTTTTTAACTGAGTGAGTCAGTTGATCAAATAAGGCATTCATTAACACAGCGATTTAATTCCTGAATGAATAAGCCATTTTGAACAAATCAATTGATTGAACGATTCAGTGAAAATACACTGCTATAAAATACACATTTCTGATTCCAACGTCTGTTATTTCAATCCTTTTAAAAAAAAAGGAAGGGCATCCGCTGTGTAAAACATATGCCGGAATAGTTGGCGCTTCATTCCGCTGTGGTGAGCCCTGATAAATAAGGGATAAGGAAAATAAATAAGCCGAAGGAAAATGAATGAATGTATGAATGAATTTGACGGTAACAAACTCAATGAAGAATAATACATATTTGTCAAAAGCCTGAAACCACAGAACAAGAGAGGAAAGATTATACAAGAGAGGAAATACTGACAATAAACTCATTTGTTGAATTCCAGTGAATAATGTTGTCCACAGTCAGCTGTAGTCGATGGACAAATGACTTTCACAAGTTCTGCTCCATTATGTCGGGCGCGCTTTTAGATCTCTAAATTAATGAGGCAACATGAGGCAGCTCTGGATGGGTCCCTACCAACACCAGCTGGGCAATGCAGCTAATATGTTCAGAAACCTGTTCATGACAAAACACTGCTGTTGGAGCAAATGACACTTTACAACCTGTTTTTTTCTCTCTCTCTCTCTCTCTCTCTCTCACTCTTATTGTGATCGCACCACATTAAGAGTTTGGAAGGTTTAACACTGCATGTGATCACACAGCTTCAATAGATCTGTTTCAACTGATTTACAATGATTAACAATAAAATTAAAATGAATACATTTCTTGTAGAAATAGAAAAAAGATTAACAAAGACTATTGTAGTATTTCATGTTTAATTCAATGTTGCTTGATGTTTCTTTGGAATTATTTGTCAAACAAATCTGAGGGAAAATCTGAGTGAAATCTCCCTTTTTTCCATCTTTGAAAAAGTAATTTAGTTTGTTGGTTTAAGTATCATGAACAATATACTGAAAGCATTTATTAATCTAATGTTATTGACGGGGCCTCACGGTGGCACAGTGGGTAGCACGTTCGCCTCACAGCAAGAAGGTCGCTGGTTTGAGCCTCGGCTGGGTCAGTTGGCGTTTTTAGTGTGGAGTTTGCATGTTCTCCCCGTGTTGGCGTGGGTTTCTTCCGGGTGCTCCGATTTCCCCCACAAGTCCAAAGACATGCGCTATAGGTGAATTGGGTAAGCTAAATTGTCCTTAGTGTATGTGTGTGAATGAGAGTGTGTGGATGTTTCCCAGTGATGGGTTGCAGCTGGAAGGGCAATCGCTGCGTTAAACATATGCTGGATAAGTTGGCGGTTCATTCCGCTGTGGCGACGCCAGATTAATAAAGGGACTAAGCCGAAATGAAAATGAATGAATGAATGTTATTGACCTGTATATATATAAATATAGCAACAAATTAATAAAAGACAAATAAATACTACTTCACAAACTTAGCTGCAAAGTATAAACAAGTCTAATGAAACTTAATTAGTATTTTGGGGCTGCACTATGATACTTACAGTAAATACAGACTTTTAAAGGGATACTTCATCAAAAAATGAAATTCATTTACTAGTTACTAACCCCCAAGTGCTGTCAAACCATTATTTATTTCCGCTGTTGAACACAAAGGAAATATTAAAAAAAAGCTGAAAACCAGTAACCATTGATTTCCATAAGAGAAAATAAATACTAAATCAACTGTTACATGTTTCCAGCTTTCTGAAAAATATCTTCTTTTGTGTTCAACAGAGGAAAGAAAGTCAAACTAGTTGGGAACAAGTAAATAGTAAATAAACAACAATTTTTTATTTTTTGTAATCCCATGTCATTAAATGGTTCGAAATGATCCGTTTGAAATATGCCTGCCAATAGTTCTTGGTATACAAATTGACTAAACTAAATGTAATTTTTGTGTCTGTTTGTCTGTCTGTCTGTCTGTCTGTCTGTCTGTCTGTCTGTCTGTCTGTC
>CAIGQW010054109.1:13715134-13745066 GCA_903798125.1 Danio choprae
AATAATAATAATAATAATAATAATAATAATAATAATAATAATAATAAATGATTAATTATTTAGCAAGCGAACAGAACTACATTTAATATAATATTAATTAATATTGATATTGTGATAAATAACAATTAATATTCAGTTGCAATACTTAATATTCAATAACACTTGAATATTCTCAGTTTCTTTATGATGCACAAAACTCTCTTTTCAATGTAGCTGCCAGAAAAATCCACATCTTTTTGAGTGAACATTGACGCTGACTATAAAACACATGCATATTTCTGAAAGCACACAGTGTTATTTTCTTAAGGCATTCTCTATGCCTTGAGTTTAGACTGCAGTGATTATAATGTTGCTCAATGCAATGTTTGAACTGCCAGAATTCTGCATAGATTCTGTTGCTTGTAGTCATTCCATATGTTTCTCAAATGTGCCAACATGAATAAAAAGAAACATACACTGAACGCGGAGCAATCTTAGAGACCCTTTGGAACCTACACATGAATATACTGACAGATTTTCATAAACAACTTCAGAAAGTGTATTGTACATTGCAGCACTTGCTATGTAAATATGGATCGGTGTTCTTATATAACTGCCTTTGTGCAAAGGAAAAAAGCTGTGAAACGCTAAAAAACAAACATATTTAGTTCTCTAGGAACATATCATGTATTGCAAACTGCCTGGCCAAATAATAATAATAATAATAATAATAATAATAAATATTAGTAACGGCCTCACAGTGGCGCAGTGGGTAGCACGTTCGCCTCACAGCAAGAAGGTCGCTGATCGCTGGTTCGAGCCTCGGCTGGGTCAGTTGGCGTTTCTGTGTGGAGTTTGCATGTTCTCCCTGTGTTGGCGTGGGTTTCCTCCGGGTGCTCCGGTTTCCCCCACAAGTCCAAAGACATGCAGTATAGGTGAATTGGGTAAGCTAAATTGTCCGTAGTGTATGAGTGTGAATGGGTGTGTATGGATGTTTCCCAGAGATGGGTTGCAGCTGGAAGGGCATCCGCTGCGTAAAACATATGCTGGATAAGTTGGCGGTTCATTCCGCTGTGGCGACCCCAGATTAATAAAGGGACTAAGCCGAAATGAAAATGAATGAATGAATGAATATTAGTAACAACAACAACAACAACAATAAATACATACATTTATTTATTTATGGCTTGAACTATTACTCACTATCATTTGGCTTAGGCCCTGATTTATCAGGGGTTGCCGCAGTGGAATAACCCACTAAATACTCTTGCATATGTTTTATGCAGCAGATGCCCTTCCAGCCGCAACTCACCACTGGGAAACACCCATACGCTATCATGTCATGGCCAGAACTAGGACAAAACATTTTCAAGTCATTTTTACTTAAGAGGAAGTTGAGTAGGAAAGGAAAGGCAAGGAGTGGGAAAAGGGTAAGAAAAGAAAGGTGAAGGAAAGGAGTAGGAAATGAGAAGGAAATTTGAAGGAAATCAGTAGGAAAAGAAAAGAAAAAAAAATATATATATATATATATATATATTTTATATTTATTTTTTTTTTTTTTTTTTTCATAAAAACCCAGCAAGTTTCTTCCATTGTCCAAAGCAAGCATTCAAGGCACACACCTCATAACTAAAACATGATAATCATCAGTGAAAATACATGACATAGAGTGCTGGAACAACAAAACAGTGGTTAATATAACATCACAATCACTGTGAATCCAGTATCTCACATTCCCCTAAGAACTAGAATAAACTGTCACATTCATATTAACCACAAATGCACACAATAACATACAGTACCACAAGACTAAAAATCACTCTCTGTCTCTCTCTATATATATCCAGTCTTTATATGGGTTATACAAACAATCTCAAAAAAGTTGTGGATTGACTCACCAGTGTTGATTTTGTCCAGACTGATTAGTGAATTAGGAATGCAGATTTGCCAAATAGTCTAAGTCCCCATATAAACTTCATTAATAATCCAAACTTGCAGTCATTGCTGAGTGCAGATGGTGTGTCAGAGACATACACAGATAAAATACTTTCTAGTACTGTGATTTGTTTCTTTGATAGAAATAGACACATGCCAGCATGACAGGATGACTCCTAGTCATGTGACAGGAAATAGCATTATGAGATTGGTTGAATTTAGACCACAGCAATGCAATTCTAACAGTCAAAGATAAAAAGGTTTTGTTGTATAAATGATATATTGACAAATCTTGGTTCTAAATCAATTACTGTGATGACATAATTGATGAAAAACAAATAATCAAACAATAAACTCTATTCTAGGTTCACACTGCAACCCAAAATTCTAATTGTAATATTTAGCACTACACTTGAAAGCTCAAATTGCTTTGCCCATTTGGAAACAAGAATTTGTTGATAATTTTTAATTAATTGAAATGTAGCATGATCAATATTTTTTTGGGATATAGGTCTCAATATGTTTCATTTTTACACAAATATGTTTGTTTAGCCATTCATTCATTCATTCATTTTCTTTCTCGGCTTAGTCCCTTTATTAATCTGGGGTCGCCACAGCGGAATGAACCACCAACTTATCCAGCATATGTTTTACGCAGCATATGCTCTTCCAGCTGCAACCCATCACTGGGAAACATACACACACACTCATTTACACACATACAGTGGGGACAATTTTAGCTTACCCAATTCACCTATAGCGCATGTCTTTGGACTTGTGGGGGAAACCTGAGCACCCGGAGGAAACCCACGCAAGCACGGGGAGAACATGCAAACTCCACACAGAAATGCCAACTGGCCCAGCCGGGGCTCGAACCAGTGACCGTCTTGTTGTGAGGTGATTGTGCTACCCACTGCACCACCGTGCTGCCCTTGTTTAGCCATATTTCATGATTTATTTTTATTTGATAAAATCATTTGAAACATTTTTATTTAAAATGGTTTGAAACAAGAAACTATTTGATTTCTATGTATAAAGCAAGGCACCAGTTTGGGAGCTCTCATAAATACTTAATGCCACAAATGTAGGAAAGAATTCTGTTCACACAATACCTCTACTCCATGATGATTCTTTCATTCATTCATTTTTTTCTTCAGCTTAGTCCCTTTATTTATCAGGGGTCGCCACAGCGGAATGAACCGCCAACTTATCCAGCATATGTTTTACACAGCGGATGCTCTTTCAGCTGCAACCCAGTACTGGAAAAATTTTACTGGGTTCTTCCATTTATTCATTCAAGTTATACCCTGCTAACCACTGAGCCACCGTGTCACCAGATTTCTTTTTATTTGAAGAAATCATTTAAAACATTTTTATTTAAAAAGGTTTGAAACAAGAGTGGGTGTCACGGTGGCGCAGTGGGTAGCACGATCACCTCACATCAAGAAGGTCGCTGGTTCGAGCCCTGGCTGGGTCAGTTGGCATTTCTGTGTGGAGTTTGCATGTTCTCCCTGTGTTCGCGTGGGTTTCCTCCAGGTGCTCCGGTTTCCCCCACGATCCAAAGACATGCGGTACAGGTGAATTGGGTAAGCTAAATTGTCCGTAGTGTATGTGTGTGAATGTAAGAGTGTGTGGGTGATTCCCAGTGATGGATTGAAGCCGGAAGGGCATCTGCTGTGTAAAGCATAAGTTGGCGGTTCATTCCGCTGTGGCGACTCCTGATTAATAAAGGGACTAAGCCGAAAAGAAAATGAATGAATGAATGAATGAATGAAACAAGAATCTATTTGATTTCTTTGTATAAAGCAAATTGCGTACACCAGTATGGGAGTGCTCATTTAAAAACTTTAATGCCACAAATGTAGGAAAGAAAAAAAACATTCTGTTCATACAATACCTCTACTCCATGATGATTCATCTACTATAATTCATCCATTTATAATAGCTCCCTTGAATTTGGGATTGAGTCCCTCTCAATGTAAATCGTGTACAAAGTCTGAAATAGGGAGAGAAAAAAATCTCTGATAAGATCCATTTTCAACAGGTAATGACTCATAAAGACAAGAAAAAAAATGAAAGTGGAGGTTTTTGTGTAGTATAAGGAAGGAAATCTCCTGGACATTGAATTTATTGATTAATAGAAGATTGCTGTTCCACCACAAATGCAGAACCCACATTCCTGCTGTTATTATCCAGCCACCATTTATTTTTCAGGTTCATGTCATTCAATCACATATGCTCTAGCTCCATCTAAATGCAGATACCTGCTCAGGAAAAGGCTTCCACACTGTTTAAAATTGGTTATGCTTACATAAAGCAGTGATTTAAAAAAAAAAATACAAGAAAGCAAAAATCATATGGATGACTTACCAATGTGAACTTGAGCTTTTCAATTTGTGTATAAAGCTGACACAGATCAGCGTCTCTCCTTATCAATTTTCTGCCATGATGCTGGGCAACATTTTACTGATCCCAGGACAGGAGCTCAACATGACACTTTCACTGAAGCATAATGTAATATGCATCGAACAGACCTGTGCAAAAAGCTGATCATCATAAAAGGTGACAAGAACAGTTCTCACAAAGACAACAGCACATAATAAAGAAAATATCCTGGGTGATATGTTTGTCGACCGACATGGTCTGATACATTGCTCTAGGTACTTAATCACTAAGGAGTACATCGGCACTGAAATGACCTGCTGCATCGGCGTTTCTCAGCAAATAACCTCTTTCGCTGGATCTGTTACAATCTAACAGGCATTAGGGAGCTTTCACACAGTAAGCAGGGGAAAGGAATGGAATGACCTTGTATGGCCTGGTGGATGTTGCCATGCTTGGCCAGTGTCCTTGACTTTGTCAGATCAAACGGCACAGCGGCCAGTTCCTGAGGGAGCTTTCGGGATTAGATTACCTGTCCTGGGATTGCTTGGGATGGGTGTAGACATATGGGCCATTGCTCTCCAGCCAACACAGGTGATTAGTTTGGTTTAGTGGCTTGAAGTCCTGGCAGTTTGGGTGGTAGTAGTAACTTCTTTTTGTGAAACAAATATGTATTCACCATAGTAAAGCTGAACAGAGTTCCTTTGGGAACATGTGTGATGTTTGACACATCCTGTGGCTTTGTTCATGGGCAGTGACTGAGTCTTACTCTTCTCAAAGCATTATGTCTTTGTATCCAGTTGGTCTCTGGGGGAAATGCAGTGAAGGGAAGAATACGGGATGTTTTACCCATTCTCTTTGGTGAGGAAGGTTGAATGTACAGTAAGGACCAACTTGGCTATTTATTAATCCATATGACTGTAGGGTTCAGCCCTTACCTGTGCTGATGATGAAAGCTACACCTTTATTAAATATGGGAATATTGTATAATTTTAAAATGTAATAACCGCAGGATATCATTTGAATGAATTAAATGGAAGATTTTGCTATTAACTTTTAGCTTTAAGCCCAGCTCTCACTGCACAATTTTAATAATCCTATATGATTGTAGTTTGTCAAACTGTACAAAGATGATGCCCATGTTAAACTCAAAGATTTCTGTGATCATAATGTCAGGCTGAACAAAAATTAAGATGCGCCAAACACGGACACGCAAGAAAACTCACCCACAGTATGAAGTTATCCGTCTGTGACACATTCAGTAACCCGTATTCTGATACCTCACAGCAAACATAATCAATCTTTAATGGTCATTTTAATCACAATATGCCTTAAAGGGACTTTTCACCCAAAAATAAAAATTTACTCACCATTTACTCGCCCTGAAATGGTTTCATACCTGAAGTGATTCCCATGAGTCTCTTTTTTCTGTTGAACACAAAACAAACAAACAAACAAACAAACAAACAAACAAACAAACAAACAAACAAACAAACAAACAAAACAGTAACATCCATAGTAGAAAAAAATAATTATATGGGAGTGAAGGTTACAGGTTTACAACATTTTTCAAAATAAATCATTTTGTGCTCAACAAAAGAAGACAAACAGTTAAACAGATTTGTGACAAGTGAAGGTTGAGAAAATGATGACAGAATTTTCAGTTTTGGGTGAACTGTCCCTTTAAAACCAGAAAAAAAACAAGCTGTTAGTGAATATGTCAAAGCAACAATCAAAGTCCACAGAGTTTAGCCTAGGATTATAGAAATCGTTCAGGACTCATTTGAGAACTATTTCTATTCAAATATTTGTAATGCAACTTAAAACATCATGAATGTTGACCAAAGTGCTTTACAGACAGGTTGAAAACACAAATAACTGGGAAAAGAATTTTAACCAGTAAGTTAAAATAATAAAAATATATTTAAACTCAATCAACTTGTGGCTGAAATCGTACAGAGTGAGAAGGGTTATTATTATTATTATTATTATTATTATTATTATTATTATTATTATTAAAAACATGTTATTGGTGACGTGGTGGCGCAGTAGGTAGCACAATCGCCTCACAGCAAGAAGGTCGCTGGTTCGAGCCTCGGCTGGGTCAGTTGGCATTTTTGTGTGGAGTTTGCATGTTCTCCCCATATTCGCGTGGGTTTCCTCCGGGTGCTCCGGTTTTCCCCACAAGTTCAAAGACATTAGGTAAGCTAAATTGTCCGTAGTGTATGTGTGTGAATGAGTGTGTATGGATGTTTTCCAGTGATGGGTTGCGGCTGGAAGGGCATCTGCTGCGTAAAACACATGCTGGATAAGTTGGCGGTTCATTCCACTGTGGCCACCCCAGATTAATAAAGGGACTAAGCTGAAAAGAAAATGAATGAATGAATGAAAACATGTTATTTAAAAAGGATGAATACGTTTCTCCCTTCAGACTTTTCTTTAGTCCAGTGTTACTGAACAAAGATGACATTTACCAATTTCCTGAATATTTTTATGCCTGTTATTAAATTTGCTGACAAAAACAAAACTTGTATGAAAAATGAACGTTATAACGAATATAGGGAAACATACTATTTTTAGCCAAACACTGAATTAGTCTCAAATGGCCTTACTGAAATCCACACGCTGATAGTGGTAGCCTATATGTTCCAACTGAAGTATCTCACAATGATTCCATTAGGCGCGTCTTGCAGATGAAGATCAAATGAAAATGCCCCATGGTCAGACCCTGATGTTCATTAAAGCTATTGTCAGAGAGACCAATTAATCAAAGCATTCCTATAATGTGCCAGACTAGGATAAATGAAGGTATGTGATAAAAACAGTCATTAGCAATCTCTGCTCATTTTTCACTGCACGAGGAAGGAGGACCAGTGTCCTTTTCTTTTACGTCCCACAGCTATCACCTGCCCACTTCCTTCTTTCTCACCATATTGCATTTAGTTGCTCATTTACAGCCGAAGTAATGAGGTGTCAAAATGTTCCCAATAGAAAGAGCACAGGACGCCACTCCTGTCAATGTGTGAATAATTAAGGTTGGTAAACTTGTTATGTTTTTACAAAGAACTCTTTTCAGCCTTAAGGAATGCAATAGCATGGGAGTGATAAAAATGTGAACGTTAAAGGGTGTTAGGCTAATCAATATAAAAAATCTTTATTAACGTTTTTAAAAATTCAATTATTGCACACACATGCTAAAACTGTATATAATTTTCAAACCTTAATACCACAATTCTTGCATTTTCTGTAATCCCGTGCTTTACATAAAACACATAACAACAACATCCTCACACACTAATAGATATTGTCTAGTTTTGTCTAGTGGTCAAGAGGGCAAAAAAAATATATAAAATAAAATAAAAAATAAAACTAACAACTGAAAAAACCTCTTCATCAATTTGACAACACACATGCAAAAACAGAAATTTACCACAACTGAAATGCTGAAATGTGTTTTGACCCCAAAAAGAGACAAACCCAGCTGCTTGACTAATAGGGCTAAAACTGCTATGCGTGGGATATTGCATTTATACAACAGTTTGATGGCATATTCAAGTATATTTAAAAGAAAATCAAACACGGAGAGTCTCAAAAACTCCTTTGTACAAGGAAACAAGTTTCTTCTGCCATTCACATTTGCCGCTGACTGTCAGAAGAGCATAAACCATTGGTAATTCAGAAACGTCACTTTAGAACTAATATTTGAATGATTCTCTTGTGGAATGTCTAAAGTGATGACAAAGCAGGTGATTTTTCTCATATTTTAAGATTATAAGACTGGACGGCATGAAATGCCATCAGTCTATAAAGATTTCACAGTATTTCTCTGTTGCAATTGGGATTTCATAAAAAATTACCCCGAAAAAGCCAAAGCAAAGCAAACACTACTAGATTACTGTGGTATAAATACAGCAATACAAAATACAAAAGAGAGAGATAGACTTAGAATGGCACTTACCTGTTCTATAATGACTAGTTCAGCTGTAGTTTGAAATATACGCATAAGCAAAACGGCAGATTTAAATTCCAGCATAACACAATTAATCAAACTGTTTCTCACATGGGCGACATGGTGGCTCAGTGTGTAGCACTGTCGCCTCACAGCAAGAAGGTCGCTGGTTCGAGTCCCGGGTGGGTCAGTTGGCATTTCTGTGTGGAGTTTGCATGTTCTCCCTGTGTTCACGTGGGTTCTTCCGGGTGCTCCTGTTTCCCCCACAGTCTAAAGACATGCGGTATAGGTGAACTGAAGAAACTAAATTGGCCATAGTGTATGTTTGTGAATGAGTGTGTATGGGTGTTTCCCAGTACTGGGTTGCAGCTGGAAGGGCATCCACTGTGTAAAACATATGCTGGATAAGTTGGAGGTTCATTCCGCTGTGGTGACCCCTGATGAATAAAGCTGAAGGAAAATGAATGAATGAATGTTTCTCACATAAAGTAATAATATAACTTAAAAAAACTTTTCACACTAGTCATTAAGACTATTTATGGTACTTTTTATGAGCCACCTTTCAACTGGAAAAAATAAAAATAAAAGAGAAAGAAAGAGACCCACATATTCCTCAATATATTTTTTTCCTTTTTAGTGTCATGAACAAAACAGTCAAACGGATTTAGAATGACATCAGGGTGAATAAATGATTTTCATTTTCCAGGAAACTATTCCCTCACTTAACTTTTAGGTTCATACATTTAAATAAATGTGGTGGCAGTTTCAGCCTTGCATTCCTTGCCATTTTTCTACAACTGAAAAGGTCAAAAGAGAATTCCTCCTCATCCGCAGCAGGAGATGTGGGCATTATAAACCCAAAGGCACACACAGACGCTCACTCAGAAAATCCATTGGAAATAGTACACCATCCAGCCTTTTTTGGCAAGCATAGGACACCCTAATCCAAATCTTGCATAGAATTGAGTATGCATGCTGTTAGGACAAAGTATGCAAATCTAGGTGCAGCCAAATAGTATTTAAACATATAGCAAAATCATATCCATCACCTGTCAGAAAAGCTTTTGTGAAAGCACCACTTATTTTGCCCATTTTTAGGCATGGATTTTGTGTCAAATCTGTATGGGTTAGGTGTGGTGCCAAAGTCAAATAAATCATTTGAATTTTAAATGTAATTTCCCACTTGTAAATGGAACAGAATGCACGTTTGGTGGTGATTTGTGTCCTACAGCTCACCTTGCCCTTTACATTCTAGAATTATGTCATAAATCCATAGCAGATGCTGATTAACTGCAACCCAACAGGTTGCATTTATTTATTTATTTATTTATTTTTTGCTTGGTTTCAGTTGGGATGAAACTTAAAATGTTAAAAAGAACAGCATCCAACCTGTCAGGCAAGATAGTTTTGCTCTGCTGAAGCAATTTGCCCCTTATTGCTGAAGGTGTGAGTAGGAGGGAAAAAAGAGTGGGATAGGTGAGACAGCTGTGTCAGACTTGTTTGCTTTACATTTTCGTCTGCTGTCCCTCTGAAATGCTAAGTGTTAGTCATAGTGTGCATCATAGTGCAAAAATATTGTGTGTTACATTACCATCCTTGTCATGTCAGCCAAGTGTGTGTATGGAGTACCATATCAAATGACTGGGGCGTTGTGAATTTTAAAAGTCTCTTTCTATGTCAAACATAGATAGACTGTACTGTATGTAATATTGTTTGGACAAATTTTTGTTTTAAGAACAGCATTTATTTGAGTAAGAAAATTATATACATTGGAATAATAATTTTGAGCTATTCAAAGTATGTTTTAAAAAAAGCATTTCTCTTTAATCTATTACCAAACAGCATCCCCAGCAGTTTCTATAATTATTTTTATTTTTTTATTTCTGCTTGTAAAATCTGTCCAATTTTTTTTTCTGTGCATCAATTTAATAGTTTTTATTCCTAAACACACATACACTTCCTGTCATATCCTCGGTCTGATCACCGGTTCATTTGTTGTTGTGGCGTGTGTGTTAGTCTTTCCCCTTACTTTTCCTGTTTTGTTTTGACCACTCGCTTCATGCTTTGTTTACTTCTTGCTTCCTCGCACATCCGCTCTATTACTTTTTCCATTATTCTATCAAGCTAATTTCACTCACCTGTTTGCCTTGATTTCTCTCCCTATTTACTCCTCCCGTGGTCGTAGTTTCGTGTCAGATCGTGTTTCCCCTTCCTGCATGCCTGACAATCTTCCAGTCTAGTTCTGTTTGTCTTGTTGTATCTGGCGTCATCTTGCTGAAGTATCCTAAATGTTTCTTTTCTCCCTGTCTGTCTCCAAGCCCGTTCCTGTCTATTTTTGTATCGCTGCCCATCAGCTCAATCCAGCCACCCCTCATCCCGCTCTCACCGGCCTCAAAGCCCTTGTCTTCTTTGTGGCCGCACTGGCTCTGACAGCAGCAGGCGGAGTAATCGCCCCCTGTCGAGTATCCTGGTATTGCACCCTTTTGAAGACCGTTTTCTACCCTCTTTTGAGTAGTTTTTGACCTATCGTTTCAGTTTAGTCTTTCTGTGAACTTCGACCCTCAGTGCCAGCTCCTGTGACAGAGGATTTTTTTGTTTTTTGGATTTAAGATTTTTGGGTTGTTTGAATTTTCCTCTTTTTGCCCTTTGAGACTGTCCTGGCAAGCCTAATAAACATTGCTGAGACCTGCACCTGTGTCTGACCAGTTTTCCCTTTATCTCTACTCTGACATTACGATCTGACCAGGATGGACACAGCAGGTCAAGATCCGGTTAGGTCTGCTGTGGTTCAACAGGGAGTTCTGCTGGGCCAGAACGAGACAAGACTCACCAGCACCTCCAGAGAAGTGGAGTTTTTAACTACTTAGATGGCTGACCTCACGACACGCCTCCAAGAATTTCAGTTTAAAACCCTGCAGGGGGCTCAAGCGCCTAGTCAGGACCCGGAACCACTCTGCAACAATCCATGACAGGGACCCCAGTTCATGCCGGCATTCCTGTTACAGTGCTTAGTCGTTTTCTCTCTTCAGCCACACACTTACGCAGCAGAGGAGACTAAAGTGGCCTTCGTGCTTACCCTTCTCACGGGCAGAACTCGGGACTGGGGATCGTCCGTCTGGGAGGGCAGAGCGCCATGCTGTTCCTCCTTCAGCAATCTCTGTCTAGAGATGATCATACTCTTTGGTAGATCTGCCAGGGGCCAGGAGGCAGCAGATCAACTAGCGCGCCTTCGCCAGGGAGGTCAGTCTGTCACGGAGTATGCTATAAAATTCAAGACTCTGGTGGCCTCATGCGATTGGAATTAGGAAGCTTGTCATGCCATGTTCCAGGAGGGATTGAAGGAAGACATCCAGGACGAACTGGCAACCCACGACCTGCCACGAGATTTCGATTATCTCATCAATCTGGTGCTTCACATTGAGGTTCGTCCCCGCCGCTGAGACAACCACAGACTGCTCCGCTTTTCAGCCAGGAAGGAGGACCCTTGTTCCCTTTCTACCACTGCTCTTCTGTCCCATGCAGGTGGGACGTCTCCATCTCACG
The DNA here is from genome assembly GCA_903798125.1 of Danio choprae. NCBI lineage: Eukaryota > Metazoa > Chordata > Actinopteri > Cypriniformes > Danionidae > Danio > Danio choprae. The sequence continues at coordinate 13,726,923 of CAIGQW010054109.1, forward strand.
CCTCAGGAGAAACAGCAGTGACTGGCTATGTCTGTACTGTGGCAAGCCGGACCATTTTGCTGTGACATGCTCAGTAAAAGCCAAGGCTCACCAGTGAGACGGGGGATCCTGGTGGGCACTATTTCTTTTTCTTCCCCCTTATCTTGCACCCATCTTCCCGTTATGGTTCAGTGTGAAGGATTTTCCAGACCCTGTTCAGCTCTCATTGACTCCGGGGCCGAGGGCAACTTCATGGACCACTCTGTGGCAACCCAGTGGGAAATCTCATCTGTCCCTCTTCCTGAACCTGTCTCTGCCTATTCCCTTGATGGCACTCTAATCGCCACAGTCTCTCACACTACCCCCAGTGAAAGTCTTATTGTCTCCGGCAACCATCGTGAGGTTACCATGCTGTACCTCCTAGACTCACCCAGTGCCACTATAATTTTAGGACATCCTTGGTTGGTACAGCATGGCCCTCACGTGGATTGGTCTGTAAATTCGGTCTTATCTTGGAGTCAATCATGTCTTGTCTTGGTCCTGCCTCGTTTCCTGTTCCTGTGTCTTCTGTGTTACAGGTGGAGTCGGTGGATCTGACCGGGGTTCCAGCGGAGTACTACGACCTGCACCTGGTCTTCAGCAAATCCCGGGCCACCTCCTTACCGTATGATTGCGCCATTGCGCCAGGGAGCCCAAGTCTTCACCAAGTTCGACCTCCGTAATGCTTATCATTTGGTTCACATCCGGGAGGGGGATGAGTGGAAGACAGCCTTTAATACACCTACGGGACACTTTGAATATCGGGTCCTTCCTTTTGGTCTGACCAACGCCCCGACTGTCTTCCAGACCCTGGTTAATGACGTGTTGAGAGACATGGTAAACCAATTTGTCTTTGTGTACCTAGATAATATCCTTATATTCTCTCCCTCTCTGCAGCTACACACTCAGCATGTTTGCCAGGTGCTGCAATGACTATTAAAGAAACAACTGTTCGTAAGGCGGTAAGTCTTTCACACCCAGTCAGTATCGATCATGGGGTTTCTGATTTCAGTGGGTGAGATCAGTGCTGACCTTTAGAAGGTAAGGGCTGTTGCCGAGTGGCCAACTCCTGACTCTCGCAAGGCGGTGCAGCGGTCCCTGGGATTCGCCAACTTTTATTGACGTTTCATCAGGAACTTTGGCCAGATTGCTGCACCCTTAACAGCGCTCATATCCTCCAAGGTACTGTTCAGGTGGGGGGATAAGGCTCAGGAGGCCTTTGATAAACTCAAGTCACATTTTATCTCTGCTCCTGTCTTATCTATTCCAGGTCCTCAAACAGTTCATAGTCAAGGTAGACGCTTCTGAGGTCGGAGTAGGCACAGTTCTATCACAGCGATCTCTTCGGGATGGAAAAGTACACCCCTGTGCTTTTTTCTCCCACCGCTTGACCCCCACGGAGCAAAACTATGACATTGGCAATCGGGAGTTGTTGGCAGTTTGGGTGAGTGGCGCCACTGGCTGGAGGGCGCAGAGTGGAGCTAAGAAAGCCTTGGCCCTGACCAAGTTTTCCCTTTATTCCTACCCTGACACTTCCGTTCAAAAGTTTGGGGTCTAAGGGACTAAGCCAAAAAGAAAATGAATGAATGAATAAGATTAATAATAATAATAATTTATATTAGAGTGATTTTTGAAGGATCTTGACTGGAGTAATGAAGCTGAAAACTCATCTTAAAAATCACTGGAATTAATTATTAAATTAAATTATAAATTACTTTTGAACAGTTGTTTTATAGTGCAATAACATTTCACAATTTTACAATTTGTACTGTACTTTTGATGAAATAAATGCAGCCTTGAAGAGCAGGATAAGCTTATTTTAAAACATTTAAAATTGTACTGACCCCAAACTTTTGACCGGTAGTGTATATAGAAATTACAATAAATTAATATGTGACAAAAATAGTATTAAACAATAAAAGTTGAAAGATTTAATCAGTTTTTTTTTAAAAACATATGCTGATGATATTCACTTAAAATATTTAGTGAGCTGAATTTTATTGTACCGAGCCAAATTCATGTTCATATGTTTCTTAATGCAAGCATAACCAAATGGTATCAACATCACCATGATTAAAAGACTAATGCAAGAATCAGTGATACTTTGAAACATCAGAAGTTAAACAGAAGATCCCTCCTACTGATGGATAGCACCTAAACACACCACACAAGCTTGCCATAAATCATCGTTTTAATCACATCTAATGTTATGTGCGGAATACTGCGAACACTTTCTAGCCACTAGCTGTTTTCCCCTCGTGGTGAATGAGAGTGCCACTCCTGCAAATTAGTAGGAAAAAGTATTTTCCCCATTTCTATAAATGCAATTACCCAACTTGACTCAATCTGTCATGTTAGGGATAATAGAAAATTAGATTAATTTGTGTCCAGTCCAATATTTGTTGATGCTGTGTACTGCAGGATATCGTGTCATATTAAAATGAGCAGTGTTTAATGAGCTCTCCGCTGTGGGAGTTTCTGCAAGGATCAGGCAATGGATCTTCCCTGCTTCTCAGATGCTCAGACAGACAGTTCTGTGGGCAGAACATGATTTATACAGTAAGCTATTTTACAAATTAGTAATTTTTTAAACTGGATAATTGTTGGTTTTTGATTAAATGGGAAAAATATGCCCTAAAATGTATTGTAGGCCAGATTCCAAATGACCCCCAAAATAACAAAACCAGTGACTTGCATCACCCATCCTCGAAGGTTATAAATATGCAAACACAATCTGCACACACACACCAATAGGTCTTTATAAACAGGAGCCTATTGACAACACACACAAAAATCCAACAGTAATTTATTAATTTGTTTAATTTCAACATCCCGATCGCCTCACAGCAAGAAGGTCACTGGTTCGAGCCTCAGCTGAGTCAGTTGGCATTTCTGTGTGGAGTTTGCATGTTCTCCCCGTGTTCATGTGGGTTTCCTCCATAGTCCAAAGACATGCGCTTTAGGTGAATTGGGTAAGCTAAATTGGCCATAGCGTATGTGTGTGAATGAGTGTGTATTTGTGTTTCCCAGTGATGGGTTGCAGCTGGAAGGGCATCCGCTGAGTAAAACATATGCTGGATAAATTAGATATTCATTCTGCTGTAGCAACCCCAGATTAATAAAGGGACTAAGCCGAAAATAAAATAAATGAATGAATGAATGAATGAATGAATTAATTATTTAATTAATAAATTCAACATTAGGCTAATGAGATGGGTGGGCACTATGTTTGACACACAGCAAGTACATTCTTGGTCTAATTTTGGAAACCACCACTTAGAGATCATCCTTCACATTCAGTTGTGACCTGTATTCATTTTTAATGTGCGTGAGTGCAAAAAGGTGTCGGAAAGTTTAACCTGGTACTGTAAAAATTATCTGATGCAAATGATGCTATTGCTGTGTCATTAATCTAACAGAATTCCATTGGATTGCGACTCCTAATGAAAAATAAATAAATAAATAAAATAAAGGCTGACAGCTTTTTATTTACACGTTTTTATGTAACTATTAACTACTTTATTTTTCTTTTGTATGTATAAAAATAGTAATTCTAATAGTTTAATAAAATGATTTTTAAATATCAGCAAATAACCCCCTCTTATTGTTGTAAAAAACATGAATAACACTGTACAACAATGTCCAATCAATTAGAATTATGCTGTGTTCAGCCGACACAACATTAGCTTTTGTTTACCTTCATGTTTCTGGAAATCAGTTGCTAGTTCCGCCTTCTTGATGACATCATAAAAGTCATTAAAGAAGGCAAACTAATATTGGCTAAAATGCAACATCACACAAGAAAAAAATAGTACATGTTATAGTATTTTTAAACCATACTATTGTAAATTGTTTTATACTGTGTATATTATATCATTTACAACATTGTCTTAATGAGTGCTACAGTAGTAAACTGATAAACTGTAATAAATACTGTAGTATATTTTAGTTTTTACTAAACTGTGATTGAGAAGGTCGCTGGTTCGAGGTACGGCTGGGTCAGTTGGCATTTCTGTGTGGAGTTTGCATGTTCTCCCCGTGTTGGCGTGGGTTTCCTCCGGGTGCTCCGGTTTCCCCCACAAGTCCAAAGACATGCGGTATAGGTGAATTGGGTAAGCTAAATCGTTCATAGTGTATGTGTGTGAATGAGTGTGTATGGATGTTTCCCATTGATGGGTTGCAGCTGGAAGGGCATCCGCTGCGTAAAACATATGCTGGATAAGTTGGCGGTTCATTCCGCTGTGGCGACCCCAGATTAATAAAGGGACTAAGCCGAAATGAAAATTAATGAATGAATAAATGTTGAAATTAACATAAACTAGAATTTAAATGCTTTAAGACCTCTTTACATCAAGAATATTAGCTATAAATATAACAATTCGCAGAGAGAGAATGCGCCAGAATACACATAACTTATTGTGGGTAAAAATAAACATTTTACAGTTTCTGAAGACATATAACACTTATATGTATGACTAAAATGGATAGAGAATTTTGAGTTGGTTTTGCACTAATGGAATAAATAAATAAATAAAACAGGCAATAGAGTATAGACCTCAGAGCGTTAAGTTCTGGTTATAATGATGCTGGTTGTAAAAGCAGTATGGTCCAGCACATCGTTCACACGTCCAGGTTTCAGAGAGGGCAAGCAATTAAATCTAGTGCTACGGTGAGGTTATCATTCAGTCCATGACACTATAATGAAGAAAGCAACCTCAAGCCTTTTAGAAGCCACAGCTACTAAAGGGTTCTAGAGGGCATAACACATGAGAAAACTACTAAACTTATGGTTTTAGCAGAAAAAAAAGGCACTGCTAACTTGACTTCAGACCAGTTTTATTAGCTGGTTACACAGGGGAAAGTTTATCAATGTCCTGCTGTTGAGAAGTGATTAAGAGATCAGCCAGTGAAAGGCGAATCCCAAAAGCTCTCTCATTATCTGGGAATTATTGCAGACATGACAGAATCACAGGAACATCAGTGGGAATGCCTTATGTTATCTAATGGTAAGATTACAGCAATTTAGATGCAATCTCCCTGTGTGTTCCAGATCTTCACCCAGTAGAGAAGGTTGATTAATAGAAGGGGAGATTCACGTCATTGTCTTATCATTTCATGAAGCACTGCATACACTCGGAGGAAGCCACAAGCGCTGTGCGTTTCTAAAGTATATATGTTTTGGTGATGTTAATGTTTATTAGACATAACAGGACAGTTAATTTAACTTCACAGCAGTGTGTAAATAGTGAACATGACAGGGTTCTTTTTGATGGCTTGTTCTTATATATATATATAAAAAAAACATATAGGCTGCACGGTGGCGCAGTGAGTAGCACGATCGCCTCACAGCAAGAAGGTCGCTGGTTCGAGCCCCGGCTGGGTCAGTTGTCATTTCTGTGTGGAGTTTGCATGTTCTCCCTGTGTTGGCGTGGGTTTCCTCGGGGTGCTCCGGTTTCCCCCACAAGTCCAAAGACATGCGGTACAGGTGAATTGGGTAAGCTAAATTGTCCATAGTGTATGAGTGTGTGTGGATGTTTCCCAGAGATGGGTTGCATCCGCTGTGTAAAACATATGCTGGATAAGTTGGTGGTTCATTCCGCTGTGGCGACCTCAGATTAATAAAGGGACTAAGCCGAAAAGAAAATGAATGAATGAATGAATGAATAAAACATATATAACAACCTCTGACTTATTTCAAAGCATTTATATTCTGACATTTTACTGGACTTTAAAATGCCTTTTATGTATGAATCACATTCATTGTACTTTGTGAAAAATAAAGAACAGACAGTCTTTGGGCACATTAGTGAACACTTTAAAAATGAGTAAGAAAAATTATTAATAATGAGATTTTAAAATGTTTTTATTCTTTTAAATGTGTCTTCGTACACTGCAAAAAATTTATTGTCCTGTTTCTTGACTTTTTGTGTTGTTTCTAGTCCAAATATATAATAAATAAATAAATCAGGAAGCATTTTCTAAGTAAATAAAACATTGCTTGTTTTCAGAAAGTTTTTCCTTAAAACAAGCAAAATAATCTGTCAATGGGGTAAGCAACATAATATTGTTTTCGCTTTGGAATAAGATTATTTTGCGTACCCCTTAGCAGATTATCTGAAAAGCCTGTGGATAAAGCTGTATCAAAACAAATATAGTTTTTCAGTATACAGTATATATGTGTTGCGTTCGCAAGTCTGTGTGTGTGTATGTTCCCCCCCGTGTCTCTCTCTCTCTCTCTCTCTCTCTCTTTTTCCTGCGTCACAGGTCCGCCTTAATTACGTCGGCGACGTCACCGGGGATTGGCTGGAGTGACGGAGGGCCTCTTTTAAAAAGTGGAACGGTCGGGGAGAGCGGAGAGGGAGTTGGATGGCGTGTTGGTTGTATAGTGGACAAATTATAACACTTGTTGTGAATTGTGTATTCCTGTGTTGTGTGTGTAAAATTAGTTCCCTTCTTGTTATCCCTCCAGTGTTTCCCCCCCTTGTAAGTTTTGTTTTGGTTTTGTTATCACTGTAAAATATTGTTTTATACACGGTTGAAGCAGTAGGGGTTGGACTCCACACTTTTCTTTATTGTAAATATTTTCTCCTGTTTTATATATACATGTAGGAAGTGAGGGTTAGTATTGTATTTTTATTTCTGTTATTTGTTTTGTAAGATGTAGGTAGTTTTATTGTGGGTGTTTAGATAGTGTACTTTTTGTTTATTATTTTCTTTGTGGGTCCTCTCCGAGGTATAGGCTTCACGTTTTGGGTGTTTAAAAAAAAAGAAAACGACAAAAAAAAGACAAATAAACGATCCCGACACTAAGGGTTCTTAAAAGTTATTTGTTTGTAGAGTGCATTATTTATGTTACGTCCTTGACCCTAGACCAGGGTCGTAACATTGGCAAAATATATTTTGTGCAACAAAAACCTATGGCAGCTTTTAACCATGGTGGCAAGTATTTCTGACTCTGCATCTATTTATCACTCTGCATGAATTGTATGTATAAATAATTTTATTAGCTCAACTGTTCAGTTAAGTATTCGTTATGTTGCCAATAAAGCAATCAAGAAGATAATTATATTAGGTGTAATGTAATATAAACAGGTGGGACAACAACATTAATAATAATAATAATAATAATAATAATAATGATAATAATAATAATAATAATAATAATAATAATAATAATAATAATAATGATGATGATGATCTGTAAAACACAAAAAAGCGCACAGAAATGCAAAAACAACACAGTACTGGTGCAGCACAACCAAGTTTTGCCCCCTTAGGCATGCCCTGGGTAAAAAACATTTATATGTGGGGTATTGTGATGTGCAGAAGAAAACTCAATATTACTACTGAGGATTTATCTCCATATGGAGTGGACTTTGTGTTTTGTAACTTTGTAGATATCCAGCATCACAACAAAGGAAGATGAAAGTATACAGTATAACCCCCTTTAAATAATTTGTTACTTTTAGATATATCACATCCTTTACAGTCCAATCCTGAAATATAGCTAACTCATCCATATACAGTATATTACACGTATACTAATGTTGGAGTCAACACCAGTAATTAAATGATTAATAAACTGGATAGTGTCTAGGAATACATTGTTTTTAGGCATTGCATTCTCTGACTTCAACTGAAATCCATCAAATACTTTTTAATTCTTCAAAGTGTCATAAAAAATTGAAAAGATCGATAAAAAGAGTAGTATTTATAAACAGTTTTAAAAGTATCTCTGAAAGAGTAATTGTTGTTTGTCTGACGCTGGCAATTCATCTATCCGCCCCTCATCTCATCTGCTGATGAGCGGCACTTTACAGTCAAAGCACCTCATGATGTTGATTCATCTCTGTCCCAGAGTTAATTAGGGTCATTCTCAACATGCTTTCTCTAAAATGATGTGGAAAAACTACACAGGCACACAGACATAAGGTGTTTTATGTTTACCTTTATACCTCTATATACAATTTCTTGCCATTTTATAATGTGCACCAGTTAACCTGCACATTAACACATATATCAGGCAAATAACATTTGAGTAATTTCAATGTATTTAGACATATATATGTGATCCAGATGGTTGGTTGAAGTTCAAAGCAAGCATCAGAATGGAGAAGAAAGATAATTTAAGTGACTTTGGATGTGACATGGTTATTGTTACCAAACAGACTGACTTCAGAATCTACCGGGATTTTCACACACACAATTATCTGTAGAGTATAAATGAAGTGATAAGAAAAACACAATATCCAGAGAGCAGTGGTTTGGTGGGCAAAAAAATGCCTTGTTGATGTCAGAGGTCAGAGAAAAAAAAGACTGGCTTGAGTAACAGAATGGCAAGGGTAACACACATACAGTAATCACACTGTAAAATCAAACAGTGTAATTAATTTAATGGAATGACTTCCTTTCAGTCAGACATTAATGAAACTTCTTTGTACTGTACGTTATTTATTTATGTTTTTACATTTTTTGACATCAAAGTAGTTTACATGCATTGTAGGGATACAAAATCCAGTGTAAATTTGAATAAATATTATTAATATTCTCATATTATATTATAATACTTAGATTATAATACTTTTTGCATGTGTGGATGTGAAATGGATTTTAAGGTTTTGACATCAAATTGATTTGCATTTTTGACATGTTTTTTATTTTTTTATTGCTGGAATCTGGAATACCTGATTCTGATTGGTCAGTCGTGACATTCCAAGTAATGTTATTCTGAGATAACAACTGCTAAAACTAATAACAAAGGCTCATCTGAGTACTACGAATCATCAAATGTTCACATCCACAATGCCACATGCCACTGTTTTGGACTGTTTGGCTCCATCTTTTGACTGAATAATCTGTAGGTTAATGCTTGCTCCATTCAGCCATTTTTATTTTTGTCAGCTTTGCCTTTAATTAAAGAATTAACAAACTATTATGGGTCAGAACATTGTTAGTAGCCCTGAGCTTTGCATCAGACTGTGAACAAGGGTTTATTCTACGATAACAACTGTCTGAATATACTTTATCCCATACATAAATTACTTTTTACAGTGCACTGATTACAACCAAGTTCTATAGAAGAGCATCTCTGAATGCACATAAAACACATAAAATCCTGAAGCAGCAGAAGAGCACACCAGTGACATTTTTTTCAGCTCAGCTCAGAAAACTTAGGTTACAGTTTGCACATGCGCGCAAACATAAGAAAGATTGCTTGGTCTGATGAATATTTTTCTGCAATATTCAGAAGGCAGTGTCAGAATTTGGAAGCACAAGTCTTAACTTTTATCAAAAGTGCAGGTTGTTGTTGGTCTAAGGGTGTGGGGGATATTTTTGGCACAATGTGGGTCCTTTAGTGCTAAGTGAGCAACATTTAAACCCCACAACCTACCAGTATTTTTGCAGACCATGTTCAGAATGAAAGCAGTCTGAAGACAAAATGCGATTCAACCTAACATTACCAAGGTGTACTTAAAGAGACAGTTCACGCAAAAATTTTCATTTACTCACAATTTACTCACCCTCATGTAGTTCCAGAAAGTTGAAAAGCTAAAAACCTAATTTCAATAGTAGGAAAAACAAATACTAATAAAGTCAGTGACTATATATTTTTAGCTTTCTTCAAAATACCTTATTTTGTGTTTAATAGAAAAAAGAAACTCATAAAGGTTTGAAATAAGCAAAGGGTGAGTAAATGGTGACAGAACTGACATTTTTTGGTGAACTATTTCTTTAAAGTGGTTGGTTAGTATAATACATGCCCTGTTATATGCATTCAAAAATAGGTTAAAAAAAAAAAAAAAAAAAAAAAAAGACTAGCATGTCTTCTTGTACATTTACGGGGGAAAAGGCATAATACCGAATGTGAGAGTTTTAGTATTCAAAAGATTTTGATTTACAATCAGTGTCATTTGTTTTTTGTTATTTGTGTTGTTGTTTCCCTCCAACAGAAAGAAAACAAAATAGACGTACAAACATATTCCAGTACCATAGGCAAGCCACATGAATAAAAAATAGATCCCATTTCAATTCATCATGCACTGTAGACAAATGAATTGCTGCCCATGCATCTAGTGTATTCTTACGAGAATCAATGTTTCAAAAAAGCCTCACAAACTAAATAACCTTATAAATCAATTGGCTAGTCAAAGGGGCTGATTAACATAAAAGAAAATATAAACAATATGCAATGTGAAGCCTTTAGATATGCTGCACATTATATTGCTTTCATACGTGTAACTTATGCCCCCTATTTTCATTTCAAACATTGTAATGAAAGGCTAAAGTTAATTGTGGCTCTGCAGTCTGAGGGAATGTTTGTTACATTTTTTTTGTTTAAAGATAGGTCATGTTGTCTGTGCAACATGCAAATGAATCAGCAGTTAGTTCAGAGAATGTGAATTTCTAATTGCTGCCTGTCCTCCACTGAAATGGATATAAGAAATATTGCATCTAAAGACGACTCTCTCACACGTATGAATTGTTTATTACAGATTTTTGTTTTTCTAAGAATATCATAGATAATTTATATCATCTTAATAATCTAATTTGTTTACTTTAAGAATTCATTTCTGTATTTTTGTGAAATGTAATGCGCGTTTCTGCCTGCTTTATCTCGGTCTTTCATTAAATACACCGATTAAATCTTGCCTGAAAATTAAATCTGTGAAATATTTTAATTTAATCTAGATTGATTTCACACTTCAATGTCAATAATGATTATTTTATCAGCAGGCACAATAAACTGCGGGATGATAATATTTGATTTTCAATTTGTAGTTTTATTGAGAAGTTATGCACATTTATTAGAACACATTTTATTATTCAGTGACAAATCCATCAATCACTTTCAAAAATGAGATCATTTTGATTAGCTTTGATGATCCCTCAGTTAGAGTGATAGGGATAATTTGATGTGGGTGTCATGCAGATATGAATAATTCGACAAAGAGCATTAGGAAAATAAGTTGAAAATAAATCTAAAACCAAAAGCATCCACGAACTGAATGTGCATCGCTTCTGTATATCTTCTAATGATTCTTCCTAATTAATAATAAATTAATAATTTCACTACAGAGAGTGCATGCTTTTTGTGATGTGAACATCCAAATTAAATGTTTGTTTTAGAGTCTGGCAGAAAGAACTGCCTGAAAGTGTGCTGAAGCTACAAACACGGGGCTGTTTTAGTTAATCACTGGAGACACTTAAGCAGAGATGATTATTTTGCCAGTAATATCATGATCTAGAACATTACACAACAGATGTAGTCTCAAACATACCCCGTTTTCACAGAGCTATGTTTCATCTCCTTGTAAAACTGTTTCAAGCCTCAATCATTTTCAAACATGAAAATAATACCAGAAGTTTGGCTGCAGAATATTACATTCGTTACACATTTGAGTTCAAAGCGAAATTCTCAGGGTATCAGGCTGTGGCATGGTCTTAGCCGCTTTGCTTTCAAATCTCTTTGCTTCTTTCAAATTACACACCAAAAACAAAACTGGATGGAGAAATACTGTGGAAAGCTATTTTAACAGTTAATCTGTAAATCATACCAGTTGTCTATTTTCATGTTACCAATACTTATTTTTTTTATTTATTTCTTGGCTGCTTGTTATTATTGTTAGGTAATTGGGCTTTTTGTTAAGGTATTATTATAATTTTAAAATATATTAGTATTCATTTATCCAATCTATTCATTCATTCATTTTCATTTCGGCTTAGTCCCTTTATTAATCTGGGGTCGCCACAGCGGAATGAACCGCCAACTTATCCAGCATATGTTTTACGCAGCGGATGTCCTTCCAGCTGCAACCTATCTCTGGGAAACATCCATACACACCCATTCACACTCATACACTACGGACAATTTAGCTTACCCAATGCACCTATACCGCATGTCTTTGGACTTGTGGGGGAAACCGGAGCACCCGGAGGAAACCCACGCCAACACGGGGAGAACATGCAAACTCCACACAAAAACGCCAACTGACCCAGCCGAGGTTCGAACCAGTGACCTTTTTGCTGTGAGGCGAACGTGCCATCCACTGCGCCACCGTGAGGCCCTTATTCAATCTAACTAATAATAAATTAAATAAACTATTAAAGAGACATTAGTACTTATTCATTTAATACATGTAACTTTAAATAGATACTAGAACTTAATTAATAGTCATTAATATTTTATTGTTACTAGTAACACATTTGAATTGTTTGCCATTAACCTCTATAGTGATCTGTCATTGAGATATCCTCTATTCAAATTTAACTAATATGTATTCCAACCCGGACTAGTAGTAGTTAGTCATATGATAGAGTTTAATTATGACATATTTATTATCTATAAACAAACACCTATTTAATAGCTGATGTTAATTTATTTATTGCATATAGGGAAAGGATGAAAATTGTTATATGCGTTTGTTTTTATTGCAAACCGTGTCTTTTTCCTCAAGAAGGTCCACACAGATTCCAAAGGCAGAAGTGCTGTTAAAAATCAGGGCCTGAGTGAGCTGTGTTTGTATTTCAGCGGTTTTACAGCATTGTTATTGCTATCTGGATTGGTCAGTTTGAATGTCTTAGTATTTGGGCTTTGGTCACATGGTCAAGGAAGGGGCAAAACAAGATTATAGCTTTTGCTCTGTCTCTTTCCTGCTCTGCTTTTCTCCTGCTCTGGTCTTTTCTGCTTTTGACTCTTAGGTCTCTTTTCTCTCTGGGTCTTTCTTCTCTCTCCCCCCCCCCCCCCCCTCTCTCTCTCTCTCTCTCTCTCTCTCTGGTCATTTAAGCTGGGTACAATTAATATGTTTTTATCATTTCATGTTTTATAATTTTATACATTTATTTTTTAACTAATTCAGTTGTAACCATAGTAAATTACTGTCATTAAATCATTTAATTCTCAAGTATTTTGTGAATTACGTTTGATTTAACTTTAATACTTAATTACTCCATATTGCACTCCAATACAATCACCTAATAGCAATGCTCTCCCAACTATTTGGCTATTAAAACTGACCTTATTTCTGTAATTCTGTTCAGATTCCAGAAGGATGGTTTGACTAGAAATGTACAGTTTTTCACAATCATACTGATAACCTTTTTAGTCATTTGGCAGAACTACAGTTTGAACTGCTGTAGTTAAATCCCCATCTTACACTAGTATTAATTCATTTATTTATCTTTATTAGATACTAGAACATAGTATTTGGACATATGTACCTATAAAAGAGATGTTAGTACTTATTCATTTGATACTACTTATTTATTTGATACTACTTATTAATTTAATAGATACTATCTTTATATGACATATACTATATATGTTTAATAGGATTTTTAATTGAGGCTTACTTAGTAGTCATAACAAAAGATGAGTAAAAATGAGTTGTGACTAGTTAGATAAGATTTGTCAATAGTAATGGTTACAAACAGATACTGGTGTATAATTAATATGTACTACCACTTAATAAATTCATACAAGTAACAGGTAATATTAACACATACTAGTATCTAATACATAAGTGCAGTAGGCCTACTAGCATCAAATGGGCACGTGTTAGTATACAATGAATAAGTACAAGTGTCTATTTAACATGTACTAGTATCTACTAGTGGCTAATAATGTGTTTTAAAAAGGTACTAGTAAGTAAAATAAAAAAAAAAAGAAATAACACCTGTAGCTAATAAATAAGCACTGATACATTATTGAAAATACGGTCTAAGAATAGATACTAGTATGGCTTAAATGATAAAACGGCTTGCTATAAATGATTTTACAGCTTTGAACAGAGAAGCAGTAAATCTGTCGTTTTTGCCTGCGCAATAAAGCTTCATTTTCCATTTGCTTTCTGTTGTTATTTCTTGGAATGATGCTCTCTGGTTCGGCTCAGTTTCACACACAGTTTGTCTGAAACAGACTGCATTCTTATCAAGTCCAAACCAGACCAAGTTCATTTTTGATCCATCCCTGGTTTTAGGTTTTAGGAATATTGGATTGTTAAGAAACACAATATTTTCGACTTCCAACTGCCATAATATGCAATTTCCATGTGCAAGGGCAGAGCAGCTGGTACCTATACAAATCCTTTCATCTGCTGTGTTCTATCAGAGCTCAAAACGTTAAGCTCTGAGTCCATAAGGGTAAATATTTTCTGTTACATGAGTTTATTTTATGTTGACATTCTTCTCAGCTGAGAGGATGGAAGCTTTGTGCTCTTGAATTAAAGATGATTTCCTCAGTGTTAAAGCGGCATGAAATTGCATCTGTTTGAAAGTGCTTCCCGAGACCTACATTTCTCCAGTCAATTCTCATGTCATTGCCCAAATAGTTTCTAGGGAAGCTGAGGGCACGGACATTTTCAATTAGAAACTGCTGCTGGTTGCTGGTTTCTCAGCCGTGGAAGGACGCGTTACATGGACAAAAAATGATGAAATATTCACCCTAACAATGGGACTTGCTGGCAACTTGTTTTGTGTTGTGAATGAGGCAGAACTTGGATTGACATCTCTCTGTCACATTGCGTCTGCTTGGGAAGTGGTGTAAATTTCACACAAAGGATGATACCTGTTTGTCAAAATGAAAGTTTTAAATATTATTATAAATTTAAAGGGCTAGTTCATGCAAAACTAAAAATTATGTTATCTTTTACTCGCCACTTGTCACAAACTTGTTTGAGTTTCTTTTTTTCTGTTAAACACAAAAAATAATAAAAAAAAATATATATAAAAAAAAATACAAATAAATAAATACATGTTGATAACCATTGATTTCCCTATTTGTTTTTTCTACTATGGAAGTCAATGGTGACATCTTTCTAGCATTTTTCAAAATATCTTCTTTTGTCATCATCAGAAAAAGGAAACCCATAAAGGTTTGGAACTTCTGTAAAAGAACACTGGAGTCTACATCACCATCCTTGTGAAAATGGCAAAGCAGGGAATTATTATCATAACATTTTTTTTTCAACTTTTACCAGCTGATAGATTATAAAAACAGCCAATATGAATCCATCTCACTTTTAGGGCCAGATATATTAAATGTACAATTAGCATGAGAGCACAATTCCATAAAACTGTTGATAGGAGTGTAAAATTCTATGAATGATTCTGACACTAGAAAAATACAGAACACAGACACTTACTGCTGTTTATGGGATTATTTTGTCTTTACGGCACTAAAAACAATGTCAATTAAATCACCTTCCACTTCAGCATATTGTCTACATATTTTCATTAAAGTTGTGCTTAGTGCCAAGGAAGGTTACACTAAATATTGACTTTTTTATTGTTGTTGTTCTAAAGAATATCCCCTTTGTTTAAGATTTTGCATACATGTTTCCTATATATTCTGTTGGCATCTTAATGGAAAAAAAAACAAAAAAACAAAAAAATTATATACACTACTGTGCGAAAAGCCACTTTTATAACAGCACCACTCAAATAAGCAAAGAATAAACAAACAAACAAACAAATAAACAAACAAACAAATAAATAAATAAATAAATAAAATTCCATTCATTGTGCACTGAATTCATGTCTCAAAAAGCCTCAGAAAATAAATAATAAAGAAAATAAAGGTATTACATAATATCTGCCTCTATACATCATTTACAAAGCAACAATGTTAAGCAATGGCTAAAAATGCCTTTTGGTAGTGTTATTTAATGGCTGAAATATCATTAAATTGACTTATTTAGATCTTAGTGGATAAAACTGGATGGTTCATTTAAATATTGTCACTTTAATTTAGCATCTGAAAAGGAAACCCCAACTAATGCATAGATGATAATTTATTTACATGAGATGTCTGTGCAAAGAGGAAAAACAGACAGTGTATTTGGAGGTCCACAGACACATTACAAAACAATTTCAAAGCAATTTGTGACTTTTTAATTTAATGATGAATTTGTTTGACTTTGTACAATCTCATTCTTATATTTCAGTAATATTTGCTCATCCCCTGATGGCAGTTGTGTTTAGGGGTGGGGTTCGGGGGTACTCCCCATTTGAAATATTATATGTTTTCATACAAATTAAATTGTATAAATTCAGTCAAATTAGCCAGTTTTCTGAGAATGCATAATGTAGTTATTTTCCTCTCTGAGATTTTTGCCTGGTTTAGGCATGTAATGAATAAATACTGCAAATTTTTCATGAAAACCACTGAAAAAGAAAATCACAAAATGATTCACTCAAAATGGTTGATTCTTTTACACTGTAAATGAAGCAAGTGAAAAAGGCAGCTGTTTTGAACAAATGATTCTTGAATTATAAGGTCATTAAAACTGTATACTTGAGGGCTTAATTATTCAATGGATGTTTCTTTTTTTACAGAGTGAGTGCAAAAGACTAGATAATGTCAACAAGCACATCATTAAAACAACAATTATGATATCATCGCATACAATAAATATTGCACGCCCTAGTGTGTACACTTAATATACCTATCAACATAGTTGACGTCCTTGGTGCTAAGCAGAGAGGCCAACAAACCTGTTTACACAACTCGCAGATATTCCCCTTTCTGATAAGTGCAACACTGCAGAATATATGCAGAGCTTGATTACATGTTTGACAACCGGCGAGAGACACAAGTAATTTGTATGCTAATTGTGTCCCTCCTTTCTTCCCTATATTTACATTTTCAAGGAAACGAAGAAAGACCATTTTTTTGTTATTACAGAAGATAATTTGAAGTAAATAATGAGAAGTATACGTTTACATATTATATTTGCATGCAAATTCATGCCATTTGCATGAACAAATCTAAATATAATTTTCTTAAATCAATGTCCTGACACATGACTCCCAGGCCCCTGGCTGAAATATCATCCAAAACTCACAACAAACTATTTTTTTAAGAGTATGATGGTCATCTCTCAGCCAATGCTCCCAATTAGAGTGGCATAACGCAGCTTGACATACAGAGAATGCCAATCCATCACAAGGAGGCCACTCTCAATGGGCACCGTCCTCAAGAGAGGCAAGCTGCAATGAGATGAGCAGGATGAAAAAATATAAATAATATTCTTGCCAAACTAAGCTGTCCTCTGGTGAGTTGTGGTGCAAATATCCCAGAGGTATCTGTTGTGCAGGCTTACCAAGATCGCTGGCTAACATGTCTGAGATACTGAAAGAAGGCAATTAGCTACCGCTCTGGAGAATATCATTCTCCTCTAATGATTTCCTGCTCTCCTTTTTACTGTCAGTATCATACTTAAGGTTGTCTCACATATTTTAATTCACTCATCGTAACATGAGGAAAATATAGACCTTAAGTATATGTAATATGTTTCCAGTTTCTGCCAGAATTACGTGTTAACTGCATTTTAAAATCAGATTGAAAAGGGTTAGGAAATGGTTTAGAATGTTGTATGGAAATGAGACAAATATTCTGTCTTATATTTTCTGCACTAAATATTGTATGGATCAATTTTGGGCAAATTGTAAAGGACAGCGAGGCAGTCTGTTATTCCCCTTGGAGTTTGAGCCCCACTCGGTGTCCACTGTTTTCTCATTTTGTGTTACCAAAGGTAAACAAGACCATTGCAGGTGTACAAAACTGATGACAGTGGGCAATTTTGAGAAACAAGCAGTGCCAAAGTTTATAATAGTGAGTTGTATCTGTCAGTGGTTGAGTTTTAACAATGTGTTATTGTTGGTGGTATTGTTTAGTTTTGCTGGCTGTGCTCAAAAATAATAAATAATTGTGCCAACTTTATTTTACATATAATATACACTGCTGTTTAAAAAGTGATGGAATATTTTAGAAACAGTATATTCTAACATGTTTATTAAATTATATTAAAGGTCTGATAGCATTTTTTCAAAATACCTAGTTAAATTACTATCATTAGAAAATTGACATTTCTTTATAAAAATTTTCAAAATAACAAATATTTTCAGTTGTTGTAACTGAAAATCATGTTTATTCCATTAAATACTGATTTCTTAACTGTTAAGGTATTGGTAATTGGTTATTATTGGTAGACAGATTTGTCTAAAATATCTGAAAACATGGCAAGAAAGTTGAATATATTTATTTATTTTAATTTCTAAATTTTTTTATAACTTAAAGTACTGAAAGATTATGTGCATTTTAGTTCAGTTACATTTACATTGAATAAA
>CAIGQW010054109.1:13768531-13792875 GCA_903798125.1 Danio choprae
TCAGTATAATAATATATACTGAGAATATTTATACTGGTTTGATTATGATATGACTAAAAACCTAGAACTAATTCGCAAAAGTAAAAAAAAAAAAAAAAAAAAAAATCCACTGATTCCACAGAAGTGATAAAAAGTGCATTCTGTCCATAGTGAGAGAAGGATTTACATGATTTAAAATATTATATCAATTATCTGACAAAATACATTTCCCACATATCTCATAGAATTCACAGTAATACTAGAGAGTATATGTGGCACACAGATTCCCATTAAAATGATATTTACAGTCCAGAGCCTACCTGATTGATGCAGTCAGAAAGAGCTAATTAACAGAAGCCAATGATTCAAAATATCTCTATCCTTTTTATCCCGGAAGAGCTTGCTTCCCTAGTGCGAGAGAAGCCTTGGGCAAGGACTGGGTCTCGGTGGAGGATGAAAGTGAAGGGTACGAACTGAAAGGTGGGGGAGAGCCAGGTGGGGAGCCTTCCTGCCCTCTTCTCCTATCTTCAATAGCATAGCCAGAAAGCTTTGATTGACATTTGTTGATTTTTTCCCTTGAAGAGCAACAAAGACCGGGGGGCTCTACCATCACAGCTTAGACTTCATGTGGACATTGATAATTCAGTCCTGTGATCCAGACATACCCAGTGTGCACACTAACCTCTCTATTCGTCATCATGTCTTGTTGGAATAGTTCTCTTCTGTATCTCTGCAGAAATGGGCTGCACGATAATTAAAAGTGCATGACTAATGATCATTTGCTTGTGCAATAGTGTTTCTCCAAGGCAATTAAAATTCACTTTAAAATTACAGCTCCTACTGATGCACAAATATTCTACATATAATGTTTTATATTCAGTAACTATTACAAATAAAATGTGATACATTAATTAAAAGTGTGTGTTTTGATTAGTATTTATAAATCACATTAGGTTGAGTGTAGGTTACACTGACCTGACATGGACTGTTGAGCTGTAGTATGTGACTTCTAATGGCATGGCTTATGGATGAATCCTTCTATGATCAAAAGATATTTCTGAAAAGCTGGAGAAATGGCTGTCAGCGCTAATGATGCTGGAGAGGGTTACAAAACAATTGCTACTAAAAAGACTAAGGCATTCATTAATCTTCAGTCAAAAGTACGAGAAGAATTTCATCACCATTCCAACTCTGATCTGCATCCAGATAAAATCACTAGAAGGGCAAGTTGTTCAACGCTTTTAGGAGGATCACGGACATTTTCTTAAACACTGAGCATTCTATCCACATCCAGTACAGCTGAAACATCAAACTGGAAGACCATTAAGAAACAATATTATATAACTTGCACAGAAAATGTTATTAGAATATCTGCCGTAATCACGTGTATGTCATTCATTCATTTTCCTTCAGCTTAGTCCCTTATTTATCAGGGGTCACCACAGTGGAATGAACCGACAACTATTCCAGCATATGTTTTACTTCCAGCTGCAACCCAGTACTAGGAAACATACACTCGCATTCACACACTCATTCACTCACTAGTCAATTTAGTTCATCCAAATCACCTATATGTCTTTGGACTGTGGGGGGAAACCGGAGGAAATCCACGCGAACATGAGGAGAACATGCAAACTCCACACAGAAATGCCAACTGGCCCAGCCGAGACTCGAACCAGCGACCTTCTTGCTGGGTGGCAGCAGTGCTAACTACTGAGCCAGGGTGCCGCCACATGCGTATGTACATAAATTAATTACTTTCAACCTAATGTTGACAAATTATAAATGAGAATATGCTAATAATTAGCACAAAACACACTCTTTCTTCA
The DNA here is from genome assembly GCA_903798125.1 of Danio choprae. Taxonomy (NCBI): domain Eukaryota; kingdom Metazoa; phylum Chordata; class Actinopteri; order Cypriniformes; family Danionidae; genus Danio; species Danio choprae. The sequence continues at coordinate 13,770,340 of CAIGQW010054109.1, forward strand.
GCCTTCTACAGATTTTAGAAATCTTAAAAGGTCATTACAAATCAGGTTATCAGACATGAATCCAATAAACATATGTAAGGTTTCCATGTAGACTATATTACATCATAAGCTATAAAGCAAATTAAATAGTAGCATAAAACCTCATTGGTATCTGCTAATGGAAAACAAATAAAGCAAGATTTATCTTCTGCCACAAACTTGACAAGATTTTCTTTCCTTATTGTAATTGCACCTCACTCTTTTTGCCTTATTGTGTACAAGTTTTAGTACCATTTTATTTTAAATACATAATTTATTGTTGCATTTTTATTGTCTTATTAGTAGATATAGGCCATCACAGTATTTTGAGATTGTCATCCTAGACTTTTACAATGTCAGAAAATATTTGCAGGCTATCTACAATAAAAATATTTTATCACAACCTTACAGAGGGCAAAGTTTTGGTCAGTCTAGATGACCACAATTGTTTAACATTGGCCATCTAAACTGACCAAACTGTTTTATACCAGTCTGTGTATATCAGTTATTCTGCTTGCTTACATTATCTTTCAAGATGGTGTGATCTTCATGTTAAAGGTGAGATATAGATTTTCTGTGCTACTAGTGTAACCAAGCAGAATAATTTATATAATGTACTTTTTCAAACAATAAGGGTTACAGTGACCAAGTCCATTTGACCAATACATATTCCAAGAATATTATTCTAAGTTTTAAGTTTTACTTAACATAATATGCACATTTGGCTTCTTGGTTGAACACCAACCTGATTTCAGCAGGACATGTTCCTGGATTAACATCTATGTTGATCCTGGAACAACATTCCAATCAGCCAATCGGAATTAAGGGATACATTTACAGTTTATGTTAAGTTTAGGCTTACGATTAGGTTACGATTATGCACTTCTACATAATTGTTATCCAACTATTATTCCCCTCTGATTTGGGGAATAATTTACAGTTATGATTGGGTTTAGAAGTAGGGAATAGGTATAGATTACATTTTTGAATAAAAATGATGTTCCAAGATCAACATAGATGCTAATCCAGGATCGCATCGTACTTGGTTATGCATCGTTTTCTGGTTGAAAACCAGAACATTCACCATCTTGACATAAGATTCCTTCATCTTGTAAAATGCCAGTTTTTCTTGTTTCCTCGAAACAAGAATGTCATGTGTTGTCATACTGATATTATGGCACTTACGAGATGACATGAACAGATAATGCCTTCACATATGCCTCATTAGCGAGCGACTGTTTCTATTGGCCGCTATGTTGTACAATACATAAGCTGTTGCCATGCTCTTAAAGCTGATCCATGAACACATGAGTTGACTGCAACTGCAATGCACTTCTGCAGATTATTTAGCTAAGCCTATACAATACAATATGACAAAAAGTGTCTTTAACCATAGTCTTAAAGAGGTGGTCCACAGTGTATTTTAAGGCTTGGTTGTGTTTTTGCGATGCAAAGCAATGTGTGCTCATGTTTCACTTATCACGTTATTTTTCATATATCTTACTCTGATTATATACAGCTACTCAGCTAACATGAAAACGAATGTCATATTTCCTAGTTCCTCCGAAAGGCCCGCCCTCAAGAGACTCTGATTGGTCAGCTAACATAATGTGCTGTGATTCGCGGATCGGCTCCGCGTCACCACGTCACGCCCCTACAAGCACGCGCGTTAGCGCTGTGTAAACAGAGAAGATGTTAGCAGCGTTAGCTACCTGAATCAGACAGAAAATGAAGAGCACACCTCACGCCTACTCTCTAAAATAAAATCTGAAGTGTCTTTCACATATATTCGGAATAAGCATGTGTAAGTAATATGAAACGTTCTCATATCTTTTGCGAGTTTGTTATTTGAGATGTAGAAGGCACGGAAAGCTGCCGCATAATTAAAGAGACACGCATAGAGCGACACAGCAAGCGCTGCTGAAGATTGTGTGTGTGTTTACAGCGGTTTCACGGATAAATATGAATTTGTAGGTAAATTGTTAGCGGTGCCAAACAGCATTTCCCGTTGTTTACATCCTTGTTTACGTTCTCGCTACAACATACCGTTAACGCTAGAAACTGTGCATTTAATAGATCAATTTTAACAAATAAAAACACTTACAGGTTGTGGCTCACAATCCATAGCTTCGTCGGTTGAAGGAGCTTTTAACCAACTCCAGCACTGAACTGGGATTCTGGAAGTTCTTTGTCAAAGGCAAGCTGCATATTATAATTCTCTGGAACATAATTAAATTAAATTGTAAGCACCTTTTTGTTGTGTCCTTTGGAAGCCCAAATACAGAAACAGAAGAAGCTCTGTGGAAATAGCAGCGTTTGGACGGCATTTTAGCTTTCTCTGCTATAACATTAAAGCGCGTCTAGCCACGCCCCAGTGTTGCGCAGGGTGTGTGCGTGTGGTGAATGCACGTAACCTGAAGCGTTTATGATCTCACTAGCCCGGATGTATTTTTTGTAGTCCCCAAATCCGTTCGATGTAGGCTTACATTCAGAGATATTGTTTATGTTCACACGGCTACATTACACATCAACTAAAGTGTAAAATATGATATCGTAGTGGACCACCCCTTTAAAAAACTATCATTGTTTTAAAAAAATTGCAATTTAGTTTTAAAAAATGTAGCAATGTAAGATTTGGGGCTGCACGGTGGCGCAGTGAGTAGCACGATCGCCTCACAGCAAGAAGGTCGCTGGTTCGAGACTCGGCTGGGTCAGTTGGCATTTCTGTGTGGAGTTTGCATGTTCTCCCCGTGTTTGCGTGGGTTTCCTCCGGGTGCTCTGGTTTCCCCCACAAGTCCAAAGACATGCAGTACAGGTGAATTGGGTAAGCTAAATTGTCCGTAGTGTATGTGTGTGAATGACTGTGTGGATGTTTCCCAGAGATGGATTGCAGCTGGAAGGGCATTCCGCTGTGGCGACCCCAGATTAATAAAGGGACTAAGCCGAAAAGAAAATGAATGAATGTAAGATTTTGGTGGTTCATCCCGCTGTGGCAACCCCTGATAAATAAGGGACTAAGCCAAAGGAAAATGAATGAATGAATGAATATAATGTTTGTTTTTAATAGTATATAAAGTAATGTAAAAATGGTAGCCACACCAACATTCCTGCTACATGTGACATAGAAGCACATAGAAGGCCTAAGTATGTGTGTCATTTATCTCCCCCAAAACAATAAGCATTGTGAGCATTCATTTTTACCCTCTCTTTTTGATTTTTATGATTGTTGGTGATATGTTGATTGTTTCAAGATGGAAGTCATATCAACATGCCTGATTGCCCAGCTGGAAAGTCTAGTCATTGGTCAGGCTGGAAAGTGATTGACTGATTTAGACAAGACATTCACCTTGTTTTAAGAGTGACCAGTATGTTTACTCTTTTGGGGGAGATAAATGGCACACCTATAAGGTTTTTATGTGCATCTGTGTTGCAGTGAGATGAAATATATGTGTCAATAACAATCCAATCCACTTCACCTTTGCGTAACAATTTTTTAAGCTCAGCCATGATGTATTCACAATGTGATGGTAACTGTACAGCAATTTGTCAACCACATGTTATTTCAACTGGAGAAACAGATCATGAAGATGCATAAGGGTCTATGATGACATAGAGTTGACCAAATTGCAAGCTCCTGAGCAAGAAAGAGAAAACAACGTTCACCACACATTTGTAGACATGTCATGTAAACAAACCAAAACAGCAAAAGTTTCACAGAATCGTGTTTTGAGCCTATTCTATACCAGCTACAAATGCATTTTATCATGAAATTATATTTATATTTAGTCAAATATAATGAAAAACTTGACAGAATCTCTTTATTTTTTATTGTAAAAAAATTAGCAAATAAACGGAGGCCTATGGGAGTATGTGGCTTTTGTGTATGTAGAACTTCAATTGGCAGGACTACTGTAGTGACTGCATAGGCAAAATGTGGCTTTGAACATAGATTTTTATGTGCTACCTCAATAATTTATTCTCAACAAAAAAATGAAATGAGAAATACTCCACGGTGCCCCTTAAAATGTTCATGAAACCACCAGGAGGAAAACAGAATAGAAGTATACACAGAAGGATGTAATGAGGGAGAACATTGCAGCATATCTCAGGACACAGACAGCTTGAAATCTTTGAGGGTACAATTCATTCTGAGCTGAAGCTTAGAATTAATTGTGAGTTGGAGCCAGAATGTGGGTCAAAGTTTGGCAGTGGCTCTAAACAGACAAGTAACTCTACAACTGAGCAGCTGAAGAAGCAGATGGATTTTTAGATTTTGGAAAGGCAGAGTCCAGACCGAAACACATCTGAAATCTGGTGCCACGACCTGAAGGGAGCAGTTGCTACAAGATGTTCCAAAAATATCTACGACCTGAAACAGTTTTAGAAAGAACAGGAACATGAACATCTGGTTGGAATCATGCCTTCAGCGCCAGCAGGTGTCATGCATTAGAGGTGCATACGCTTTGTGGAGTGAGTTTTGAATCAGTAGCTTTCTTCCAAATCCTAGTGAGCTGCCTTGACATTGTGACGCATAGCATACTGCTTTAGGTCCAAGCCTATACTTGTTTCAGCAGTCATTTAGGAGCACAGTTTGCTGATATTACACATTTAAGCTAAGCTTTAAAACTCAGAGGGTACATTGCAATCTCTGGGCTCATAAATGATAAATCACTTTTTGGTCGTCTGAGATTTCGATATGGAGATAAAGGTTACATTTAAAAAAGTAGCCTATCAGTTTATTAAAAGTTTCCAATATTTTGTAGTTCATGTGTGTTTTCAGTTTGTTCATGCTTTTGAAATGCACTATGGGACCTTAATATCTGCTTCAACTATTTTTGATGTTGAAAAGCTCAACAAAGTGAATTTTTTGTCACATTTTTAGTTGTTTAAAACAATACATTGGCCATGTCAATTAGTGGGGAGGGATAAGCTGAAAGTAATGAGCTGAAAGTACTTTTTTTAACATCAAAGGTTGATAGAACAGACGCCAAGGTCACAGTCATTTACACTGCAATTACTATATGCCGTAGTCAACATTGAAAGTGGACTTTTATCATTTGAACCTTTTATCAAAGTTGTCCTAAATCTATCAACAACCATTCTTGTCTTATGACAATTTTGAAAAAAACTTCTTTGATCACTTCGAATGTTGACTATTATATATGAAGTCAACATCATCTAATGAATGAATCACAATCAGTCTTAGGATTCGATCTAAGCAGCCGACTCATTCCCTAATGAAATACAGTGTTGTTCAGAAAAACACAACAGCTCTGCTGTGGATTTTTTTTTGGAACTTCAGTATGTTTGACTGAAGAAAGTTACTTGATAAAACTGTCATGTTTGCAACCCATGTATAAAAAGAAGCTCACCTTTTAGGCTGAGACCCAAGGCAACACCAAATATAAATTCAGTTGATACCAAGACAATATCATGGCATTTGAAACTGGTCTTGACTACTAAGTATTGCATCACACTATCAGTGTATATTAACCCTGTTTGTTGCATCAGATGGAAAAACAACCAGGTAGCTCACATAAACACTTGCATTCTAAAGCATCATCCTAACTCCCATGAGACATATAATGTTCTAATGTTTATGTTACATTTGTGTTTCATAGCCAGCAACTCTGTGCACCACACAAGCATTGCTTTCAACAAAGATTGATATGAGCAGTGCAATATCTCAAGCTTAAACTACCTAGCAAACACGAATATAGAGTAAAAGTATATTTTTTAATGTGTTGCATAAAATCTACATATATTTATAATCACCATTTCTCTCTTCTCGTTCACATATTAAATGTATTCAAATAATTGCCAGCACATTATTACTGTTGTTTGTAATGTTTTTGTGCTTTTCTGAGTTATTTGTTATGCAGCCTGAAATTCATTTGCATGCTTTTTTTTTCTCTTCATAATTGCGTAAGATGTTCCTCGTAATAGGCTCTAATGCTATATTTGCATACCAAGGTTGCTGGATTCCTGTGCTTCACTTCATTGGCTATAAATTTTGTTGTAAATGCAGCTCTGCACAGCAATTATGCCATGATGGTCATCTCAGATTTTAGTCAAATGAGTACATGCTCACACAATTCTTTCTAACGATCTGTCACCGCTACAGAAGTGACTGAATATCTTGACAAATTCTGGGAGAGGAGAATCACATGCCTCAGTCCTGATGATAAAGATGATTGCGTAATCTTGGCAAGTCTGTCTCTTTGGCCGCCGCAGTGAGACATCACTGTCTGCTTTTCACAGAATCAGTGTCAGAGGCACCTTTCCATTCCAGCCAACGCCAACCAAACAACTTTAAAGCAGGCTATCACCTGATAACAGATGACAGCTCCGAATTGGCAGCCTTTCCATCTCTGACTCAAAGGTATTTCAGTCTTTATGCACCTCAACAGTTCAATTATGTTCTATTACTATTTTCTCTTTAATCTGCACAGAATGAAGGTCAGTGTGTCCCCGTTGCATATCAAAACAGCTATTCACATGAGTTTAGCTCCTCTGTCAAGGTTAGAGTATTTCCTGTCAGAGTGTGTTTTAAATTCACATCTTTATTTGTTTTTCTTCTGCTTGAGTGATAAATGAGGGACCTGTTGGGACTCTTTGAATTAAACGCTTGTGTGCTTCATGTCTTTCCGACTTTGTTGTAGCCAGTGAAATGGCAAATACCCATGTCACTAAACAATTTGTTTACGCTAAAGAAATGAATTCCATTAAACCCTATTACCCCCAGCAAGAACCGAGTGTACCACAAAAGGAACCAATTAACATTTCACAAAGAGTGTAAAAAGGTTAAGCATTCTCCTTAACACTCCATAATGGCACTGTACAATAAAGGTTTTAAAAGCTTGTTGAATGCTGAGAACAAAAGGTTTAGCAGCTATCAGATCATTTGAATGTGTCATAACCTTTTCTATCCTTTAAAGGATCAGACACAGTCATGACACCTAAAGACTTTATTATTTGTATTAAAAAAATAGTCATGACTAAATATACCACTTGCTCTGTTCAATACACTCATGCCACTCAAAATATATCTTCAACTGTGGTCTTGAACCTCTTCATGAATTTTTCATATGAGTATTGCAGTGACATTAATGGAAAAGATAGGTGCTCCAGTTTAATAGATGTTTGTTTACTTTAAGTGGGAGATGGAAACACAGCTTTCTAAGCTTGTGTCTGAGACACAAAGAAATTTCCTTACAAAGGGCGGCAAAAGTGTTTTGTAAATATTTAATTTCAAAAGAGCAGGCAATTAATAATTTGGCAAAGGTCTCACTTACAAAAAATATGTTTAATCAAGTGTGCTATTTCCCTGACTTAAAACATGAAAAAAAACATGAAATATTAAAAGTTAAAAAATATATGATCATGAGTTATTGATCATATATTTTTACAGTAAAAAAAGTCTAACCTAGTTAGAAACTACAGTAAAATAGTAAAATTACAAGTACTAAAAGAACATGTTAGTATACTTAGTACATACAGTTATATAGTATATAGGTATATTTCAAATATATAAAAAAACTGAATAGGAGCATAGTAGTATACTGGATAATATCTAGTTTATAGTTATATATAATGGACGGCACGTTGGCTCAGTGGTTAGCACTGTCGCCTCACAGCAAGAAGGTTGCTGGTTCGAGTCCTGGCTGGACCAGTTGGCATTTCTGTGTGGAGTTTGCATGTTCTCCCCGTGTTGGCGTGGGTTTCCTCCGGGTGCTCCTGTTTCCCTCACAGGGAAAACAATTGTCCGTAGTGTATGAGTGTGTGTGTGTGAATGTGAGAGTGTATGGGTGTAACTAGGCCGAAGGAAAATTAATGAATAGTTTATAATACCATAAGCAGAACAGTAAAGCTACAAACTATTAGATTATTTAGAGGTCCTTTGAAATAAAAATTAAAAGGTTTTTTTACATGTTAATATCAGTATGTCAGTTTTAAGGATGTTTATAAGCTTGTGTGCTCTAAAACAGTGACAAAATTCACATTTAGAAGATATAAACCTAATATAAACATCCAAAGCTTGCAGTTTGTCACTTCCGCTGCCTAAATGGATCAAAGATTTTTTTTCCACGTCATATCTCATAACCTCATACTTTAGTTTCTCATAAAATATTGACCAATCGAATGCTCTCTCTAGTATCTGACATGCCCCGCCCCTTTTAAGATGCTTCTCATTTGCTTTTATTTTATGTGCTTGAGCTCAACTACTCTCATTGACAGAGCTGTGAGACAACAGAATGCTATTGGCTTTTTTTTAAGGGGGAGGGGCTACTCTATGTTCAGCTCTCTCTTCATGTTTCAATTGATATTGTCAAAATTTGAACAAAAACAATGCACATTTTAAAGCACTTCACAGGACCTTTAAAGTCTTTAAAAATCAAAATACAAAAACAAGTTAACTTTTAGTGTAATTGCAAATGAAAAATGTAGTTAAACTAGTGGTGTATAATGTAAAAATGTGTTATTTTACAGTATAAACCCAAAAGTGGGCCAGTTTACTCAAAAGTTGAAATAGTACATCTGCATACTACTAGTACAGTGATTTAAATATTCTTATTCAAAATACTTGAACTTCAATGTATGAATACTTAAGCTGTCTATCTATCTATCTATCTATCTATCTGTCTGTCTGTCTGTCTGTCTGTCTGTCTGTCTGTCTGTCCGTCCATCTTGCATGACCATATTAGAGTGCTGAGTTGTCAGGTCTTGAGTTGTTTACAGTCTTAGTACTGTAATGACAGTCAAGGTGTTTTAAAGACCCTCACTGTGCGACAAGGTCGATGTGATATCACCATCTTTCAACGAATATTATTTGCAATGCATGTTTATAAGATGCCATTCAAAATCTGGTTTACATCCTCGTAATCCAACAACCTTCTACCGTTCATAATAATAGCCCATCCATTAAATTGCAGGAAGAATATTGTCTCTGTTCGACGAGCGTCCTGAAATGATAATAGGTCTACTTTACCCTGCTATGACTGCCACTCTAGTCCTTAATCTATTTGGGCACAATTGAGTCTCACAGGACTCATGTTGATGTCTAGGTATTCTTCAAAGTGCCCTTTATAATTATTTAATGGCGCGTACATAAATGCTTTTGCGCCCAAGTGTCCAAATAGCATATGGCTTAGAACTGCTTTTCTTTTCAAGTGTGGTATTATTTTGACAATAGAAAATACAACGTGACACTTATTTTTCTACACTCATGTTTTTCAACAAAAGAACATGGATTTTGCAGAGTAAAATAAGCACTTGCTTAAGCCTGAGCGATTACAATTTGCTTTACAAGCTAATCCGACTTTTTGTTTATAAAAAGAAATACTGTTCTCTGGTAAACAGGTAACATGCGATGTGACGTAATGACTAAAGGATGACTCTCAATAACATATGTGATTTCGTGAAACTTACGTGCGTGATTGATTATGCCTCGGAGAAATCAATATCGTGCAGTCCACGGTAAGAGAAAATGTCAACCTTTTTCAGTTTTATTACAGCCAGAGATATCGACGAGACATACTGGAAAATTTTGTTTTAGGAATACTACAAAGTCTGCATAAAATATTGCATAGGCCTGTGATATGTGCAACAGCATGAAGTACAAAATGAATCTTGAGAACATATCAGTACTTAACTCTGAAGACGACTTTCTGATTTCAAGTATGTTCTACATGGACTATAACTCTCATTTCAGAACAAAAAAAATGTAAAAGAACAAAGTGGCTGAAGGAAATTGATCCAGGTCTCCAAAAACAATTCAAAAGCTGTTTGTGAGTTATTGAATGATTGATGACCTTCACTATGTTTGTCCTTTGTTCTCCTTTGTAATTTGGGAGATATGGCGTGCTAAGTCAAGTCAATTAAATGATTGGATGAAGAGGGTGGTTATCGGTCAGACTAATGGGATTCCTAAAATATCCCTGCATCCTTACATCCCTGTTGCTTTGGTCACTCATTTGTCCTCTAATTATCGTTTCTTAAAACCAGCACTGATAAAGGCACTGACCATGACCAATAAACACGCACTGCAATCGCTCTGTTCAGTTATGCTAATTAATTGATGAGGGCCAAACAGGGTCTTGATAAGAGATGTGAATGTATCAGTACTCATGGGTTTTGTTCTTAATTAATTCAGACTGATTGATTGATTGATTATTGTAGCTATGTGAAAACATAATCTGAAACATGCAACCACATTTGTATAATTATGCAGTAGAACCAAAATAAGAGTATTGTTGTTCAAGGTCATGTTTTTTTTAACATGTCATTTTATTTAATTTATTTAACTATTTAATTTTATTGTAGGAAGGAATTATACTTTAGAAAAAAAAAATCAAAAGCTGTTTTTGTTCTGTTATTATTCTGCCTGTAGAGCAAAATAATAAATAATAAATTATTGTTGTTGCAACTGGCTTGATGGGAGTTCAGAACAAATGCACCCTTTGATTTGGGGTTGTGGGAGATAGGGATTGTAACAGTGTTTGTGGGCAATTTTAATACAGAAAAATGTTAACCCACTGTCTCTCAAATAAAAGCCCACCTCAGAGTAATCACTTCAGAGCTGTATCTAATAATGTTACTTATTTAAAAAGCAAAAGTCAATTTGTATTTTTGCAGACTACTATTCTAGTGGTAACTATAATTAATCAAGAGTCAAGAACAGTTTTAACCAGTCCTTATTAAAATTGAAAACTTGAAATATATTAATAGAATAACCCAAACAAGAACATTGTGGAGAAACTCGATTAAGAAGATGCCATTCTAGCTTGTTTCTGATTCGTAAATTAGTGCTTTTAAAAGTACTGGTTGAGTGGATGGTTCAGTGATACACTCGTGCTGTGTTGCAATTTGTTTAAATCCATCTCAAAAGAACATTTTGGACTGAGAACAAAAAAGGGCTCCATACTGAAAGACTCTTCCAAATAGAAGGGCTCAAAAGTGACCACCTCAATTGGTCCCTTTTTACTCTCAGAATGTTTTGGCACATGTTTAATTTGGGATCCATGTGCTGATGAAAGATGTAGCAGAAGTGTGATTCAAAGAAGAGTTATTTTTATCCAGCACCCAACACATCTTCAAAGCTCTCACTCTGGATGAGCGTTTAAGAATGGAACACAGCCACAGTCTTTTATTGCATTTCTAAAAAAATCTTAAAAAAAAAAAAAAAAAAAAATGAATGAATGAGTCAACATGTAGACAAACGCAATACACAGACAGCCACCTACATTGATAAAAATAATGCAGTAAATACTGCAGAACAAAAAAGATATAATTTCTATATGAAATGGATTAATTCAAGCAAGAATATAAATAAGAATGTTAATTCTATATTAGCACTTAATTTAAGCCTGCAGAAATTAAATATTTAACATGTATATTTAATGTGAAATTGTTAGTTTTGTTTACATTTATTCTTTAAGAAAATATAGTAATACAACTAGACAGAAACGTAATCACATTTAGCATTTTTCAATATTTTACAGTTGTAGAACATTTACTGTAAACTGTTTTACCATTTCTTTTGTTGTTACGTCCAGTAATTTGCTGCTTTAATGTATAAATGCTAACTAAATAAATAAACAAATAATGTCATTGTGTGTTGTGTACCATGTATTGCAACCTCTTATGGTACCTCATTACTGTCACGATCGCCAGTGATCTAGCATTTGCAGACCGCTGGAGAACATCTGCCACTTGAATGAACTACAATTCCCATCATGCACCTCACACACACCAGTTCCACACACACAGCTGTAAGCGCATAATGGACTAATCAGATGGACCATAAAAACAGCAGACACACACACATCATTGCTGAGTCTAGTTTACTTACTGTAACACTACGAATTATTGTAACATCATCGTCTTGTTTATGCTGTTTGCCGCCTGTACCGTTCTCTTCGTCTGTTACCCCGACTACTCTTTTGGATTACCTGCATGCTTCTGTCTGTTCCTGTTGTGACCTTTACCTGCCTGACAATTCTCTAAACAAATTCTCTGCATTTTGGATCCTCAACTCTTGCCAGTATCATTTTGTTACAATTACCTCTTCCGTATTTTATTATTTTGATTGTAATAAGAAGTCTAATGTGTTCATTTATTCATTTTCCTTTGGCTTAGTCCCTTTATTCATCAGGGGTCATCACAGCAGAATGAACTGCCAACATATCCAGCATATGTTTTACACAGCGGATGCCCTTCCAGTTGCAACCCAGCACTGGGAAACACCCATACACTCTCACATACACTACGGCCAATTTAGTTTATTTATTCACCCATACCACATTTCTTTGGACAGTGGGGGAAACCGGAGCACGCTAACACGGGGAGAACATGCAAACTCCACACAGAAATGGCAACTGACCCAGCCGGGACTCGAAGCAGCCACCTTCTGGCTGTGAGGCGACTTTTTTTAATGCATTGCTTATTTAAGTGTAACATTGATTGAATAAAACAGAAATGTACTTGAAAGAAATTCTGGCAAATTACTGAAAGAATGTTACTTTTACATATCTTAGTTAGGCAAATTCTCTACATGTGCTTTTAAAAACTGCATGCAAAAACTTTCCAAATAACAAAATCATGTGAATTTTACTCATTGTATTTTTTTTCAGGGTACAGACTTCACAAGTCAGTGAAAAGTAATACACAGACTGACAGTCTGTCTGCAGTTTGAAAAAAGTTTGAGTGCTGTTGGAATAAATATCAGCACTTTCAGCCAATCAAATTATACAGGACCTGAATCTTTAAAACCATGCACCATTAAGGGCCACTTTTAAAAAAGCCACAATAGCTTAAGTGCTCTTTGTAAATTCCATTTGTCTGAATGACACATTTCTAAGCTATTCAATTCTGATTTATATAAGCTGCAAAGGTTATTAAAATAAGAGTGCTTTGTTTTTAGATTACAGACTAATGACTCTCATATGAATCATTCATTAGAGACGGGATCTTTAAAGGTGAATCATGCTGTGCGATCTAATTTTTGCTCGAGACTAATGATCTCCAGTGCATTGTCCCTGTTGTTGTGGAGTCTGACAGGTTGCATCTGACTAAGAAGTACAAATGCTATAATAAAATCAATGAATATAAAGCGATCTCGCCTACTAGATCATGTATCACAGTTATAACTTTAAAAAGATGACTCCAATTCCATTCCCACAATCATCAGCCAAAGTTGTGGCTTTAATTTCACTCCTGACAACAGCCCTTCCATTAAAAGCGTTGAGCCTCCATCAGTGTCCTCACATACCAGGATTCTAGGATTAATCACTGAACCCATGAAAAAAAAAACAATCGAGTAAAACTAAATTGGTAAAGCAGTGAGACAGGCTACCACAGCCTGTCTGCCTTATTGACACAGAGGTACTGACGTCAAAATAAACATATCTATCGCAGAATATTCCCTCTTTGGCAGACCAAGTATTCATAAGGCTGAGCATCTGGGTCTGTGTTAATTAACTTGGCATTATCCACATTCATTTTGTTTAGCACCAGGCTCATGGGTCTGTTTTAGAACTGTTAATTTAGGCCTGAGGAACATGGGGATGCCCATGCCTGATTTGAGGAGAATGCAGTCAGTCCTCCCAAGTGGCTTATGCTCTCCTGGAATTTCGCAGTAATTTAACTGTGCTGTCAATCACCGTTTGCTCGACGTCCCTCTATGTCTCTGCAGTAACAGGGAAAGAGAATAACAGAGATGGGGAAGAGCAAACAATGGTCACTGCTCACATTTCCCAATAGGAGAACAGGTGTCTGTCTTCTAATGCCAACAAATTAATAAGGGATTGGATGAAACGCAATTGTGTCCTGATGCGGTATTTTAAATTTGGAAACTCATGATGGTGGTCTGATGGTGATTATGAAAGAGTCTCTGGAAACTGCTCTGTAAAAATGTCAAGTAATAAAATCTAGGAAGAGCTAAGTTAAGTTAAAAGTTAAGTTAATATTCTTGATTGAACTTAAGTAAGAAGACGTGAGCGACAGAAATGTACAAATGCAATATATTTGAAAGGAAACAAATAGAAAGGTTAAGCCTTGATGGAAATGAGTTAATTGTAGTCAGAAGTGCTACGTGCAGAATTCAGAATTCTGTGTTATTAGCAACACCAGCGGCTGTTAAGTGAACAACCAGCAACATAATTCTCATGCTCAAACTTTGAATAAATGCACAAGACAGCAGTGAGAAAACAGCCAATATCTTCAGAAACAAATGATCTATTTGGACAGTCTCTAAAAGCCACCAGCATTGACAAATAGTTTGATTATAGTTATTTTGAACTCTTCTCACTTGATTTGTTCATCCACACAATGGTGTTTACAGTGCATATATGCATATAAGGACATGAACTGAATGCTGTAAACAATAACGTCTGAACAGTGTGAACGTGGAAAATGACAACATATGATTCAGTTGACCCTGGTTTCAGAATGACCCATGGACTTGCACGATTTTAAGTGTGAATAGCTGCAAAATGCCTAACCAGTAAAGAACTTTGAGAACATTCAGGCCATAGTGATATGTGAATAAAACTATTTAATATTTCCAGCATGCTGCATTTCCCCACTTATTCTGCTACTGCACAAAAGCACTTCACTAGTCCTGGCAGGTCTTCCTGTCAATGGCACATCTCGTACTTTCTTAGAGACATGCATACTTTTCAATTTGAAGATGCAGCCAACCTATTTTCACTTTAATTTCAGCAACTGACAATGCTGACCAGGTCTCCACACTGGAAGGGTATTGTTAAGAAAGTTCAAGCAGTGATAAGGTTAATAAATAGCTCCACAGCACCGAAATGCCATGTCAATTTGCAATGTCTGCCACATCTCCAGCTTGGAAGGTGAGCTGCCTTCATATTGCTTGAAAGTACAGGCAATGCCTGAAACTGGCTGTAAATTGAATTTTAATGGCACCATATAATATGCTGAGCCATGCACTTTTTTGCCAGCTCTCTTCTCAACGTTGTCACAAAGCAGTCATTCTTATGACCCTGAATTATGCCCGTCATCGCAGACTTCAAAGATTTATCCAAACAACCTCTGAAACGCACAGCACTAGATTTCCACGTGTTTTAATTTAGCAGTGCTAAATAATTGTGCCTTTGCTTTTTCCTAAATAAAGAGAAATGCATTTTCACAACCATTAGTAGGGGTGAGTTTTGAGTGCATAAATCTAAAATAACATTTGTTTGTTCAGTTGTCAGGCTACCATTCAGACTATTGATCGTGCGTGTGTATGTTTGAGAGAAGGCAGTGAACTGTGTTATGCTTTTTTCTCTCTAACTCAAAGACTATTCGCCTCCAGATTAGGACTGCTGTAGCCTGGCAGGTTTCAAAATTGAACAGAAAAATCCTTCTTACCAAGGTATAGAGCATCAGTCCCCTATCAGATCGTATTCTCAAGCCTTATATGCATCGGACTTTCTTTCCCCTGAAGTGTTTTCAGGGGAATTGTTTTTTCTTTTCTTTTCTTTTCTTTTCTTTTCTTTTCTTTTCTTTTCTTTTCTTTTCTTTTCTCTTTAATATTTTGAGGTCTTTTTATATCTCTTGCTGATATTATTATGGCACATAGGACAATTATATAAATGTGTCAACAACACTAATAACACATTAAACTAAGGTACCCAATTAAAAAATATAATTTAAAAAATATAAAAATAAAATATAGTTATTTGTTTAAAACATTTACTAAATCACGTTTTAGCCGAGGTCTGCAGAAGATCATCTCTGAACGCACACCACAATAAACCTTGAAGCAGGTGGGTTACTCCTAGGTGCCATTTCTGTCAGCAAAAAGAACCTGAGGCTTCATTTCACAAAGCTTCACAAAAAATGAATACCAGAAGATCAGACATTAGCTTGCTGCAAGACTGAAAGAGAAGACTGGAATAAGCATAAATGCACAGTCACATCAGACTTTTCGCCCCATTGACTTCCATTCATATACTTGCAAATGTGCCAGACCAGAAATGCAAGCTCAGGTGACAAGTTTAAGCTTGGTGAACTTTGATCTACAAATTTGAATGTGTGAAACCAACTGAAGGTCAAAACATGACAGAAATGTAATATATGTAGCAATCACTCATTTTACCAATGTAGGGTCATCTTGTTTTATCTCGCCCCTTTTTGCAGTATTGTCCGACAACATTTTACATGCTCAAACTCTAGTGTGACTGTGGCTTAAGTCTGAATTTCTGCTGCAACATTCACATGGTATGGTTAGCATTTGATATAAACTTCATGAAAGCATGGATCCATTCTGACTTTTATCAATGGTACAGGCTGCTGCTGCTGTTGTAATGGTGAGGTGTATATTCTCTTAGTACATTTTTGGTGCTTTTTTTTTAGTACCTCCTTGGTTGAGACTGATACTAATATTCTTTGCAATATGGAATATGGATTTGCAGTATACTAGACACCTGCTAGACTTAAATAAATAAAGAGTCTACACAAGCCATCGTAGGATCATATTTTGATGTATTGTGGTCAGTAGACAAGATGAAGGCATTCTTCTCATTGGTAGCTGAGGAGCAGATCCAGAGAGAACTAAATGAGGTGGCCAGGAATGTCACAGCGGTGCAAGTATAACAATATGCCTATAATCCCACACACTTTGAAGCAGTACTAAACTACAGTGGAATAGCAACGAGAGCCAAAGTAAAGCAAGCTGAGTCGAGTCGTGCTGAAAGTGTCATATCACACAATGGGGCCTAAGTACCAGCTGGGCATTGTTTAAATCACACAACCTCCCCGAATATTGTTGCAGAACATGTCTAGCTATTTATGACCAGAGTGTACACCAATCCTTAAATGGGATAACATGGCATCTCACAAAGCTTACAGTGGATCATTTCAAACCGGTTTCTTGAATATGACATTGAGTTCTCTATACTCAAATGACCTCCACAGTCAGAAGATCTAAATCTAATTGAGCACCTTTGGGGATGCAGAGGAATGGAAGATTTGCATCAAGAATGTGAATTCGTGGATTCACAACTACATGATGCTATCATGTCCGTATGGACCAAAATCTTAGAAGAATATATTTCCAGTCCAACCTGGTACTAGAAAGGTAACCACATAAAGTGGCCATTGAGTGCACTGTACATTGGAATTACTTGACACATCACTGAGCGATGAGGCTAATATATTGGAGATTTTACTTGTGTCAAAACCTTTATGAATTTCATTATATCACATCTTTACTATATTGACCACACATTTTACAGTCATACGCAGGGGTCTGAAAAGCAGTAAGTCACTGTACAAAGAGATGAGCTTTTATGTGAAAGAATGGGGCAAAAAAAATAATCTTTACAACCAAAGTGTCTGCAGATTTTTCACAGCAAGGGCAACTCAATGCCAAAATCAATAGTAACATCCCCTTAGAGGTAATAATACAAACAGCATGAGTACATAAAAGTAGGGAGACTTGTAATGGTAAAAAAATAAATAATAAAGCCTTCTGTAGTGAAAGGAGCAAATAAGATTGTGCTGTAATTCACCTTGTGGTATCATATTGACTAGAATGCTTTTCATTTCTAATATTCAGTAGTGTACACACGTCTACATAAAATAAATAGTTTGTGTTAATCAGTGGAAGATATTATGTGTTTCTCATCAGCTCAGAGGGTTCAGAATAACTCTACCTGCATACATGTAAAGCACAAAGCAGCTCCAGATGGTGATATTCTGGAACGTGAAATCCATGAAGGAACAGACCTGGGGTGAAACAGCGCTTAGTCCGACAGAGCTAAATTCATTTCACTAGCTCACGAAATAATGTTATCTGAATCAACTGTCCTCTATATTCACTACAGGATATTGAGGAAGGCCAAGGTCAAATTACATCAAAATCTGAGAGCATTAGACTTCATCGCCAGAGAAAGTTTTCCAACTCAGTCAGAGATAATCTTAGTCTCCAACTGTGCTCAGCAGGGACTAAAAGCTTAAGAACTGATAGGATCCTTAGACCATGTAAAAATATGGAGCTGTAGGCAAGAAAACAGATGATTTGATTAAGCAAAGAAATCCAATGGGTTCAATGAGAGAGCCTCAAATAATTTGCTTTTAAGATGCAGTGCCACGGCTGTCTTTTGTGTTTACGGTTTACAATCAGCATACTGTAAAGTGAACTAAGTTTCTCTGACCTTACCATGAGGTTGAGCCAGTCCTATTATGTACTATTTTTTATATATTTAATATATAAAGGCAAATCTTTGGAATCATTTTGACAGATGGGGAAATTAAAAATGCACTGTTATGATAGTTTGATTATAAAGCAGGCCTAAATCATTTTGATTTTCTCAGCAAAAAACAACCCCTTTAGACCTCCTTTTGTTTATATAAGCAACTTTTCAAGTACAGTAACTAACAAACTAACTAACAAACTTTGGAGTGTTAGTCCAGTATTAATAGACAGTTAGATTAGAGTTGATTTATCTTAAATAGCTGGCATGTAATTGCAAAGTTTCTTATATCCAACATAATGTCTAAAGGGATCATCAGAATAATGTCATCTTAGTTTAAATTTGCTTTTAATCTGCCAACAAACATAAGTGCATTTCTAGACTCAGCCAAGCAGACATATTTCAACCACTCATGACAATACTTACATTAATTTGCATATTAGGACAGATCATAGTTGGTACTTTAGTTCAAACATTTTTGAGGAAGCATTTGCACTTGATTACGCTTGAAAATGTAAGAAACACCGCTAAGAGTTTGGCCTGCAAGTGATGAATTGGCAGACATACTACTTGCCATCTGTTACATGCCTTCCCAAGAGCTATGACTCTAATCCTTGAAATCCACACGTCTTTATATATGGTACATGCATAATCAATGACTGGGAAAATAGCAGTATTACTTTTGGTTAACTATCTAGTCTGATACACATGCACACAATATAATGTGCAACTCAATGTCTCTGTAGCAGTTCAGCACCATGGACAGTTCCAGTGCAGTGTTGCATTCACAGAATGCCCCACACTGGACAATGCCCATCTAATCCATCACAATCAGTTCCCTGATATAACACACACACAGGACTGGTGCGTGTTCCAGCAGATTGCCAGAAGACAAACAATTTCACTTTGCCAACCTCTGTAATGGATTTGTGCTCCATTCATCCATTGTTAGAGAGCCAGATCTGGGTTTAACCAATGAAAAATAATGTATTCTGATCTATCATGATTCTATCAGCTGCAGATCAAAGACTCTCTGTAGTGAACTCCAGCTGGTTAAATGTCTCTTGTCTTTATCTGATTTATTCTGATAGTAAAATGTGGACATTGATGCAACATACTGAAATAAGAGGTATGGTTTTTATTATCTGCCACTGCGGTCTGAATCACTCCTACCTCACGGATATACAGGGTCTCAGGGACAGAAATGAACCCACACATGCTGCTCACATTTCAGTAAAGCTTAAAAAGTAATGTAAAACTAATGCCACGTAAATGCTAAAGCAAAAATCTAACTGAATGAGTTTTTAACCATATGTGAAAATATGATGATTGGTTTTTTTATAGTCAGTTTATTTAAGAAAATGTTACTGTAAAATAATTTTACAGTACATTAGGAAGGAATGCATGTATATACAAATAAGTAAGAAGCATGACATACATATTTGCTATGGATAAATATATTTAATTTAATAATCGCAGTTTACTTACAGTATACAGTGAGTAATTCATTCATTTATTTTCTTTTCAGCGTAGTCCCTTTATGAATCTGGGGTCGCCACAGCAGAATGAACCGCCAACTTATCCAGCATATGTATTACACAGCGGATGCCCTTCCAGCCGCAACCCATCACTTGGAAACATCCATACACACTCATTCACACTCATACACTACAGACATTTTAGCTAACCCAATTGACCTATATCGCATGTCTTTGGACTTGTGGGGGAAACCGGAGCACCCGGAGAAAACCCACGCCAACACGGGGAGAACATGCAAACTCCACACAGAAATGCCAACTGAACCAGCCGAGGCTCGAACCAGCGACCTTCTTGCTGTGAGATGATCGTGCTACCCACTGCACCACCGCGAGGCCCACAGTGAGTAATTGTTGATGTTTATTTAAATAATTAGTATATATGATTATCATAGTAAAAAGTGATTTTTTTATCCTCTATATTGATGTTTCATGCTACATGATATTTCATTTGTGTAATCGAGTTGTGTACACAAACCTGCTTTGGTTTTATGTAATGAGAGCAACAGTTATTTTAATAAAGTTGTTTTAAAATATTGGACTATCTATTGGACTCTGTTTTATTAATTGTATTTTGCAAATGTATATAACAGCTCACACTGTCTATTATATTACTTTATATGATCTTATGATTAATCACAATCAAATAAACACCAAAATGTCATAATATCTGTATGATGTCACATTATTTTAATGGCAAAACAGATAAGATATGGGGTTATAACCTGTGGACCCTGTGCACATGAGCAGAACTTTTTGCATTAGTCGGAGCAAACTTATTCGAAACATATACAGAAAAAAAATAGCCAAGCATTTACAGGGACCTCTAGATTTGGTAACATACCCTGCTTATCATTCCACCCTCGTCCGAGTTTTATGCATATCCTCCGAAAAGCCATTACAGAGGGCTACTGTGTTTTAAACATGTGACTTGGGTGAGAGGGTGCGCGCTCGCGTCTGCCAGCGTCTATCCATTGAAATCTCTCTCTCTCTCTCTCTCTCTCTCTCTCTCTCTCTCTTACACACACACACACGCGCGCGCGCGCGGAAAGAGATGCAGAGTAGGAGGGTTAAGCAGAGCTGTGTGATGGGACTGACTTTATAGAGGAATATCCACAGGCACTTCCAACAGAGACCGAGAAGCTTGAGTGTCGCAGTCCGTTGGCGGATGTTAAATTGAGGCGCGCGCGTTAACTGAATACCGCGATCTGTTTCTAACTGTCTAGTGGATTTTATAATCGACATTATTTGACTAAATGCGGCTATTTATTCTTCAAGGAATAATTCAAAGCTCTACAGGGATAACCTTACCTTCGCTGTACAATGGGAGAGATTTGTCACCGAAGTTGGACTATAGTGAAGTAGCGCCAGTTTAAATATTTAGGTGCTGCCCAAACGACCTTTCGTCCATTTTGTCTGTACGCCAAACAGTTTTCGTTACTTCCGTGGGTTTTTACAGTGATGACCGTTGATGTGACAAATAATAATATTAATACATTGATTTAGCGCAGAATGGGACGTGAACGGATGAAGTTTCAACACTGAAGAGCGTTATGGTGAGTTGAATTTTCAGTCCGACCGTGTTTAAAATTGTTGTCAGTATACTATAGCTATGTACTGTCTGCGAAGATGATCGTTGCCTCTTGCGGCAGCGGGACAACTTTGAACAAATGCAACCCCTCATACCGTTGTTATGAAGGATGTGCATACAGCAGCTCATCAAGACTACAGAGATCCATACACGAGTTACTGCTGTGATCCCTTGAGACCATTCATGTATTTATGCATGCCATGTGGTGCTTGATACACACACACACGCACACACACACACACACACACATTGATATTTCTGCATTACTGTTAAAAATATTGCTCTTATTTAGAATTCGTTTGAATTTTATTTCAAAGACAAAACTATTTAAGGTTGTTTATTCATGTTTTAAGCACTTATTATGTAAGCATAAAATAATAAAAAACAACAAAACCAATATACAATGTATATTATTTGTACATTTTTGTTTAAAAATGGCATGTTGTTGGTTTCTAATGTGAAGTGGGTTTTAAAAGGTAAACTAATGAATGAATTAATTATTATAATATATTCATTCATTCATAAGGTAATTTATTCCATTGTATTGATTGATTGCATTTGACCTGATGCAAGTTACAGGTTTTGAGGGTTGTACTATTTTTTTTAAATCTTATTTACAATGAGTCCTGAATCTGTTGCAGACTGTTAGTAATCACAATGTGGGATTCTAATACCACAGGTACTATAGTCTACACAGCTGTAGGTTTACAGAAAAGAGACATAAAACTTTGCTGCCTAGTCAATCAGCTGCAAATGCAGTGCTTTAATTGATGTCACTATATCATCCCTACCATCTGTTATCAAAATAGCTTGTAGCTTACTTGGAATTACTTTAAAACTAAATTACATTTAATTATAGCCAGAACCATAATGGAGAAAAAAATCTCTATGTATGACATCACTGAGATGGAAATACTGTTTTGTAGTGTACAATATAGTTTGAACCACTATGCCAGTACCACTCTATCTCTGGCCAATGGGCGAGCACAGAAAAAGCAAACGATTTTAGTACAACAGTGTTACATTGCTCTTCTTTATCCACAACAGACCTGCTGTAACAGGTCTTTCTGAAAGAGTCAGCATAGAAAACATGCACTGCCACTGCTCTTAAATGCACAGTTCATCAATCAATCAATCAATCAATCAATCAATCAATCAATCAATCAATCAATCAATCAATCAA
>CAIGQW010054109.1:13792885-13836479 GCA_903798125.1 Danio choprae
CAATCAAATAAATACATAAATAGTTAATATTTAATCTGTGGAATAAAAACTTCAGTACAACTCACCTTTAACAGAAAATGATGACAGATTTTTCATTTTGGACTTTGATGATATTTATGAATATAATTATAAAACAAAAATATTAGATTATTTGATTTATGATTAATAGTATGTTTATTTACTTAATTGTAGTGCTTCTAGTGGCACCAAAGGGAATTGCATTATTTTTGTCTTTTTTCTTTTATTTCTTTTTTCGGGTCAGACAGTAGCCCTTGGAAATTGCATTTCTTATTTGGATTCATAGTGCCACACAAACCTAAAGTGTTAGTAACTGTGGGAGTTCACTCTGTGTGACTGCTGTTACCCCTGCACAGGATGTCTTTGGCACCCCAACACCGACAATCTGAATGCTGCATCTACACACAGGGTCTACCTCTGTGTGTCTGTGTGTGTGTGTGGTTGTGTGTGTGTGTGTGTGTGTGTGTGTGTGTGTGTGTGTGTGTGTGTGTGTGTGTGTGTGTGTGTGTGTGTGTGTGTGTGTGTGTGTGTGTGTGTGTGTGTGTGTGTGTGTGTGTGTGTGTCTTTGTTACCCAGCTGTCTCTCATCATTGGTATCTGCCGCACAGTTTTTGCCATTTTCCAAAAACACCATTTAGAGCTTTTGGCGGACACATAAAAGACAAAAAAGACCTTTTAGCGCAGGCACACACAGACAATTACACAAATACACGCAAACATCAGCATCCAGTAGGGTTCTAGCTCAATGGCTTATTCATCCTATATTGATGTGCGATAAAGCTATGGATGAGAGCCCGAGAGAGTCGGCAAAACACCTTTCCTAGTCCTGTGAATATGCCTCAATGGGGCCTTTTTTTCTTCAAATGGCTGTCTGCAGGTAAAGTGGCTCCCTAACAAGTCCTCAAATTAATGAATGAGTCATGCGTGAAGGCCCTTCTGCAGCAATTCCAGCACATCAGAAATTTCACAGCGACGACTGATTGGCTGAACAAGCTGCAAGCAGACAGGCCCGAGCAGGAGCGAAGCTTTATGATGGTGAGCCGAAGCCCATTATTTTATGATAATGACCCGGATCACCGAATCCATCCTGATGCTGAGGTTTCTGTGAGACAAATGTGTGAAAAGACAGGCGCATGAACATTGGCTCCTTGATTAGAGCATGAAAACAAAGAGACCCTTGGGAGTATGCGGTTGAAAAGAAGGTAAAGATGTGACATGACACCTTTCAACTAGGCAAACAAAAACCTTGATGCGTGTGTGAAATGACAAGCAATAAGACATATACATGAAAGCGATGCTGCTAAAAGGTTTCAGGTGTCATTGTCAATTCCTTGACACATAAAATGTATTTGATTTTTACAAAACTATGTGTGTTTTTAAATCTCAATGTCACATTGTGTCTTAACCAACATTGACATTATAAAGAATCAGAAATGTGGGTTTTTTTAGTGGTAAGCTTCAAGTAACGACATTTTGTTTATATATTTTTTTCTTGTCCATTATGAAATGTTATTGGCCCGAAGTCCTGCAATATTAATAATGCCCAACAGTCAGTTTTAGGGGGAAAATCTCCAAAGGGTAGTTTTTAACAATAACTGAAATCTTTTTAAAAATTGACTTGTTGTGAGCTCTGATGTGACATTGGTAATTGATTGTAAATGCTTTAGTTGATTCCATCTGTTTGCATTAATTCAACTTAATTTTAAAACACTTATCAGGTTTAATCCTGGTATTTATGCAGAAAATCTTCATTACCCATGACGATATTAGGAAAATCCCACCAATCAAAGGGCAATGCACCAAAAGAGATATTTAGATTCACCCACTACCATGAAGCACAGTGAATGAGTTGAGTAATCAAGTCAGTCTTCCTACGCTTTCTAAATGTATACTAGTGACAAACAAATTAAAAGTAAGTAAAAAATGTATTTATATAGTAAAGTCACAAAGTGCTTTACAGTAAAAGAAAACATATATCAAAACAGGTTAAAATCCAAGTACAAATAATACCAAATGTAAAACCAGCTCACGATACTGTTAATTAAAGTCCGCATGAACTGGAAGATGCGACCATTATTTTAGTTACATTTTTTTCCCTATTAAGATACAGTTACTAGAGAAACGTAATGTTAAATGAGCAAATAGTGGCCGTGGCTTGTTTTTTTCTATGTTTTTTGTATGTAGTAAAGTAGACATTTCATTCAGAAAGATTAGGCTTATCCAAAAAATGTGTCTTTAAATGTTTTTTTAAAAAGTTAAACTGAGCCCAAATTAAAAAGTGAACTTTGGATCAGTTTTCTGTCCACAGAACATGCCCCCCAGCATTGGTCAGTCTAGTCTTTTGATTCTTTCTGCTGATGAGAGGTTTGGTCACTGCAGAGTAGGCTTTCAATCCACATTCTCTTAAACACAGAGGCATTGTAGTCCTTAGTCCTTACCTTGTTCAGAGCTGAACTGGAGAGCAAATCCTTCTGAAGTGTGGAAACCATTGCCCACTGAGATTCTCCAGATCCTCTTGTGCATTTGTCTTCTGTGAATGGCCTTTTTGGTGCTCTGTAATGAGTAAATGACAAATGCAATAATTAGAAATCATGGATTTGAAATGACCAACTCTATCTGTGGCTGAAGGAGTCACTGCTTTGGCCTTCATCTGGACAAACTGCTGTCAGAGGGTTTCAGTCACTTTACAATGACTCATCATCTTGCAAATTCAGTGAAAACAGGCAAGTCAGGCTGTCAGTTAAATAGGAATTTTCAGGAATTTACTGCCAGGTTAACACTAATAACTGGGAGGAATCAGCAAGTGTTTGCTCATTTTGATCTGTGTTTTTAATTTCAATTATCTTCAATATTTTTCTCCATCATTTTTTATTGTAAAAGCACCCTGTCTTGTACTGTTACAGTACATCCACCCCAGGTGTATGTTTATTTCTGTTTGGGTATCTCTGTTGGGTGTCTCCTTATATTTAGCTGTTTGTTACCTTATTTACTATGTCCACCCTTTCGTCATCTTGTCAGTTTTGATTAAGAATGATCTCCACCCCTTATTTATTAGTCTTAGTTTATTTTAGCTCTTTTGTTTCTTTTTCTTGTTGCTTTGTTTGTTTCTGTTTAATAATTGTATTTATTTTTAATACATGTTTTATACTGCATTTGGATCTCCCGCCTGCTTGTCATTACCCAGCATTACATGTACCTTTTGTCTTTTTGTCTAATTTGAATATTCTTTGCATGAAATCAAACTTTGTAACATTTCTGGTGGTTTGGTTGAGGGCTTTTATAGATGGAGCCATGGATTTTATACAACCTACAACATTAACAGAATAATTTAATATTTGTATTCACATTTCTTTAGTGTTTGACATTTTTTAAAGCACAATGTCTTGTACTATTTGTCTTTTTTCCCAATTCTCTTATTCTTCTTTGCTTCAAATCAACTTGTCTAATTTTGCTAGTTGATTTGGTTCATAGCTTATAATGCTTGGAGACTTTATAATCCCTTTGGGAAAAAAAGGAATAGGCAAAAAATACTTTTGAAACTAGCACTTCTGAATAAAGGGACCGGCACTGTTACACTCTATAAATTGTTTGTTACTGAACCACATTTTCACTTTCAGTGTGGACATCTTGCAGCTGAATGCTTAGGACATGATGTGCTATCTCAGAAGATGGCAACTTTATGCAGCAACATTCAGATTATTTAAAGAATATATATTTATAGAAATGTTGTACTTAATTTGTGGCTTTAAATTTATATGTAATGCAACATTTTTATAATGGCCTTTGTTTGAAGAGGAGACTCTTTGTCTGGCAGGCTGGATTAAAAAAAACAAAAAACCCTCCATGGTTTGTTTTCTGAGATTAATTGCTGCTTTTCCCCCAGTATCGCGCTGAGCCTTTCACTGATATGTGGCCAAATAAAAATGTAAAAGTGAGAACTTTACGATTAAAAAGGCAATAATTAAAGCAGCAATTAATTCAGCATCTTGTACATCACCACTGGCTCTGCTCGCTATTACTGTGAGGTCTATTTCTAACCTGTAATCAATTCTTTGTTGTGTTTTATCCGCACCGACAGACATTTTAATGGAATGCACCCCTCTGTTTAATAGTCATGGTTAACTGATTTTTCTATAAACCTTTACTCTCTGCATACATGTCCTGACCCGAATAGCAATAGCTATTTAAATCGAGTGACTCATCAAAACCATAAATTACAGCCTTTTTAATCTTGGATCATCTGAACAAATTATTTTACTCATGATCAAAAGCGTAGGTACCTTGTTGTTCATGCTTCCTCAAAGATCAAAGGCTTTATTAATATAGATTTGTATTACAATTAGTCTTTTTTACATATAAAAATACCAATGATTGCACCCTAGAGACATGAACTGAGTGTTTTCAAAACATATTAAAATGTGTGCCATGTCCATAGAGACATTATGCTCTCAGGGACACGTTATATTAAACGTGGCTGTCAGAGTGTTGGCGAGCAAACAAAAATACAATTGTGCATTTTTTGAGTGTGTTTTTTTATCTCTTTGTTTGCTTTTCCCACTATACTTTGTCCTTTTTAGTAATGCTCGGAGACGAGTGTATTTATAAGGTTGTCATTTATGGACCTGTATTTTTTTTTTTTTTCCACATGGACAAACAAGGTCAGGTGTATGCTATCTGCAGCATGCTAAACATACCTCTGCATTCACTACAGATTGATATTATTTTGTCTGATGCTCAGTATTTCATTTACAATCTGACAATTATTATTTCATGGCTTGTCTGCTCCTAGAGGTCCATTTCTCAAAGTGACAGCAAGATTAGAGGGAATATTTGATTTGCATTTAACACTCAACACAATGGTTGTCATTCCTTTCCATCCATTGATATAAGCTAGTATTTCATATTTCTTTTATTGCATCTGCTGGGATATTCTCTTTGATACATTACACACTGCAAATCTCTTTGTACACATCCTTTTGTTCTCAAACGAAACACGGATAAATAATTATGACTTCCAGCCACATTATTTCACTAAGAAACCTTTTTACCCTCAGGCACTCAATGAAAGGCACCAATGATTGTCATGGGTTAGTGAATAACATAGCTAATTAAGAGTAAAAGCTCATTAGTCAGCGGAGAGAGGAGGATGTGAGGTTTATTGGTTCCTGTTGCAGACTTTGAAGGAGGTTTCAGGAATGACTTGAAATCAAGCCTGAAAGAACCAGAATTACAAATAGTGGAATCCTACTGTAGACGCTGTAATACAACCCTGTAATCAACTCTCACTCAAGATGCACACTTTTACAAACAGACAACCCTCCATCCACCCTGCGGACCCTGCTTTAGAGGCAGAAATATCTCAGAGAACATAGCTTCATTTGCATGCTTCCAGCAGAGACTGCCAAAACGCATTGCAATTGCGCAGGTTGTAAATGAAAGAACAGAACAGATGCCCTGAGTCCAAAGAGCACACTTGAGTCTGTCCTCTGAACATGGTTGACTCGGATGCCATTCAGAACTCAAGCTTGAGAGTTCCCAAATCTCATCATCTCAACCTTTTAAAACTTGAGTAATAATTTAAGATTTTAAGCATAGTTCTTATTCTCTAAGTTAAATTTCTGTGCCTAGAGGTGTTGAAAAGGGGTGATTATGTGCTTGCAGTTGGAAATTGAATATTCATTGTTTTCAAGAAAAATATATTTTCATCAAAAGGAAAGCTTTGGGTCTATTGTCTACAAGGTTTAAATCAGTCATCAGCATTTGTTGCATAATCATAACTTCTACAAAAAAAGGCTTCAACTGAAAAATGCAAGATCAAAAAAATCAAGGCTCTGGTGCATGACATATTATGTAAATGTAGTAGTTAGTTAATGTAAATGTAGCCAATTTTTTAAGGAGGTGTGAAAATGTTATCTTACAATTGTGTATTTTCTAAGCTGTGTACAGTAGATTTGTGATTGATGTTGAGTTTTTGGTGTTGTTAACAAAACTAATGCGCTGTTTACATGAGGGGCTTGTCTGAAGCTCATACTGACACAATAGTGTTCTGACAGCCAATCACATCCAACTTGGACCACCACAAAAAAACTGAAAAAGGTACAGAAGTAGTAGTTGTATATAAATACACTGATCATAAAGCACTGGGTAATTTTTACCAACTGTCATAATAAGCTTTTATTGCATGGTAAACTTGTATTGCATGAACATGAGTGTCTACTATCTGCACTAGTATTTGCATAAAGCTGGTGCCTGCGTTGGTGCTTAAAACATTTTTAAACTTTGACGGACCCACAATTCATTTCAGCAATGCTTGACATCACTCCATTCAAAGTCAATGGGAAACATTAACACATATGAACCCCATGTGAACAAGGTGTATGTAACATTTAGGGATGAACAATGTATCATTTGAGCATCGATTTCGCATAAGTACTTAAATACTATTAGACTCCCCAGAAAACCTTAAAGCACTGTTTACTTATTTATTTTTACTTGTAATTTATTAAAATTGATGCAGATGCACTGCATAGAAAAAGACTTGAATTATATTCATATTGCAATATATATTGTGGCAAAACAATATATTGCAATGTCAGATTTTTCTAATATCATGCAGCCCTAGTAACATTGATAGATGTCTTCCGCATTGACTTCATCACTTTGTATAAAAGTGTAAATGACTAATATAAAATGCAATCTAAATATAGTTGTGACTTAGGTTGCCACATTCACTTCAGGATAAGCTTACCAGCAGTATTACATTGTAGTAGTATAGTAGTATCTTGTACATTCTTTGGGTAAAACTATAGCTTTGGGAAAACAAAATTTGGTGCAGTGTCCTCTGTCATGCATAACCAATCAGTTGTTTACTTTGGGGTTAAAGAAAAGTTTGGAGTCGAATTCACATTTCAGAGGGTCATCTCCAGAGCAAACAGGAAAGAAACATGATATCATAGGTCAAAATCTATCATTCTATCTTTGTAGTAAATACTAAAAAAAAATGTATGAGAATGATGTTTCTTTTCTTAGCTCTGTACACCTCTAGTAATTAAATTGGAAATATTCCCATTTCAGACCTATTCATCTTCATTGTACACAAAAAAGAAAGTAAATTAGCAGTTCACTATACCTAAAATAAGAACTAGAATTTCACAATTTATTTCTTGCAATAAATAATCTGTCCACACTCGCATTATAAGTATAATCTAAAATGACAGAGATGCACCACTGCTTAATGAAAATAACTCAATGTGCTTGAGCAAAATGGTATACCATTTTATACAGATTGGCTTTTTGTCATCCAGACAGCTATTTGTCTAGTCTGTTTCTCCCTTATTACTAGCCATGGCTGTAGTTTTAAAATGATTTGTCCCTCTAGGTGAATACACAGGACCTTGTCATAGTCACCATTTACATGACAAATTGCAATACGAGTGTTTGTATTGCTATTGCAGGCCCTGCAGGTTATGATACAAATTCTCTAGCAACATCTAGTTTAAATGAAAAATTACATGTCATGTAGCAAGGCTAAGATGATTGTGCAAAACTGTATACATAATTTTCTCTCTATAAAAGACTTATAATACCTTATATTTTAATACCTTTTTTATGAGTTCCACCGTGGTAACAGATTTTAATCCAACATACCTCTAAATAATTATTTTATGCCTGTTTCCCAGAAAACTAGCTAATGTTTTGATCTCTCCCAACAGACCTTTGCCTAATTTGGCTCATGCAGATACTTATTTCATTTCTTAATTATCTTTATTTATGTGTTTACACTTTCTCCACTGTCATTTATTTCTCTGCTCATCTCACACACTTTATACATCCATTTTGTTTCAGTCCCTCCACACATCACAGTTGTCAAGTCAAGTCAGTTTTATTTGTGCAGGCTCTATCCTGGCACATATTGTTTTAGAAAATCTTTACAGAAAGCGTGGTTTAATCAACATACGGGTTTGTTGGAACCAGAAGAATTGTCATTTTTATGACATTTTAAACCAGCCTGAGGATATTTCAAGCTGGCTTGGTGTTCAATTATATTTAAGTGGCACCATTGGTATTTTTTACGCATCCATGGCTGATGATAAAAAAAGAAAATACATTCCTCTCTCAGGCTAGACGTTTTATTTGTGGTATAAAAGTATACCTCGGCTCCTCTTTCAGAGTGGATCGGTTTAACAGCATCTGATGAAGTGTATTGTTTTTGTAACTACAGATACTGTCCAATAATGTCCCTGTAAACAGGGAATGACACATACCTGATATTTTTTCTGCAGATAATAACCAAAATCCCGTTACCGGACTGAGTGGGGGAGATAATGTGATTATTGCAGTAGATTGCTTTGAAATGAGCAGTCCCCTCAATAAATACGTTTACGTGTTTGGTGTATGAAGATAGCACACAGGTAAAAATCTTGGTTGCAGGTTTTATCTCAAATGACTGGTAAGTTACAGAGATCACAACCTTTTGAATAAAGTACTCAACTTCAAGCTGACTGACTGAATTGAGTGTATTTTGCTTTTTTAGAAAGAGCTAAGCTGAAATCAGTAAACTATGTTCAGAAGAGAGCAAGAGCCAGAAGCATCATTTATCTCAAAGCTTCGCTCTGCCCTTGTGACTTACATTACACGCTTTTTAATCGTCACTTTTTTTTTCACATCGCCACCTGCCAAGCAGAGCTACTATCCCAGAGCATAAAACTGGAATGCGTATAACAATGCTTTGCTCTTGGGAGAAATGTAAACAGTGATTTTACACAAAAGCAAAGCGCTTGTTACTCAAGGCAGAAAAATAGCAAGTCAAAAGAATTGCTGATGGAAACGTGGAGATTGTGGCATTTGAAAGGCCCTTTTTTTGTGGTGCACTGTGGTGCTGAAGTGCAGCGCATTGTAGCATCCCTACTGAGTGGTTACTGTGTTCCACCGAGGCTCCCTCATCAATATGCATAGAGAAGTACGGATGTCTGCGTTGAAGAATTAGATGTCATGCAGCAAAAGCCTTGCTTTTAAATCTGCTGTAATCACAGCAGAAAGCATTGTAGCCCAGATCTCGGCTGTATTCACCATGTTATGGATGTGCTTATCAGCGTGTAACGTATATTATATAGTTATACAGGAGATGAAAGTGGAGATGAATCACCCAAGAAAAGGTCCCATAGGAATAAAAGCCAATTTATGATTATTATTAGAATTGTTAGGCTTAAAAATTATTTATTAATGAACTGTTATGCTGACCAATCGTTTCTATCCTATCGCTATCCAATATGCAATAAACATATCAAAGTGTACTGTACACACAGAAGCGCTTCTGTTTTGATATAGGCATCTCTGTAATTAGAGCTTATACTTAGCATAGATGCACAGTCAGTGTGGTGCATTTATATTGCACGTTACCTCTGTATTTGCATCTGGTCTCACACTGTTCCACATAAGTATGATGGTTTTTGTAAGTCGCCCACACAAATGGTCACATGGCACACATGACTTGACAGACTGTCATCAGAATACAGTAATGAGACTCTTTTCCAACATCTGCTTCGGTCATGGCTGTGAGGAATGATTGACAGCACTTGGGGGAAATATGGAAATAATAGCAGGGTTAGAACAAGGGGTGGGACTGCAGGAGACGCTGAGAACTAACTACTGAAAAAAGATGTTGAAAATGTGCTCATGGCAGCTGTTTACCATGGGACTGAATTACAGTGCCTGCATTTAAACTGTCTGGTGCTGTTGCCTTTTTATACGGTTTGTGAAAAGCTTGTGGAGAGTTACAAATAATTTGGACTAATAGGAGCAGGGAGAATTTCTCCCATTTTATCCTAGCAGTGCAGATGCTAAAATTGGAAGCATGTGCAAAGGATGTTCTTATTATTTCACTTATTTTTTTATGTTAATTTGGTGATACTTTGTTCCTCTGTCTGAAGTACTAAAACCCCATTACCATTCAGAGAAAATTTTATGTGAATACATTGCACTTCTCACTTACAGACAATTAGTAGATTATTCTCACAGAGAATCGTCATACTTTTTTCCCCCCTCTCTATGTTGACAACATTTTTTCAGAGTCCAAAATAGTTTACATAGCCTCAAAGAAACCAAATTTCCTGTTAATTGCCTCTCTCTGTGTCTCTCTCTCTCTCTGTCTGTGTGTGCACTTTTTACTGAAAAGAACAGTTGTTCGGTGAGTGGAGTTTATGGTGACTAAGTGTTTACTAATGCATCTTTGTCCTTTCTGTGTGAATCTGTCTGCTGTGTGTGTTTAGGTGAGCGTTTGCGTGGCCGAAGCCATGCTGATCTTGAGTGCTGGGTGGTGGAGTGTGGTCCTGCACCAGAGCCTGTGCTGCTGAAGCCGTGTGCTGCTCCCCCCATGGCTCCATGGGAGCTGCTGCTGTTGACTTTCAGCCTCCGCTGCTGGCTGACAAGCTCTGCCAGTTTAGCTGAAGAAGGCCCTGCAGGACCCTTGGACTGGCTTCTCTCTGACAAGGGCCCGTTTCACCACTCACAGGAGTACACTGAATTTGTGGAGAGGAACCGTCAAGGATTTTCCACAAGATACAAGATCTACAGGTTAGTTGTACTTGAACTGAGGACTGTATGATAGCTTTTATGCTTGCTGGGGTAGTTATTGATGGAGACTATTGTATTTTAAATTATTTTTAAAACGTTGAACATTATCAGAATAGCAGAATTTATGTTTTTACCCAAAATATTGTGTTAATTAAATCCAGTAAATTTTAGGGGTGTTGAAAATGTCATGAACAATCCAGTAGGTCTTATAGGTATGGTTAGTTCAATTCAAATTGTAATTACGTTTCCTGTAGGGATGCAATCTAAATCGCTTTGAAGCTGATTTTCTCAATATTCAACTCAGATTGTAGATGTTCAAATGTTTATTGTTTTAGAGGTATCAGTTTACTGGTGTTGCCATGACAGGGCACTGGTGCTATTGCAGACAGCAAGAACAAGTACACTATATAAGTACATATGTTCTGCCAATTTTCTCTTTTGGTCAACAAAAACAAAAATGCCATTTTCGACCAATAATTCAGTGCATTTAGTTTCCTACGTGTGGGCAGTCCAGTTTAAATTGTAATTTAGTGTCCTGTGTAATGTAGACAATTCAATTCAAATGCATTGGAAGTCTTTAAGCAATTTAAGTAACTAGACCTGTCATATCTGCATATGCTAAAACTTATATCATCAGACTGCAACATATTTTGCTATGGTATATGATTGAATCTTGAAATATCTGACGTTCTGTCTATTTTTTGTTGCTTTAATACTGAATTACTGATCAACCAACAGATGGACACATGAATATGCATAAATCTGTCAGTGAAAACACTGTTTGAGGTCAGTCAGATTTTATTCATTTTTGTTTTGGCATTTCAGTAAGGATGCATCTAATTATTTAAAAGTAACAATCAATTATTTTATTGTGGCACAATAAACAAACAACCAAACAGTGTTTTATTGAACATTCTATTAATAAAAAATCCTGATATGAAAAATCACATTATTAATAATTATTATTGGAAACTGGATTGGAAACTGAAGACTGAAGTAAAGACAGCTGAAAACTCAGCATTGCCATTCCAAGAAAAAAAGTGATTTTCACAAATATATTCAAATGGAAAACACCTATTTAATTTAAAATACCATTTCAAAATGCTAATTTTTAAGTTTTTGTTTTTTTACTGTATTTTAAAATTATCTAAATTATGTAATTTTTTCTAAAGGCCTTGAATTTGCTGCAGTGAACGTTTGAAGCAGAAATAGCATTACATAAAATATGAGGAATTGCATTTCTGGTCCATTAGAAGGTGAGCAGACATTCCAGCTCTTAAATTATTGGGGATTTCTCATACATCATTTCCATCATTGCACAGACAGTTATCGAATATTCATCTGTTCTCAGAAGCCACAGTTGACATCCTTTAATTTGTGGGAGCTACTTCATGGTTGCCCTGATTGGCCCTTCATCAAAACATTGGAGTTTTTTTTTTTTTAAGTCTGTTGGCTAAACCTGGTACATCAGAGGCTCTGCGCACCCTCTGCAAGATTAATAGTCTTATCATGTGGCCAACTGATTAGTGGGCTCTTAATTCTTATTACTCTGCATTATCACCTGTTCCCTTGAGATGGCTACTGTCGGCAGAAA
Organism: Danio choprae; assembly: GCA_903798125.1. Lineage (NCBI taxonomy): Eukaryota > Metazoa > Chordata > Actinopteri > Cypriniformes > Danionidae > Danio > Danio choprae. The sequence continues at coordinate 13,805,069 of CAIGQW010054109.1, forward strand.
GCTTGTGTTAGGGAAAGATTACAACCACTCCTTGATTAAATAAGTGTGTTATATCAAAATACTAATTGAAAAGGTGCAACTTTCACATGCATGTCAGCATTAAAGGAAAACATTACATCATGTCTTTATAAACAGACAAACTAAATATACATACTAATATTTGGGTTTATTTAATATGAATCAGTTTATTTATATTATTCATTCATTCGTTTTCCTTCGGCTTAGTCCCTTTATTTATCAGGGGTCGCCAAAGCGGAATGAACCACCAACTTATTCAGCATATGTTTTACACAGCGGATGCCCTTCCAGCTGCAACCCATCACTGGGAAACACCCATACACACTCATTCACACACATACACTACGGACAATTTAGCTTACACAATTCATCTATAGCCTTTGAACTTGTGGGGTAAACCATAGCACCCGGGGGAAACCGACGCGAACACGGAGAGAACATGCAATTCCACACAGAAATGTCAACTAACCCAGTAGAGGCTCGAACCAGCGACCTTCTTGCTGTGAGGTGACAGTGCTTTTCTTTTCGGTTTAGTCCTTCATTAATCAGTGGTCGCCACAGCAGAATGAACCGCCAACTTATCCAGCATATGTTTTACGCAGCACATGCCCTTCCAGCTGCAACCCATCACTGGGAAACATCCATACACACCCGTTCACACTCATACACTACGGACAATTTAGCTTACCCAATTCACCTATACTGCATGTCTTTGGACTTGTGGGGGAAACCGGAGCACCCGGAGGAAACCCACCCAAACACATGCAACCATGCAAACTCCACACAGAAACGCCAACTGACCCAGCCAGGGCTCGAACCAGTGACCTTCTTGCTGTGAGGCGATTGTGCTACCCACTGCGCCACTGTGCTGCCCGTTATATTATCATATTATACAAATATATTATATTTTACAAATATTATAATATATTATATTAGACGGTTCATTCCACTGTGGTGACCCCTGATCAATAAAGGGACTAAGCCAAAGGAAAATGAATGAATGAATGAATATATTATATTATTATTAAATGCACGTACATAAGTAATGCATATTCTTCTCTGTGATGCAGGCATAACAATTACTCTGCATTTCACACCCATTCACCTCCTTCCCAGCATGCACTGGACCATGAATAATTACAAATGCATTGTTTGACAGTTTGCCACTTTCGTTTGCACATTTGTTGTCGATGTTGTTTTCATGTTTAGTTATTTAATGTCTTGTGATGTCGAGAAGAGTTTGTTCCTCGTCAAAAAAAAAAAAAGATCAGCTTGTTGATAATTATCCTAGTCGTGTTACATGCACCAGGTGTTATTATATATGATGCCTTCATGTTTCATAACTGTTTGTTTGATGATAACTGTATCTGTCAGGCAACATGAGATTAATATATTCCTTAGCTATTTAAATATTGTAAATAAAGGGAAACGTGCACATGACTCTTCAGATCTTCGTTAAAATCAAGTGTATTAATTAAGCTAATTAGCCATGCTTTACTCAAGCAGGCAGCTAACAATAAAAGTGTTTGTTTGATTATTATCGCTTTCACTGAGATCTTTATGTTTATAAAGTAATTCATAAGCTAATCTAGGGTTTGGAATGCACATCAATAACTTGAGTGCGACTTGTCAATGCAAGGAAAAGATGATAAATGCAGCATAGCTCTGTAAAAGTCTAATATTGCATTTGTGACATCCTTAGATCAGATTGCATCTTTTTAATGCTAATGCCGATTCACCGTAATACGTTGCAGAGCCTGGAGCCTTTTTACTCACACAATCTCTTTTTTCAGCATGTTCTTTCCGATAACAGCATATGCATGTAGCAGACCTAGAGAGATTAAAAGTGGCAATATTATATCGGGCATAGCTTTTTCTCCTTCGAGCGCAGCTTTGTTGCGTTGCTCAATTCAAATAATCCGCAATGACAGGTAGAAGATGAATTACCAGAAGTGCTTCTCCTACTTACAGTGGTGTGTAACACCGTCGTCCGGGTAATGAAAGTGCACCATCTCATCCCTCCTTCAATTTCCCACGTTCTTCTTGATTGAATTTGAAAGAATTTTAATGAGTTCTTTGTGGGAAATAGCCCTTTTTTGTACATTTGGAGGATTTCACTTTGCAGAATATTGGGAAAATGCCATGTCATAACATTCAAAGACGGGGTCCAAATTTACCACCTGCTTTACTGAAGCACTGCCACAGGATAGTTTCCAAAGATGCTGATGTGCACACCCGCTAAAGCAATTCTCTCTCTCTCTCTCTCTCTCTCTCTCTCTCTCTCTCTCTCGCACGCAATCTTAATAATGTAAGTAGGGAAATCAGTTTGAAATTGCTTGTAAAAGGTCACTTCATAAAATGCTATTTCCTTTTCATGATGACAGCTGCCCTTATTTAAAGTTTCTCTTCTTCCTGAATGGTATTCAGATCATCTTTTTAATAATTATCTTAAAGGCATAGATAAAAGCTTACGACATAAGCCTCGAGTACTTTTTGTTCTCCCACAGAGGAAGTTTCAGTGCACATTCAGTGTTGCAAAGACTAATGAGCATTTCATATAGTGCAGCAGAAGTCCCATAGAGCGCTTCCTAGAGAAGCCTTTAAACTGCTCTCACACAAAGCCTTACCTGATAAGACAATCCAAGCTTATCGTACCCAGCAGTGACGGGAAAGAGAATGACAGGGAGGATTTTATTGTCTTTACTTTCCTCTTTGCGGAGCACCTTTGAACTCCTGAAGGCTCAGTTCCCAAAGAAACGTCCAGTTTAAAAAAGTAGTTATCATGGTGCCATGTGAAATTGAAAGCGATCATCTAAATTCAAGCGAACAGTCGCGATCCCAAATGCAATATTAGCGCGTTTTACAGCAGCTGAGGGCGTAAGCTTATGAAATTAGCGGAAATTATATCCTGACATAAATCCAACAACAGCTTCGGCCATACATTAATAATGTGTGTTTTTTGTGACATAATTCTATCACTTTTGCCCCATAATGAATTGCAAAACAGCAGATGGAATTAAGGACGTTTGCTGGAATGAATCAATCAAACATCTGGGTCGAGAGGCCTCTGTCATTACTCCTGATTTAATGTGATAGATCCCCTTTCAGAAGGCCACCCCAGCTCCATCCATCACCTGTGCATGAGGTTACTCACCATTTCTCAGCTAACTGAGAGGATAGGCTAAAATGGAAGAGAGGCGCGCAGTGATTGGAGGGTGTTTTAAGGTGCACTGAGTGAGATTGTGCCAATGCCTTTCGTAGAGGCATGTGTCTGTGTTAGCATATGCATAATTACGTAACACAGAGCTTAAAAATAAGGACCGGGGGTTGAAAGAATTATACAGAGAACAGGCTTGAATACTTAATTGCCTGTAACTGCATGAATTAAATGTGTTATTTTTGTATGCATTGTGAGTTGCTGCTGGTGAGACGACAAAGAGCATTAGTCTTGACCTGTCGGCTGAGAAGGCAAATAGTTTCTGGCAGGGCTAATTAAAAACTTTTGTTTTTTTTGTTAATAGCTGCTCATCATTTAATGAATGGCATTAATACTTTTAGTGTTCTGCATTGAGGAAGATCCATTGGTCTGTCTTTCCATCTCATGTTCCAGTATGTTAGTGCACATAACATGTTTCAAACTACTATTTGTGTTACTCTGTGTTGTGATGCATGTCTGTGAATTAATGTTTCACTCAAAGATACAAACCACAGCTCAAGTGTCACTATGAGCAGTTTGTAAGACCTAATTTAATTAACATTTATTTAAAGGGAGAGTTTACCCTGCAATGAAAATGTAAGTCCAAACCTTGAAGAAAGCTAAAAACCTGTAACCATTAATTTCTATAGTAGGTTACAGGTTTCCAGCTTTCATCAAAATATCTCATTTTGTGTTCACCAGAAGAAAGAAACTCATGAAGGTTTGAAACAAATGTGAGTAAATGATAGAATAAAATTTTTTAATTGTAAACTACCCCTTTAATTTAGCTGTCCAGAACAAGCTTGATATGCATCAACCGATCACAATTAGTAGGAAGAACCACATTGACCCATAACAGATCAGTCAACAAATTAAAGTTCGTAAAATAAATACGGAAGGAAAAAACAAGCATAACACTCCAAGCACAACAGTGCTGCACTTTATTACAAAATGTATTGCATCTTTTAAATTAAATACATTTGAATACTAACAAAAATATATTAACTATTCCTTGAACACTGCAGGCACAATCGTGCATAGCTAAGTGCAGATTTTAACATAACATGCCTCAGTACTGTACATCTGTAAATCAACTCATCAAGCCTGTTATTCTGATATTAATGCACATTTCTATCTATGGGAATTTTCTTTTCCTCTTTTTTTATTACTGATGTTATTCATTCTTTTTATTGTCTTTTTATGTTTGCACTGTGTTTGTACTTACTGCAAGGGGAGTTCCTATCATCAAGACAAATTCCTTGTTTGTAAACTTACTTAGCAATAAAGCTCTTTCTGATTCTGATTCCGAACATTGGTGTTAAAGTACATTAACTAATCCTAACAGGTACAACTTAAAATGTTAAATGTGTTAGTAAATGTTGTAAAATTATCAACATAGGCTCATTCTGAAAACGAATCCCTTTATACATTTCTGGAGATCGCAAATTATGTAGCCAGAAGTACTTATGGCTGCATTTCGTCTTTAAAACGAATGCTATGGAGCGGTATGATGTCGTTCCTTTCCGCGCTTACCAGCTGACCCCTTAGCTCAATATAGACGGCTAGCCGCTGTTACCAGTTTGTCCAGTTAGCTCGCCATGTATGTCGGCGGACTTGAGACGCAGAGGAGTTGACCACGACGACAGGGTTCGAGCCCGGTGCAGAACGGTTCCAGAAAGAGGGTAAGACAAAAACAAAAGCCAAAAAATTCAATAAAAAAGTAAATAACATGGTGAGAACGTGGTAAAATCCTCTGCCTCTGGCGCACTCCAGAAATGTATATAGCTGTACATTTTCCGAATGAGCCTGGGTTGAAAATTATTTTTGGTAAATGTTATAATCCAAATCTTATTTTTACCTGTTACCATTTCACATTAATCCAAATATCAGTTTGATTCTTATGTCACTTTTTTTGTTTTGTTTTAATATGCAACTTCAATGGCACACAAATCCATTAAACTGGATAAACTAGACGTCAGTTTGACTTGTGTGCATTTTGTCACGATCTTAGCATACTCTAAGCCTTAAACAAACAGCTGTCCATTCTTTACTAATGCAACATCTAGTACATAATTTACTATAACAACATAATTTACTTTATAACAATATAATGAATCCATTTTACTCAGGTATACATGTCACAAATCAGAATAAAGACTATTGTAGCTTCCATTTCATGCCAACTTTAATTTGTGTCTGATCGATACCTATTATAAATATCATTCCCACAGCTTTAGGAGTGTGTTGTTTACCATAATTCTCATTAATATTTATCACTGAGTGAAATATATGTCATGTGGAGTTGTGTCGGAAAAAAATACAAAAAAATGCAGCACAACCTGTTTGTAACATGAGATCAATAGCAATCAACAACGATTCAGTAAACTGACAAATTGAAAATGGAGAAAATGAATGATCTAAATTTAGATTTTTGATTGATTGATTGAGAAGTTGTTTTACTTAAATACCCATCAAAAAAGTAAAATATATCACAACCTTTTTCATTTAAATTATTTATAATATCATAATAGATTATAAAATCATTATCCTAGATTGGACAACATAATATTTCCCACATACAGTATATCATATTGAGTTAAATTTATATCATATGGTGTTGTGGAGGAAGCAGAAGTGGCTAAAATAAAAAAAGAAAAAGGATGAGTCACCAAAACCCGGGGCATTGTTTGTCTGTCTTTTGCCTCGAAGGATTTCAGAGCTTTGTGGTGGCATTTTTTCTTCTTCTTTTTCATTTAACTTTTTTTTTTTTCTTCACACTTTTATGAAAGGTATTGGTTGTCACCACAGGGCAGACTTCTGTGAGTCTTTCTGTCAGGGCAGATTTCTGTCATGAAGTGTTTATTGAGCATAGCACCTGTCAGCTGCACATTCGGAGACAGCGCCCTACACGTGGTATTCATCCCCCAAATGAAACATGCTCTGAGAACCTGAGGCTAGAGATGCAGCTTGGCAGGAGCATCGGTTGCCCTGCAGGCCTCCTTCTATCATGTCCAAAACATTTGAGAAATGTTAATGAAAACAGATCATTAGGGACAGGCCTGTTTACTGTCTTTGTTTTCCTCACGCAGGGAATTTGGCCGGTGGAAAGTGAATAACTTGGCTGTGGAGCGGCGGGATTTCCTGAACTCCCCCTTGCCTCTCACCCCAGAGTTTATAAGGAACATTCGACTCCTGGGACGCAGGCCCACTGCCCAACTAATTACTGACAACCTGATCAAGAAATATGGGACCCATTTTCTACTGTCAGCGACACTAGGAGGTAGAAATCTATGTTTTTTTTTCTGTGACAAATCCTCATGGTGGTTTAGCAAAAAGGTCATAATACCTACTGTGAGCAAGCTTGAGTTTTTTTGGGTTTGTTTTTTTTCCCCTCTGAAGGAAACAAACAGATCTCATGCATATTTACATCTCAATTTCCACTCTATCAAGCCAAGGAAAATCACTTGTGACATGCTTTGCCTCCCACTGACTTATAATATATTACTTCTTCCACTGTGTGCTCGGAAGAGGGAGGCAGGTGCAAACAGATGGCATCATGGCCAAAATAGGTTACCTTTCCGAAATCCGCACACATTATTTCGCTCAGTTCTCCAACTCGCAGCAGCCTACGCTTACAAGTTGCTTCACGTAATGCAACAGTATTGGCTGTACACCACTGATGTGGCCTTCACTGCTCTGGAAAACAAGCAATATTGTGTAAGGTTAGAGCATAAAAATGGAGATGCGTGTCATGGCTTTGCGGCAGAGATTTGACTGGAATACAAACTGCCACACCGAGTTTCAGAGCATCTACAGTGTAGGCATACAATATAAAAATGCACTGATCTGCATTCCTATAAAGGTCTGCATATTGGCACCGATTTCTAAATTTTGCTTTAGGTGTGGTGATGTTTAGTTAATTGAAATATTAAATATTTTTCAAAATAATAGTATTACGGTTCACGGTTCTCGAGTCGGACATGATGGCTGCGCTTATTGGGCTGCTTCGGCAGTGTGGTTGGAGATGGCTTGTACACCAGTCTTACCGCAGAGAGAGCCGCTTCTGCCCTGCACCACAGCACCACCTGGCTGTGCTGCACAAGAACGGTTTTTCCCCAGGCTTATGCGTAAGTGCCACACAGTGGTTGACTATGCTCTTATGACCTTCAAGACGGCCACAGAGGACGATGGCCACACAGTGGTCCAGAAATGCCACCTTTGGCTAACCCTGATAGATTTGCGCCACGCTGACAAAGTGTGCTTTCTTGGCATGCCCATATGCCAGGCAGGCCTACTCGGCGACACTGTCGAGGACTCTACCCAGGAGTCCTCAGTGGTGAAAGATCAGCCGTGCATGATGGAGCAGATCATCTCTTGGTGGGCTTGAAAGACTGCACCCCCACCAAAATCGTCCACGCTGGCCTCGGGCCGCTTGGAGAGGAGGAGAAGCATTTTTTCCCTGGTGGAGGGCCAGGCCTCCCCCCTACAAATGAATGTAGAGATCCAAAAAAGAGCAGCTTTTCCTTCCTCTGGGTGTGGAAGCCCAATTGCTGCCAGCATGGGACGCACTGCCTTTCAGCTCTCAGCTTTGGTGCACATTGCCACAGGCTTTTGAGGGCGCCAGAGGATGGGCTCCTTTCTCTCGCACCTCCAGCCTCTCCGCGGGATCCTTGGAGAAGGTTCACTGGTGTGTATTCAAGCGGTCATCGCCATGCCACTCCTGTCTCACGTGAGAAGATTGTTATCCTCCTGGCGAAGCATACAATTGAGCCAGTCCCTCCAGCTGAGATGAAGAGCGGGTTTACGCCCTCACTTCATTGTACCCAGAGAGTGGTGGATTATATGAATCTTATCTGTGCCTTTTGATCTGTCATTTGTTCCGGATGCCGATCAAGATGCTCATGCAGAAACACTTCACCCAGTGCCTCCGTCCGTGGGATTGGTTGTAGCTATAGACCTGAAGGACGCTCACTCCATGTCTCGCTCTCTCCCTCCTTATACCGTGTTTGTGTTTTTTTTCGGTGTGTGACGGGGGCTGAGCATGGCAGTACAGGGTCCTCCCCTTGGGGCTCTCCCTGTTTCCATGCGTGGAGGATGCCCTGCACTTTTGCGGTCTTTGGATTAGTCGAGTATGCACAGGGACCTAATGCTCCGGCACCTAGGCCTGTTGGTGTTTCGGGTCAACTGAGAAAGAGCAAACTCTCCGTCGGGCAGAGTTTCTCTTATCTCGGGTTGGAGCTGGACTCGGTTTAAATCACGGTCCGATCAATTCGGCAGTTACAGTGATCTCACAGATGGGCATGGCATGCGGAGACGCACCGGGTGTCCATCTCCACGATGTGTCGTCGCACCTTTAGTCCCTGGATCAATCTTGCCTTCTATGGGTCTGGGTGCCCTTAGAACAAGTGTCCAGTCATGCTGTCATTCTGACAGATGCTTCCAGTACAAGCTGGCGTGTGTATCGAGCATGCAGCTGCAGGTTCGTAAACCGGACTGTGGTTGCATTGGTATTTGAAATGCCTGGAGCTATTGGCAGTGTTTCTTGCTCTCTGCCGGTCCCTACCGGTACGGGAGGGGAAACACATGTTGGTTAGGATGGTAGGCATGGCTGCGATAGTGTAGATCATCCGTTTTGGAGATGTGCGCTACAGCCACATGTCTCAGCTTGCTTTCCATCTGTTCCTCCGGAGTCATGCAGCTAAATAGCTGCACGCTGTTCATATCCCGGACAAGCTCAACTGTGCCAGCTTCCACGCTCTTGCGACAGTTACGTTCCAGGGAGAATGGCGACTCCACCCCAGCACGGTCCAGCTTTTATGGGCACATCTCAAAGAAACCCAGGTCATCCTGCTGCTTCTCCCGAGCGGCCCTTCGCTTGCTGCTTTCCCTGTTCTGCACGAATGTGCTGGCTCTCAGCTGGCCCCGGGGTTAACGCAATATGCATTTTTTCTCCAGTGAGCCTGCTCGCACAGACTCTGTTCAAGGACGAGGAAAGGGTCTTGCTCGTTGCGCCTCCATGGCTCAACTGAATTCCATCCCCTTCCCCCTCTCTTGCCCTCTTGGGATCTCTCTAGCCCCAGGGGTTATGGTGAGGTTCGTTGAGCCACTCGATTCAGTATCTATAAGTTTTCTGTCCATCTCTGCTGGTCACGTTGATATCAATTAGGAGGGTCAGGATTCCGGTGCCATTTCGGTCAGCGAATCGTGCCAGGAATTTGGACCGCCCTACTCTCACGTTTACCTGAGACCCCGGTTCAGCTATGTGCCAAGGTTCCTACCGCCCTTTAATTAACAGGTAGTGAACCTGCAAGCGCTGCCAGAGGAGGAGGCAGACCCAGCCCTTTAATTGCTGTTTCCACGCACTGCGCTTAATGTGACCACATGTAGAGCATACGTCTCTAGGCAGCACTTTTCTGTTATGATCGGCAGAAGGGAAGTGCCAAATCAAAGCAGAGGTTGGTCCACTCTCCCCGGGAGAGAGGCACACTTAAAAGAGTGGTGCCTCCTTTCCGGCATGGGTACGCGGCTCCTCTTAACAGATTCCGAGGAGGAGTCTGGGTGCCTGGCCCAGTATGATGTCTGGTATGCCCACTTGGTCTACCCACATGCTGGGGTTTGGTGCCAGCTATGTGTGGTGCCCATTGACGATCCCATATGCTTATTTCAGCCATGGAGTGTTCCCCCTTTTCAGGCAGACCTGTGTCTTCCCTACCTGCTAACCAGCTTATCATATGTAGCACTAGACCATATGCTCTTACTGTCATCAAGTCTCCCCTCTTGGGTAGCAGGTGGCCTCCGCAGCATCCTCCCCCTTTGGGGACTGGCACGTTTTCCCAGTGTACTGTTGTAATTCTAAAATCCCTAGTCTATATTAGCTAAGTGAAAGCACATTTACGACCCCTGATCTAAATTCTTCTAAAGTATTTCCATGTAATAGTAATTAAGGGCCTAGGGGACGTCAGAAGGTTGTGCTCTTGGTGATGCTTGTGCGCTCACGCTATGCTTGGCAAACATCACAACAGGGGCGTGACGGGTTTAGCTGCTGTGGGGTTTTCCATACACTCCCAAAAGTGTTTTCCAAAAGTGTCTTTATCTAGACACACGTCAGAGTTTCCATAAAGGGGAACGTCTCGGTTACAAACGTTACCCACATTCCTCGAATAGGGAACAGAAACGTGTGTCTAGATAACGACACATTTGGGAGATTGCTAGACGAAACGGGCCAATAAATGCCAAATAAATTGGCAGAGCTCAGCTCCGCAGGTGGCAGCGATAAATCATTAACAGAGTATATCACCTGGCGCTTGTGAAGTGAGCATTCAGATTTTTGCCTGCTGAAGAGCCGATCACTCAGCTAACAGCTGGAGACTCAGCTGCTGTGGCATTGGAGACACACGTCTCCGTTCCCTATTCGAGAAATTTTCTAATAATTTTGACCTTAAAATGGTTTTAAAAAAAATTAAAACTATTTATTCTAGCCCCCAAAAAAACAAATACGACTTTATCCAGAAGAAGAAAAAAATATTTTAGGAAATACTGTGAAAAATTCCCTGCTCTGTTAAACATAATTTGGCAAATATTTGAAAAAGAAACAAAACAAAAAAAATCACAGGAGGGCAAATAATTCTGACTTCAACTGTAAGTACATGACCAAAATGTCAATTTGCTATATCACAGACTAAACTACTTTATATGTAGTCATTTAAAAGCAGTTGTAATCACTGCGATTTAATCATGACCCGAACCAAGATTAGCACAAGCAGTTTGTGATTTACACTAGATTATATAATTTCAAATATTAAGTTAAAACCTGATGGTTCATTCATTCATTTTCATTTCGGCTTATTCCCTTTATTAATCTGGGGTCGCCACAGCGGAATGAACCGTCAACTTATCCAGCATATGCTTTACGCAGCGGATGCCCTTCCAGCTGCAACCCATCTCTGGGAAACATCCATACACACCCATTCACACTCATACACTACGGACAATTTAGCTTACCCAATTCACCTGCACCGCATGTCTTTGGACTTGTGGGGAAAACCGGAGCACCCGGAGGAAACCCACGCCAACACAGGGAGAACATGCAAACTCCACACAGAAACGCCAACTGACCCAGCCGAGGCTCGAACCAGCGACCTTCTTGCTGTGAGGCGAACGTGCTACCCACTGCGCCACTGTGAGGCCCAAACCTGATGGTCTGTTTGTGAAATCATGCTAAAGAAAACATAATTACAATAAACAGCCGACATGCTGAATGTAAATGCATATTCACTCTGTCCATAGGTGACACTTTGGAACAGCATTTGCTTGGATGAAAATGAAGCAGAGCTCCAGTGCTTATTCAGGCTTATTCAAACTGGTAGCTAGTGTTTTAGAACTATTTGTTGGAGGATTAATTTACCCCCCCCAAAAAAAAAATCATTTTTTTACTCATTCTGATGTTGTTCCAAACCTATTAAATATTTCTTGTAACATGTAATGTCTAATGGACTCTAAAAGATTTCTGTCTCCACTAAAAATCTATTCACTTAAAATTGGACACTTAAAAAAACCCATAAATAAATAAACAAACAAACATGCAAAATCAACATGAATTGAGCACTTTAGTCTTCAGTAGGTATTTTGAAGAGACACACAATTGCTTTATATAAAAGACACATTTATTTATTGTTTTTCATTATAATTTTATTTTTAATTCAGATAAGAACCTTGATCAGTAAACAGTGTCATTTTTCAAAGGGCCATTCTTGCATGTCACAGCAGCATGTTTGAGCTTCTGCAAGAACCATTGTTTGTTCGCGTGAGTCAAGCAGGTATGGTTGAGCTTCTGTTCATGTTCACTGATCAATGTTTATATGTGGATGAAAGCCTAAATTTAATCGTCTTTTTGGAAGAGTTAGATTAAACTGCTTGATTCATATGGATTTATTTTTTGATCTCTTTACAAATGTTTTAGGATGCCAGAGTATTAAATCTTGGCAACGCAGTGGCACACATGGGTAGCACAATCGCCTCACAGCAAGAAGGTCACTGGTTCGAGCCCCGGCTGGGGGAGTTGGCATTTCTGTGTGGAGTTTGTATGTTCTCCCCGTGTTTGCGTGGGTTTCCTCCAGGTGGTCCGGTTTCCCCCACAAGTCCAAAGACATGTGGTATAGGTGAATTGGGTAAACTAAATTGTCCGTAGTGTATGTGTGAATGAGTGTGTATGGATGTTTCCCAGTGATGGGTTGCAGCTGGAAGGGTATCCGCTGCATAAAACATATGCTGGATAATTTGGCGGTTCATTCTGCTGTGGCGACCCCAGATTAATAAAGGGACTAAGCCGAAAAGAAAGAAATGAAGAGTATTAAAAAGAAGGACAAAATCTATCCGATTTGATTCAAAATGTCTTCTTTTGTCTTAAAAAGTTGAACAAAAGACTTACAGGTTTGGAATAACATGAGGGCAAGTAAATGATGACGGAATGTTCATTCTTGAAAATATCCTCAAAAGATTCATTTAGGAAATCCTTTGGTCTGCTTTTAGATTCACCCAAATAACTAATTCATACTTCGGGGAAAAACATTTTTCTCAAAAAACATATTTATAAAGGTGCTGTTGACTTGAAATTTTCACCGGATGTTGGGAACAACCAAAGAATCCAAAAATGCAAAGAAAACTAATCTAATTAGTTCACAAATGAAGTTATGCGTAATGAAATGACACAGGGAAAAAGTATTGAACATATGAAGATAGGGAGGTGTAAAAAGGCAGTGAAAGCCCAGACAGCAGCTAAAATCTCTTACTAGTTCTTCATCAACCCTCTGCCCTTCCTCAGTGTAAATGAATATTAGCTGCTTCAGTCCAACATCTACATTACCAGGATGATGAAGATGAAACCAGGGTGGACATTTCAGCAAGTCAATAATCCAAAACACAGCCAAGGAAACTCAAATGCTTTCAGAGAAAGAAAATCAAGCTGTAGAATGATCCAGCCAATTTCCTGACTTGAATCCAATAAAAAATACAAAATGAAGATCAGATTTGATAGACGAGACCCACAGAACCATCAGAATTTTTACACTCTGTTGAAGTCTGTGAAAAAAAAATCACACTAGAGCAATAAATGTGACTTCATTCTGCATATGAGAGGCGTTTTTAAGCCGCCATCACCAAAAAAGTATTTAAATTATTAATTAAAGTATTAATTATATTTCAATAGTTCAGTACTTTTTTCTTGTGCCATTTCATTGTTATTACACATAACTAATTTTTCAGATTTTTTTCATTTTGTTTTATTTTTATATTTGTATTTTTTGGGGTTTTGCCAAAATCTGGTTTATTCCATGTCAACATCTACTTTAGAAATATTATTCCCAGGAAAAATGCAATACTTATTTTTTCCCGCTGTATATGTAATTTATTTTTTTTCACTACACTGGTTCATCACAAAAGGAAGATGTTTCTTATCATTAATTCTAAGTACAGGCTGTTTTTATTGGATTACATTCAGTGCAGACTGGAAACTCGCATATGGATTTAACAGAGGGGTTCTTTCCTGAAAAGTGCTCAAATAACTGATACTTGATACATTACACAGCCACAAAAAAAATTGTCTGAGTAAAAGATTGATTTTGGGATTGGAAATCAGTGTAATTAACTCGCTGGGGTCGGCAAATGTGGACACACGTTTCAGCATATTCATTCATAAATAAAATAAGACATTTTTGATCAAATTGATAAGACAAACACAGATTTGAAAACTGTAAATTCATTCATTCATTCATTCATTCATTCATTTTCCTTCGGCTTAGTCCCTTTATTCATCAGGGGTCGCCACAACGAAATAAACCGCCAACTTATCCAGCATATGTTTTACACAGCGGATGCCCTTCCAGCTGCAAACCAGTAATGGGAAACATCCATACACACTCATTTACACACATACACTATGGCTAATTTAGTTTATTTAATTCACCTTTACCGCATGTCTTTGGACTGTGGGGGAAGCCGTAGCACCCGAAGGAAACCCATGAAAACACGGAAACATGCAACATGCAAACTCCACACAGAAATATGCAAACTCCAACATGCAAACGCCAACTGGCCCAGCCGAGACTCGAACCAGCAACCTTTTTTGCTGTGAGGCGACAATGCTAACCACTGAGCCACCGTGTCACCCAAATCTGTAAATGGTCTATTTTTATTTGTATAAATGCATAACTACAACAAACAAAATGTTTTTGTAAAATTAGTAAAACAGACAGAGTGATTTCTCTTTCTGGCGCTTCTGTCAACATGACTGGCAGATGCGTCTGAAAAAAACTGCTGAATCTCCGCAAAATGAGAAATAATGAACGACTGTTCAAATTGTTATGTGGTTAATCAGAAACCTGTTAATAGCTTGCATCAGAATCACTGATACATTCTGAATGTGCACAGGATAGATCGATTCGTACTGTTTCTATATCAGCAAGTATGGTCTCTTTCATTTCCTCTAGGAGAGGAGGCTTTGACTATATTTGTGGACAAGAGAAAGTTGAGTAAGAAAGCAGAGGCGAGCGACTACACCAGTAACAGCACAGCGGTGACTCTGGAGGCCCTGCACCAGCTGGCTGCCTCCTATTTCATAGACAGAGAGAGTACTCTGCGAAAACTGCATCACATCCAGATTGCCTCTACTGCCATCAAGGTATGTCATTAGTCAAGTCAGAGCCCTCAGCGTCCTTCTTTCAACTCCTCAAGAATAATAATGTTGAGTATAACAAAGTGCATGTTTTTTTCCCACACTATCCCTGTTGCCACGATCCTGCTATGAAAAGTGTCAGATGTTTTGAGTGGGTATCTAGAGATAACCATTCACCACTGTAAATGACGGGTTCTGCATTGTGAGAAAGGAAAAATGTTGCGCTGGTTGTACAGTACATCTTGTTTTGGGATGGAATATTTAGGAATGGCATGTGATGCTGAGTAATTAGGTTAAGTAATTACAACAAGTTTAGGTTGTTTATATAGCAATATTATGTATATAATATATATAAAAAAATAGTGCATCAAATTTTGCAGTCTAATGCATTTAGTACATTTTGCAATCTAACACATTGATTACAAACTGCCCTACAAAGACAACACAACTGTGGTATCGCACGTTCATCATGTATCACATGCCAAACTATTAATGAATAAACCACTTGTCAAAGAATTTCTCAGAAACTCTCTGTAGTTTTTTTTGTAACATGAGTTATTAAGCATTAAAAGTATGGATATCAGTAATTGCATTTTGCATATGAGTATTTGGATATATTAATATCTTACATGTAGTGTTTAATATACATAGAAAGCCTATTACAATCAAGTAAAATGTTAACTTGCAAAATATAGGTTAAATAATTGTCTACAGGCATTCACATACAAACTAAACACTCATTCTGAGCTGTACTTATTAAAATATATACATAAAAAGTGATTATACTAAATTGTATCATGTTTTTAATTACTGAAAACATCTTTTTGACAAATCATGTATTGAAAGGGAATCCATCAATACTTAAACAAAATACTTTAAAATCAGCCAGATTTAGATTTGTTTTCTTTATAAGACCTCCTGTTGCCTTACATTTGTCACAATTAAGGGTTCAGTCAATGCACTATTTGCAGTAGCTGTTACACTTTTGCTGACAGCCATTAAATTTGGTCACACAAAGCTGCCCAAATCCCCAAAACAGACATTTACTCTGTCACAGCAATGCACAGTTTGACACATATATTCCAGACCACACTTTGATGATCCCTCCCCATCCCATTATATACAACAGCGCTTTCCCTTGGCACACAACTGCTGCAGTGCTTAGGCGGTTTTATTACAGTTGGGAGGGCAGATCTCAGGTGTCAAGGCTGTGTTTGTCTGTTTCTGGTGAGAAAAGCAAAAGAGCGCTGTGACTGACGGAAGCAGCCTGCTAGGCAGGACGGTGCAGCTCCAGCAGCGCAAGAGAATGAATCGCAGAAGCAGCAGGGGCTTGTGACACACGCATCATTTCCACAGGGCGTTGACCCATGTCTACATTTCACGGGACAGACTGAGGCGTTCGTTCCTCCATATGAATCCGAGATTAAACAGCACTGGAGTACAGAATGAGGTTTCTAGCTCCCCCCACTGGGCGCCACAGAGGGGAAGTTTTGCTATTTCCTTTCAGAAGAAAAGCCTATTAGAGTGTCGGTGTGCTGGGACTGTGAGCAGAAAACACCGGAGCGACGCTCTTTACAAAGTCAGGTTTTATCCCACCTTTGTGGTTTTCCTCAGGTTGTTTGTCTAATGCGTGAAAACCCGAGCCATTCTGCAATCGACGGGGATCAATTTGCTCATGATTTGACCATTTTTTCATACCAGATCAGCTCTAAGCCAAGCAAGAATTGAATTTACAACCATGATACCTTCTGAAACACACGCCCCGTCAGAATTATAACTGCAGGGGGAACAACACCAACTCTTTTGCAGAGAATTGACTGTTGTGTTCTGTTATAAGCAACATTTTTCATGAAATAGCATACATGTCTTAGCTGACATGCCCCTTTTGTCCAGTTTATTGAGCCTGCTATGACAATATTATAATTCATTTTTTCTGGACTGAACCAACACATTCTCACTCCCAACTTGTCACAAATGGACAGTTGGTTAGGACCCCTTGGCAACATTTTTAATTCACTGAATACCCCACTGGCATCCTTTTTCACCTTCAAATAATCTGAGTGTGAACACTTGGAGGATACGAAATTTATCATCAGTATATTGTACATTACTGTTATTAGAACATGTTATACTGTAGAATGATATTAAATTGAAATAGCCAAACTAATTGTATTTAAATACTATTTATTGATATTTGAGCACCTTACCAAAGCCCTTACCCTAAAGCTAACAATTTGGCAATAACCACGTATACACTGCAGCTAAATTTGATTCTCAGTTCATTTTTTTTATGCTGTCATAAACACACAGATAATTAATTGAATATGTACATCTCTAAATTGCATTCTACAAACAAATTAACTCCAAAGAAATTCAGGAAATGACAAACACATACATATAAGGTTATGTATATATCTTCTTTATGCACAGTGCACAGTACAAAAAATAAAAAAAATAAAAAATTAAATCACACGGGAAAAAGATGCCCATAATTAACTTAAATCCAAATTTATTTATTTGTTAAAAATATGCCAATGGGTCCTGACCATGTATCAAAATCTGGTGAATCGTGAATGTGTTGTTTGAATGACATATTGGCCATCCAGTCAGGCGGTGTTCTGAAGCATTCATGATTGAAGTTTAAGATCCCAGCTTTTACCACGGGTCAAAATTTTGACTTTGTAAGACTGAATGTGAAGTCTAATCTAGTAGTGCTTTCAAAATTAAATGCTGAATCTGTGGTATTTGTCCATCTGTGAAATTGAAAGGGGGGAAAAAGAAGCCACCTATCATTGAAATTTGAGAACTGATATCTCTTGACAGAATATATATTTTTGGCTGTACTTGAGATTTGTGACTGTTGCATAGATCTTTGCTATGCAGTGTCAGAATCAACAGCAGACTGTTGATGTTTCACATTAAGCCAAAACAGCAGAGGATCACGAAAGTCCAGGTGGCCTATAATTTGCCATTACAAGGTATTCTGTGACATACAAAGTATTTGCTTTGAATAACAGCTGTTATCTGTAAAGGAAATCTAATATCACGCTTCACTTGTTCATCAATCAGTACTCATTTACCATATGGCACATCATATGGTGCATTAAATAATAAAGCGTGTAGATGTATCATTTGATTGCATCATGTATGGTCGTTTTATAAAAAATAAAAAAAATCAATTGCTGCTGAGCTAAGCTTGGTATTTCTTGCTGTTCAAGCTTTTGTTCAAGCCAAGCACTCAAGCCATATGTTTTATATTCACTGGGGATGAGTCAGAATAGTAGAGGAATATATATTTTATATATATAATTTATTTATTAATTCTTTTAAGCATATTTCATGAGTGAATTAAACTAAATTAGAGAACACTCATGATTGTAGCACAAAGAAAGAAAACATCTGCAGCCTAATCTCTGCATCTCTATCACTAACCTCATAGGACATCACTAGTCTCTTACAACATACCACTCTCTTGCAGGACATCCCTATTCTTCTTAGCTTCTAGTCACTTCTTAGCCATACTTTTGTCTCCAATGATTTTATAGAGGTTTCAGGTTTAGAGCAGGACTATGGGCTGCCATTTCATTATTTCAGTGCTTTTAGCGTTCTTATCATCTTGTAAAGTCTTCAAAAAAACTGGAAAGTCTGCCAGTAAAATATGGTTTGTCCGATAATTAAAGAAATTACCACTAGGTAAAATAAAGAATTAATTAAATACAACCATTCAAAAGGTTAGAATTGTTTGAACTGTTTATTTGATTATCTAGTTGGCGTTATTCTTACCAGGGTGCATTTACAATATCTGTTCGAAAATACACTATAAATGAGTATTATTTAGAAATACGGTTAACAATATAAATGCAATCCTTCACAGATGAAGTGCCATGTTGATTTGCAGCTTAGCAAACATTTTATTATTATTATTATTATTATTATTATTATTATCATTATTTTTAAATCATAGTTGAAAAGAACTGTGCTCTATAATATTTTGTGGAAACCATAATTCATTTTCTTTGTAGGATTATTTGATTAAGTTTTTTAAGATTTTGTTTGAAATATAATTTTCTTTTGCATAAATATAAAAGCAATTTTCTTGTTTATTTAAGATAAATTGGGATGTAAATGTCACTATGTATAGAATATAACACCTAAAGGTCAAAATCCTGTACAAACAACCCTCACCATAAAGGTGAACATTCTTACAGTGCAATTCCATATTCGGCAGACTTCCCTGTTACTATCGTTGGACTCTTCAGTGAATTTGTGATGGAGTGGCAGAAGACAACCTTGTCTTACCTTATCTAACTGCCAGCCTGGAAAAGATATCATCTGACAGGGCGAATCGAAAGAGATCACTGAATTGATGAAGGTTCACTGGCACCATAAGAGAGAAAAGTGTGAATCAATTATGCCTGCTTCTCCGTGTCATGAGGAGAGAAGAATGACTGGAAAAGAGAAGGAAAAAATCAAGTGTGATCTCTTATTGCAAATGCGGATAATAGTGAAGCTAGCTTGCAGTAAAGGTCAGTCAAGATGCCTTAGTCAATATGGCCACACAGAGTCGGACCATCATTAAGTACCTTCCGCTAAGGTTAGATAACGCTCTGCATTGTAGAGAGAAATGAGCTTCTGTTTTCTTTGTGGGTGTGAAAGAATCTCTGAATAAGGAAGCTAATCAATTAAACACATTTCATAACAGAGCGGGGGGAAAACATTGTGCGGCAGCTCTCTCAGTGAGATGAGAAGAACAGTAAGTGATTATCTGTGAAAGGACCACCACTGCATGCGCATTATCACCATGTCTGGGACAAACTGAGTCACTAGGCACAGGAAGTTCTTATAATGCATCTGCTCAGAGCCTGGCTGCTTATTATCTCTTTTAATAAGAAAAAAATAGGGAATGGGTTTATTACACACTATTTTTCATGTAAAATATAATGGTACAGTGGTGAAACTGATCATGCTGTTGTCTGAATTTTGTTGCCCAGGTAACTGAAACCAGGACTGGTCCTCTCGGCTGCAGTAATTATGACAACCTGGATTCTGTCAGTTCTGTGCTGGTTCAGAGCCCTGAGAACAAAGTCCATTTGCAAGGTATACAATGATGTTCGAATCATAGTATGTCAGGTTTTGATACTGTGACGGATGTACCTGTTATGTGTAACACAAAAGTTTTTTTTCTCCTTCTTTTTTTCAAAAACCTGAGAGCTCTTTTTGTAAAGAGCATTTTAAAGGACCACTGCTCTCCTTAAAAAAAAAAAAGAGTTTTGTCATTTTTGATCTCGGGTCTGGCAGGAGCACTTTTAGCTTAGCTTAGCATAGATCATTGAATTGGATTAGACCATTAGCATTTTGCTCAAAACGATTTTAACCTTTTAAGCTATTAAGCTTGACTCTTCTACAGTTACGTTGTTTACTAAGAGCGACGGAAAATGAAAGTTGCTATTTTCTAAGTTAATATGGCTAGGAACTATAGTCTCATTTTGTAAGTCAATAGTCATGTAGTCAAGGAACTTTTCTGCCATACCATGCCCTCAGCTAACTCAATAAAACAAGTATGACCACCTGCTTGCACAGGGAGCATGCTTTGCAACAATGGAGACATTTGTGAGAGATGATTCAAAACATACAGGTATTTATTTTGATGTCAATCCTGAACCTTATATATCGGAATGGGAATACAGACATTTTTTTTTAGGTGGAAATTAGCCTTTTTTTTAGGTTCTGCATACAATCATTGCATCTGCTGCAGCCATTGTACAGCAGCAATGTTTCTTGAGCTTTAAATATAAAATATATCAAAACACTTTGGTCATTTTTCCACGAGATGCTAATGGTCTAATCAGATTCAATGGTTTATGCTAAGCTAACTTGAAAATGCTCCCTCCAGACCCAGAGATCACCTGAATGGATTCAATAAAGGTAAAAAATACTGTTTAACAGAAGAACTGAAAAGTGAGTCAATTTTCAAAATCGTACAGTGTTCCTTTTAGCATCAAAGGTGCATGAATGCTGTTACAAAAGATGATAACTTATTATACTGTACTGTACTGAGGAAAAATGTATTGTAGACGATGGAGCTAAATGCAGATTTTAAATATAAATAATTCAACACTAAAACGTAAGTTTGGGGTAGGTGTATTTTAAAATGTGCTTTATTTGAGGGATTGCAAAGTGACATTTTTCAGTTACTCCTATCACATGATGCTTCCAGAATTAAGCTGTATTCATGTCATCTTGTAACTATCACAATTCTGAGATGGCAACATGTGACATTCTTCTCTGAGCATTCCATGCATTTCTGTAGCAACACTATCAATATTTATAGTATAGAGCCCCATACAGACGATTAATTGACAGGTAGGTGGTACAGTGGTCATAGCTTTTACAAGTCATAGCCCAGTTTACAAGTTGTATTTGTGAGTTAAAGAAGGACATTTATATAGTTGGAATCTAACACTGTGAAGTTTTTATGATGGTTTTATTCCAGTATGATGAATTAATGATCAAGTGTACATTAACATGACAAATATATACAAACAAATGTTGTTAAAAATATCTGTTTAAACTGATCCACTAAAAGCATTTAAAAAAACAGTATTATTATCAGTATGTTTGCAAAATGTGCTTACACTGTCTTTTTTAGTTATAAATTGTAAAAAAAAAAAAGTTCCTTAAGTCCCATTTTCAAAGTTGGCATTTTCAGGCCATCAAAATACTGTTGTTTTGTACAAGGCCAAGTTAAAAGTAGTGTTGTAGAATGGTGTTATCATCAGTGTTGAAAGCTGCTTAATCAGGGCTTCTGCAGGTCTTAAAAAGTAGCAATTTTCTCTTCCACAATCTGATGCCTCAAAGGGATCTTAAATCAGAGCAGAGTGTCTTAATGTCCATTAAGTCATGAAGTTTACTACTGCAGGCTCTTCAAAAAGATTTTATTTTTCAATACAAAAATCCAAACATGACTAAAATCAATACATTTACAGTACTTGACATTCGAAATGAAGTCACTGAAGTCTTGTTCTATTAGACTAAATGTGATCAAATTTATAGAAAACCTGACTTTACAGTATATCTATTTTTTTTAAAGTAAAAAACACTGAAATAGGTCATTTGTTTTATTTGCGATCAGAAGTTACAGTGTACATTATTACTATTCAAATCACAAGATTTTCAATGAATTAAAAAGTAATGAAGATTGAACTTGGTTGGTAATAAAATTCAACATCTATCCCCTGTAAATGTAAACTCACAGAACATACTGACAAATTATTCATTACATTTTCTTTATTTGGTCTTATATGTCTTATGTCTTAAATGTAGCTTCATAACACCTGCAGAAATCATAACATATGACTATTAAAATTCATGTATATTTGTAATAAAAGCAAAGTATAAATTGTAATACAGAACTAATAACTTCTTTTTGTTTGCTCACTAGAAACAAGTATACTTGAAAAAGTATACTTTGATTAAGACTGAAATGTACTGCATTCTCATTTGTTGAATAGAAAAATCTGACAAAAAAAGAATAATAATGTGCACTTGGTGGCACTTTTTGTTTTAAAACCACTTTATTCTGGTAACCCAGTATTCTCTCTTTTCTCTATAACTGAAGGCTTGCAGGTCATTTTGCCAGATTATCTCAGAGACACGTTTGTCCAAGCAGCTCTCAGTTACATTGCCTGCAATGGAGAGGGAACTTTTGTCTGCCGAGGGAATGACTGCTGGTGCAAGTGTGACCCTAAGTTCCCAGAGTGCAACTGCCCCTACATGGATATTCAGGCCATGGAGGAAAGCCTTTTGCGAATCTCTGAATCCTGGGCTCTTACTTACAAAGAGTTTGAAGATTCAGGTAGGAGACTGAATTCAGTCAAGCTTCAAACTTTTTTCAAGTTCATTTGTCCTTCTGGAGATGTGTTTCAAGTACCACTACACTGTCTAGGACAAAGAAATGTTTCTTTTTTTTCTGTTCTAAGTTTGTTCACTCTTCAGCCATATTTGCAAAACTCCCAAGGTCAGGTCCTGTCTACTTGAATACTAAAATCTGAAAATCTTAAAAAGTTCACAGTCACATTTAAATAAAATATTTTAAATCAGCAACAAAATTTGACATGAACTGTCCTATAATAGTTGTTTATTATGCTCAAATTGCCTTGCACTGCCTTTTTTGCTGCAGTCAAATTGATGACTGTTCTAGGTGATGATTAGCTCTTTTATTCGGAAAGCGGGACATAATTTACCATACTGTGCATGTATTTTATTCCATTCAATAATATGAGTGCACAATGTTGGAACATGAAATGTACTTTTTTATTATAGTAGTCATTAGATTACATTAGATTAGTCAGTACTGAAGCCAAATCTGGATCTAATCTAACAAAATAACTTACAATAATGGTTAAAAAATTTGTAGCCCAAATTTATATGTTAGGGAAAAATAATAAATACAATTTTCAAAAATAGCAAAAATCAAGAGAAACAAAAATGTATAAAATATTGTTGAAATGTTGTAGTTTGTATTTTTTTGCTATATTTTGCATGAATTTAAATGTATTATTTTCCATTTCTAAAGATGTTCTGTGACTAAAATATTTTTTTAATAAATATATCTGTTTAATAAATCTGTTTTATATATTACCATTATTCACTGAGAAATGGATAAAAAATATTCAAATTCAAAATGGGGTGTACTAATATATGCTGAGCACTGTATATATTTAATGAATTACAAAAATGGCTATTAAAAATGTGCCTCTTGCATACAGGTTAAATCTAAATACAACATTCATTATATGCAGCAAGTATTTTTTTATATAAAGCTCAACACATTTCAGATGATAAACATGTATTCCATAATAAGTATATTTTGTCTGTCATGTGTCACACTAATTTTAAGGCCAGACTGAATACGTTTGAACAACTTTCAGTGATTCCTGACATCCATGCCCTTCAGTGTGAGATCAGAAAAAAAGATCCTGCTCAACATATTGCCTTACAGTACGTCGAGCAGGATTAATCACCCATAAAATGCTTTATTGCCCATCCAGCATCTTTCATCAAGCATATGAATGAGAGCACTTAGCATAATGTTTAGGTACTGTATTACAGCCCGTCGAGGTCACCCCACAGTGACCATTAATGCTTGAGCAAAATTAAACCCATGGATTTTTTTCTTCCACACTGTCATCTTTTTTCCTCCCACCTTTCCCAAAATATCCCGAGTTCAATTACTTTCAAAGTTTATGTTATAAGAGCTATCAGGAAGTGCCAGGTGTACATACAGTTTCTCAGGTATCGTAAATTGTCCTTCTTTTAGGGGCATCAAAGGCATTCAAAGTTCTTACCCATCAGCTAAAAATGAAACAGTGTTTTCTTCTTGTTGTCAAAAAGAGTGAAGCATAAAGGCTGCGCGTTCAGGCGTTTGCCCATTGTTCAGTCAAGTTTACATGACAACTCTGCTATATCTGAAAGAACAAACTCTTTCTTCAACAGATGAGTTCAAAACATTTCTGATGAGGCTGCCGCAGAATTTCTTTCTCAACTCCTCCACCATCCAGCATTTGTGGTCGCTGGATGGTGTGTTTCAGCGGCGTTACGAGCAGCTGGAAAGCAGCATGAAAAGTCTCTTCAGACGAGCCCAGCGAGTGGTTTACAAGCTCTTCAGCCTCAGCAAGAGGTGCCAAAAGCAGCCCCATATCAACTTGCCGCGTGAAAGGTGAACACAACAGACTCATTATCTCCTCATTGTTGTGGTGATAAATACACTGATACTTAATTCCGAGATGGAATAATGTCCCCATTTACTGTATCAAGAGAGGAAAGCTTTCCACATAGCATTTATCATCATTATTACTTGTGTTCCTGAGCCTGTATTTCAGACTCCATAGGCTGCCGAGAGGAATGTTTGTCGCTTTGCTCCAGAGTGAAAGAGAGCACTAGTGTTCTTGTCTCCGGAGAGATAACTTTGTGTTTACCTGCAATCAGTAAGACTAGTGTTGATAGAGTGCTTTTGCTTCAGGACTTACATTTTGCATTGGATTCTTTAAACCAAAGTTGCAGTTTTTTTATTGTACAGAAATAAATAAAAATGTGCTTTAAATGAAACATTTTAACAAAGAAATCGATAAATTGAGAAGTGTTTTTCCCTTTCTTTGACAAGCCCAAATATTCTGCAATTATGCTATAATAACGTATTATTGTAAGTATGGCTAATTATAATGAAGGTGAATAATTAATGATAATTAACACTTAAATGCATGAAATACATTAAATGTATGATTTACACATTGAAAAAGAAACAACTTAGAGAAAGAAGACATAAAAGACGAAGGTTAAAGAAGGTATAACAAAAGATACATTTGTAAATGTAATCACATAATGCACAAGAAATAAAGTGTATGGTGTGTTTTAATGCATGAAATGGCATTAATTATTAACTTATTAACTTTTTATCTGAGAATTTCTGAGAAATTTGCCTTTACTATTTTTTTATCAGCCTTTTATTATTGGTCAAATCAGACCAGTAACCCATTTTTAGGTCACAACCTGAGAACCAGCTGTTCTCAGAGTAAAAAACATGATACAGAGAGATGCTACAGTACAGTATGTGACAATGTTTGCCATGTTTAAAATAATAGTAGTAATAAAACAACAATAATAATAATAATAATAATAATAATAATAATAATAACAATCATTTAGTTTTTTTATTCTATGTTGGCATCTGCATAAGTGTTTTGCTTCTTTAAAAAAGCTGACTTTTTAAATTAAACCTAATTGTTGTGCTGCTGTAATTATGCCTAATTAGATGCTATTTAATTTTTTGAAATGCTTACTAATTAAATGATCACAGATCACACCGAAATACAGCAATATATTATAAACATATGATTTAAACACTAGAGAACCCTAATGCATAATGCACGGTGGAAAATAGATGCTGAATTAAACTATTAAACCTTTTTTAAACGCATTACAAATCCATATTAATCAGAGAAATGAGCATATTGTTTTCCCCAGCTTTACAAAACATACCTACAACCCTGATTTAGGTCACAACCAACTAGTTGAGAACCAGCGGTTTCAATCAGTCTCCATAATGCTTTCAACTTCCTTTGAACTTGTCATTTGTCATTTTATATTTGACGATGTTGATTTTTTTCTTTTTTTTAAGCAGCAGAATTATCTTTGTGCTAATTTTAATCTTGCCATCTGCTGTCGTACATAACAATGCAATCTCAGCCGCCATCGATTAAGCAGACTAACGGACTGATATTCATCTTATCTATCCTCAAATACAGGCCACAGTCGTATTGGCTGAACTACTTCCAGTCTTTGCTATACTGCTCTGAAAACAACCAGCTGGGATCCTTCTCAGAAGAACTTCACACCTGCATTTGTGCATATGACCACAGCACCTGCCAGGTTCCCACACCGTGCTCCGTTGGCGAAGGTGCCGCCTGCGCCGTGTGTGCCAGCGACAACCACACTCGCTGCGGCAGCTGCAACATCGGCTACATGCTAAGTCAAGGAGCCTGTCGACCAATGGTGGCAGATTCCACCGAGAACTACTTGGGCTTTGAGACCGATCTTCAAGACCTGGAGCTTCGCTATCTCCTCCAAAGAGCCGATCGACGCTTGGAGGTCCACGCTATCTTTATTAGCAATGACATGCGCTTGAATAGCTGGTTCGATCCTTCGTGGAGGAAGAGGATGCTGCTTACGCTAAAGAGTAATAAATACAAATCCAACCTAGTCCATATGCTTTTAGGCATCTCTCTTCAAATCTGCCTTACAAAAAACAGCACTCTGGAACCTGCGCTCACCCTCTTTATCAATCCCTTCGGAGGCAGCCACTCTGAAAGCTGGCTAATTCCTGTAAACGAGAACGGTTTTCCAGATTGGAAGTCGACTAAGCTGGATCTTCCGCTGGAGTGCTTTAACTGGACATTGACTTTAGGGAACAAGTGGAAGACTTTCTTTGAAACCATCCATATTTATCTGAGGAGCCGCATTAAAACTTCTGGAGCCGGGGGTAATGAGAGCATTTACCTGGAGCCTTTGGAAATGGCCGACCCTACTAGAAACCTGGGGTATATGAAGATTAACAGCATTCAAGTGTTCGGTTACAGTATGCATTTTGACCCGGAAGCGATCCGGGACCTGATCCTGCAGCTGGACTATCCATACACGCAGGGCTCGCAGGACTCGGCCTTGCTCCAGCTGCTGGAGATCCGAGACCGGGTCAACCGTCTCTCTCCGCCGGGTCAACAACCTCTGGATCTGTTCGCCTGCTTATTACGCCACCGTCTCAAACTGACAGCTAATGAGGTGGTGCGCATTCATGCCTCGCTCCAATCTTTTAATGCCCGTCTGCCCAACTCTCTGGATTACGAGACCACTAAACTCTGCAGCTAACAGCTAAAGCATCATAACAGACAGCAATAGAAGAATTGTAAAAAGACCTTCGGTGACAGAGACACTGTTTTTATGTTCACCAATAGAAGATCTTGCTCAAAAGAACAGACTGATTTTTATTGTATAGTACACTGAGATCAAAGATGAGGTTTGGAAAATATATGGAGTGTATGTTTGTATTTTTTATATATGTTTTTTTCTTTTCTTTCGCGCTTCAGTGACAGTGCACTTTCCTTGGAAAGAATACAGTGATGTCAGTCGATTTTGTAGATAAATTGTTATTAAAACATCATGGTTGTAATTGAGTAACAGTTGCATTATTTATCAGCATATTTTCTATCGCTATGTGACAGCTTAGTTTATTGCAAAATCAAATACATTTTATAATTGCAACTGAGTGCACTTAATGAGTTGAACGTGATATATGACTTCGATAAAATAAGAATGAAACAGAATTATTAACATGGGTATATTATGTGCTTGTTAGGTTCAGGTTCATTCCTTTTATCCAGATTTCATTGTAAGAGTGTATTTTTTTATTTGTAATCAGAATATGCTACATTACATTAGCTGTGCACTGGCATATTATGATTTCCCCATATTTCTATATTGATTTTATTCTATATTGCTACTGTATAGTGATGAGTATTCTGAACCATAAGTTGGCCTTTATATTATTTTTGTTCCCCTTAAGACGTTGTGGGGGTGACTAAAGGGAATGGAGAGCTTTAAATGCTCTGTCTTTTTATTTATTGATTGTTTTTATTAATAATGCCATTTTAAAGCCATGGGGATTTCATCTAGGAAAATAAAGGGTTCTTTGAATATATTACTGCAAACTTAATGGAGCCACACATATGCAATGTTTTGGGCTGTTTTGTATTGATGTTCAGGATTTCTCTAAACTTTGTTTATTTTCAGCATTTGTAATGTAGGGTTTGTATTTGTCCAAGCATGTTTCATCATTTTATTTTTCCATATTTAATTTTTTTCATTAAGTTTTTTTTAAACCACACTTTGTTGCATCATAAATGTTCTGAACCATGAAACAGATATGATTATAAAAGAGCCTTTTATTGGAATGTAATAGTGATGCCAAAATGGGGCAAAGATTGTGGAATCCAGTGTGCCTTTGTGAATACATAGTATACAGTTTTGATTTACATGTTGTGTGCATTTCAGTATGTAATTTAATTTATTTTTGTAAATATTATTTTAAAGCCGTTTAAGCTTGTCAAAAACTGAAATGAATTGTTTTTATGCAGTTAATTTATTTCTCACTTATCCTTGCATTACAGTGCATTCATTTACACAGCATGGATGCTAATTACTTAGAATCAACACACGATGACAGATTCCTTCAATGTCACCAAAGTGTCGATCGCCTCTTCATAATCTGTGTTTGCACCTTATACCTAGAATTAGCACAATAAATAAAATGAGCCTTACTTAATTCACCTAGCTACATCCTCTTTTAAAATGCACAAATTATTTTGCAGAATAAACACACAGAAGTTAAACTGAAGTAAGCCAGAATTTTCATGTAAGGGAACTTGGTAATGGTAGTAAATGAATGATGGGCTGATACTTATCCAGAGGAGATTCTCGATTTTTTCATTCAAGGGATGTTACACATCTGTAGAAAATCCACCAGTGATTTACACAGACCGTAGAATGCAAAGGTCAGAAGAAAACTACTATCTGAAGAGAAATTACATATAATACGATATCAGAGACACCTTTAAAATCCCAAAAGCGAATCCGTTATATTGAGCTCCCAGAGCAAAGAAACTTCTTAGAGCGAAGAAGTCTACTTTTATGTCTTCATGGAGCATCTCACTGCAATGCAGCTCCTGCAACATTTTCACATGTGAAACACCCCACGCTGTAGCAATTACTCTGCGAACACAAATGACCAAGGGAGCAGTTACTGCCAGAATGCATACACAAATCACCTGCGCGCCGCGCCGAGAGCCTGTAAAATGAGAGCTTGTCAGTTGTGCTGAAATGAGTTGACACGTTGTCGTAATGACAAATATGACAATAAGAAATGGCAAAACATTACATAGGCGATCGGTCTTTCTCACAGCCTGACAAACAATTTATCACTCTGCTGTAATTGTACAGAAAGAGCTCCGCAAAAGAAAAGACTGAGCATTGCATCATATTTACCACGCAGTTCTACTTATGAAGATGGAAAACTCTGGAGCGCATGCAGAGATTAAAGAAAGAGCACGGATCAGCTTAGTAGGTTAGCGCTTTATTTGCTAAGCACTTGGAGGCAACGCGCCAACGATTGATCAATAGTGGCCGTGTTGCCTCCTTGATCTCTTCAATGTATACATTCTTATGTTCTTGTGATTCCAGATGAAGATGCATTGCTAACTTGACACCAACTTTATCTTGGGCTTTACTGTAGGTTTCTGGAAGGCTAGATACTGCAGTAAACAGGAGGCAGGCAAAAGGTAGCTGTCAACTGCCAATAAATCAATGTGCAGCTTTATTACCTGAGAGAACAAAAGGATCCGCAGGGAGATCAATGCCATCAAGAACCACCGACTCACAAACCAGCGGCATTTTGTTGTCCAGGGCCACGGCCATATAAACATCATTTTATTACTCGTGATGTCCTTTCCACTTGATGTGGTTCATATGAGCAGAAATCATTTCTGATGATACATGCAATTAGAATTGACACTGAATCGCATTATTGCATTCACTTTGCTGTGGTGGAATTTTATAAGCACATACTAAACATGGGGTTTAATTAAAAGTATATACGTTTTTAAAAAGAATATCACATGTTTGCAATGATTTAAGAAACATGCTACTGTAAGTTAGCATAATTGTTTATCTAAAAAAACAATGCATAAGTCAGCTATTCTACTTTAAAAAAGTATGGTTCTGTGTTGGAATGTCTGTCTTATTTTGGTCTGTGTAACTCGGCCCACTGCCAGTTTACCAAATTATATATTGGCACTCTGGCTTGCCTTGGCGAAATGATCATTCCTACGTACTGCACCTTTAAGGATTTTTATTTTTTTGCTTTCGGAATTAAGCAATAAGTCAGTTAACACTAAGAAACACTAACAAACTGAGAAAACATATTTTGACAACACATGCAAATACAGAAAAGTGCTGCAAATAACACAGACCACAAAGGAAATATGACGGGGAATGCCTGAAATGACGAACTCGGCTACTTCCTGTTTAGAGACAGCGGTAATGTAGGAGATCTGAGAGGTGAGTATGTTTTTGTTTATTTTAATGTCCTGATCTTATGCTCCTTGTTGTTTCTATATGTTTAGCCCTAATAATCTAACGAGTAGCACAATTAACCTTACATTAAATATTAATTTATTAAATAACTCTAAACAGGAAGAAGTTAGTTTCGTCAATTTTTGGCGTCCCTTGACACATTTCCATTGTGGTCTGCGCTATTTGTAGCATATTTCTGTATCTGTATGTATTGTAAGAATTCTACTGTATTTCTACTGTATTTGTATGATGTGTTTCCTTAACTTGCAGCATGTCACAGCAAAATCAACAGCTAAGCGTAAGCAAAAAGAAAAAGAAAGTAGAGCTGATTCATTTCTAGCATTTGTGAACAAATAGGTTGTCTGAATAAGTCAATAACTCAATGTAATTCCAGTTTGGAATAGATTAAATGGAATAAGTTGTGTGGGTGATTAAAAAGGCTCCCTCATAAAGACCGTCACTTGTCTCCACCTACTGGAGTAATGCTATAACAATCAGAAAGACTTATTAAAACATCCACAGCACTCGTTAACAGGTTCTAATTCTGTTTGGAAAACACAGGCCACAGAAAATGACATGGTACAATTTACATATACTTATGGTATGATTTACTTGCATATAATCTGTAACAGAAGGGCTCTTTTGATCGTAAATAAAATGACATTTCTGAATGATTCAAATGACTTGTTCACACACATGCACACACATACACGCACAAATGGCCACTTTAGTCCTGCATTATTATCTAACTTTCAAAAAGAATCACTGAATCATCTTCAACACTCATGAATATATGTGAAGTCTATCCTAAACACAAGCATATATATATATATATATATATATATATATAT
>CAIGQW010054109.1:13844732-13861770 GCA_903798125.1 Danio choprae
ATATATATATATATATATATATATATATATATATATATATATATATACAATGACAAGGCTTGTAAAAACCAAAATGAATGGCAAAACTGAATAAAAGGTTTGGCTGGTGAGCTCATGCAATTGAGTCCTGTGGTAGATAAAAACTGAAACATCTTTGATGGACATATGTTGATGGAATGAACTGTGCAAGCAACAAAATACTAGACTTTGTTATGACTGAAAAACATAAATGGCAAGGACCCAAAAATATGATGACGAACAATTGACCTTATTTGATGATTTCATATATAAAATGGCAAACATTATCTGGGGAAAACAATGATGAAGTGTGACACCACTAATTTCTAAATTTAAAAACTATTGTACTTTATAATCTGTATCTGTATATACAGTTAAAACACTTTACAATAGAGTTCAATTTACAGTATCTCCTTTAGTCGGTATGAACATACTTCTACAGCATTTATTCATCTTATAATGTCAAGTATGGCCTATAGATTTTGTCATATTGTGTCATTTGTCTAAATGTCAGAAAAACACACATACTGTAAATCTGTTTCTGCTTTTTAAAGAACAGGCAAATATACAATTATATGCCCAATGCCCATGTAAACACAACTGATTACTTAATAAGTTAATGTAAAGAGTTGAGAAGAAAAAAGTGCTTCACTGTATTTGATCCATGCAGTACATGTTAACTAGGCTAGAACGCCTGCTACATTATGTTATTCATGTTAGCCAAATACCAAAATATAAAGAGGAAATCATTCACTGCTTTTTGGATAAATAACTTGGTGACTTCAAGAAGCATTAATCTATATTTAATTTAAAAACAAAGACAAAAACAAAATGCAGTGTCATTTTACATTTGATTAAGCTCTTCAACTTATGTATCTGAATGCTACAGTTAGGCCTACCTTAAAAAAAGGAAGGAAAGAGAAAACAAATGTGGAAAGTAAAGGTTTTAAATAAATAAACATTGGTAGTACTTCAGTGACAGTTACCAGAGCCTTCATTCCTCTATGTAATCTTGAGGACATGTCAGCTTAAGCTTTGCAAAGAGGTAGTTAACGTTATTATGAGCTATTTCATATGCCTGTGTGATGTACTCTCTCTCTCTCTCTCTCTCTCTCTCTCTCTCTCTCTCTCTCTCTCTAAGCTGGACTGATGTAATGTGTCATAACAGATGAAAATAACTGTCATTTTTATCCATTCAGTCAAATATTGAATTTGCAGAGATCAATGGTTTTAACTTGTCTATAACTTGGCAAATGACCACAGCATAAGTGTTATAATTAATGGCTTACCGTGCAATACAGAATTTAAATGCACTTCATCTTGGTTCTTTGGATGGTTCCTTGCAGCCTCCTAACAGATACTCCAATTCTAAATTCACATCATTGGTTGTGGTAACAATACTATAGGGGACAATCAAGTAATCTTAGGAACGCGACCGAGACAGAGTCAAAATATTGAAGCTTCCATGGATAAGCTCATCAGTGCACATTATTCTCTGATAAGATCATGGCAATGTGCCATTAGTTGGTAGTACAAAAAGCATGCAGGAGCTTTTAAGAGGGTACAAAAGAGAGCCTTGAAAATAATCAAGAGGAACTGAGTGTATCTCCCTGATTTGCAGGCTCAGAGAGAGAAAAGCATTGTGACACTGACAATAACAGAGATGATCCTCTTCACAGCCTCCCACAAACCAAAAATGACAGAAACAAACAACCTGGCTAGACAGAGAGAAAAATAGTTTCCACAACCCCTCCGTTTCAGAGGATATCAAGCTTTGAATTTTTCATTTTCATTGTAATAATTTATTTGTATTCAATGTTATTTTAGTGTTAGTTATCTGAAACCATACACAAATACAGCTATTAGCTTCTAATACCAAGTCTAATACCACACAAAACAAAAACATTTGAAAATGAAAAACTGAAAATATAGCAATAACAATAAAAACTTTTTTAATAATAAATTTAATTTATTATTAAATACTATAGTTAACACGTTGCAAAAGTTGTCCTTATCACACACTTGTCCCATATACTTACTAAGGAAACTATGTATAATCACACGTAACTAACCCTTAACCCCTAACCTGCATTCTAATGCTAACCATATAGGAATATAATATTAATTAATATTATTCGGTAGGGGCCTCATAGTGGTGCAGTGGGTAGCACGATAACCTCACAGCAAGAAGGTCGCTGGTTCGAGTCCCGGCTGGGTCAGTTGGCATTTCTGTGTGGAGTTTGCATGTTCTCCCTGTGTTGGTGTGGGTTTCTTCCGGGTGCTCCGGTTTTCCCCACAAGTCCAAAGACATGCGCTATGGGTGAATTGGGTAAGCTAAATTGTCTGTTGTGTATGTGTGTGAATGGGTGTGCGTAGATGTTTCCCAGTGATGGGTTGCAGCTGGAAGGGCATCTGCTGCGTAAAACATATGCTGAAAGAGTTGGCGGTTCATTCCGCTGTGGCGACCCCAGATTAATAAAGGGACAAAGCCGAAAAGAAAATGAATAAATGAATTATTCAGCAGTTAAATTATCAAGGACTCCTTCAAATGAAGTGCAACCTTACTAAATACCTGTACTGTGACAGTACATTTTCAAACAATCTCATGAAAATGATTCAAATCTGTAGAATACATCATGTGAGCCATGCATTATACTGGACTTAGCCTTTTTGTTTTTAAGAAAATGTTATAGTCAAATTTATGGTCACTCACAGTACATTTTAAGGCTATATTGTTGCTAAAATCATATTTTTCTTGCACTTAATATCTAGTACATTTTTGCTGTAAAATTGTGTGGTTATGTTTAGATTTCTTTCATGATGTAACATATTTGTACATATTTCCCCCACTGTAAATACAGTAAGAATTTAAGTAATTTAACGTTTGAAATGTTTCATTATGTTCAAATTGTATATTTAAGCATCAGTCCAAACAAGCAAAAAATGTAGCTGTTAATGTTTCACAGTAATATCTACAGTAAAATGAGAGAGAGAACAAAAGCTTACAGTTTAGCTGTTTCTGAGTGGATAAAAGGAAAATCACTAAATGCTGTGGTGATTTCTCAAGTTGTTTTTCTCTGATTTTCTGTGTTAATTCTGTCACAAAGGATAAAAAAATCTTCAGTGATTACATTCAGACTGTGAATGGCTTACTTACAGCCGTCTCTGCAAATTAAGCTGAAACTAAAGTACCTTAACATTGACAAAATTACAGACATCAACTTTAATCTTAATGGACGAATGCATCTTAACAACCCTGTGAAGCTGCAGGTTTATGCAATAGCGACAAAGCAAAGCCCAGCTAAATCATCCAGTATGATGAGTGATTGGCAAGTAGAATAAATCAGACTTGCTGCCCGAAAGAAAAGGGAGAAAAAAGAAATCTTTTTGATGTGTCCACCTGGGTGATCAATGTCTATGCGCTATAAGAAACTGCTTGACTTTCATCACAGGAGGATTGATCCTTCCTGTGTGCATGATCTGGGTCCCGAGTCAGGTTTCCCAAAGTCATCTAAAGGGAACTTTATATATATACAGACTCTAAAGGACTAAAGGGGGGTTGATTTTTGTTGGCTTGAAACATAGCGATGCATTCACAATTGACTTTAATGTCAAGTGCGTGTGACGCTCAAGACAAATGATGCTCTCGGATGAACTGAACAATATGAGGTTTACACATACAGCTGATGGTCTATGACTTCAAAAGACCCATAATCATCATTACATTAACCTCTGATTTGATAAAATAAATATATATATAGAGAGACTTATATAGGCTTGTTCAGAACCATTGGGAACCTGCAAACATTAGTTATATGTCTATTAAAGCAACACTCCACTTTTTAATAGCCTAATTTTACTCTGTTAGAGGTAAACAGTTCAGTTTCACCATTTTTAAATTCACTTAACAATCTTTGGGTCTCGTAGGAAAATGTTTAGCTTAGCTTAGCATAAATCATGGAATCAGATTAGACCATTAGCATTCCAGCACAAAAAATAAAATGAATAATGATTAACGATGATGAGGATTAACAAATGATTAATTATTATTTATAATAATGATTAATTATTCACATCCAAAATAAAGGTTTGCATTTTCATATGTGTTTTCATTGTGCAAAAATAATGTGTATATGAATAAAAAATATATAATACAAAAACAGATTACAAAATAAAAAATATTTACATTTACTAATTTATTTATTTATTTATTTATTTATTTATTTATTTATTTATTTATTTATTTTGAGCAAGATGTGATTCAATGATTTCTGCTAAGCTAAGCTAAGTACTCCTTCCAGATTCAGAGATCAGCTGAATGGATTTCAAAGTGGTAAAACTCAACTCTATGTGACTTGTAAAATGAGCCAATCAAATGGAGTGTTCTTTTAAAGGAACATATAAGGTTATTGCACACTGAATCCGAAATTTTCGTCTGTAATTTTTGCACGTTAAAAAATAAATTCGACCTCACGTTGTGTGAATCGCATTGACACACTGCCTCCGAAACGTTCATCCGTCATAAAAATTTTTTTTAAAAAAACGAGTTTGATTTTTTCGTTTTTTGCATCCGAGAAAGCACTTTGAAAGGTGTTTTGACAGTTCAGAGCCACCATACAAGTGAACGGCAAAATACAAAATGGCGTCACATGAGCCACAGATAACTTTATGACAAACACAGTGAAAAAGATAAGACAGAATGTGGCGGACAGTTGAGAACCTCTATATGTTGTGATTCTTTGACATACTGCCCATAAACATTATAATCGCCTCATGGTCCACTTCGGTCCGTTGCTCCGATACATCAACGCGGCCGACATCTATTATAATGTCTGTAGGTACTGCCATTCTCTGTTCCAGTATTGTTTACGAACGTAAACGTGTGAAGTATCACATGCAATGTATCAAAAGTTTCACTGATTTCCTGAAATAAACTTTGCAATTGGGAATAATCCAGCACAGCTCTTTGATAAGGAGGCAAACTCTTCTTCCTCTCTATGTATTGGATGAACACAATATAGCCTATTCCTCTTTCTTTTTCTACTTTGGAGAAGAGAGAGGAGAACAATGTATCACTGCTGGAACTGACTTTGAAATATTTTGTGTTTTTTTTCCAGAATGGATTAATTAAAAGGCATCAGACTCAGTGTGCAAGGTTTGTTTGACGTGACACATTTTTTTTGCATATGAATAAAACATTTTTTAAAAACGCATATGAAAATGTATTTTGTATTGTGCAAAGACCTATAAATGTATTGTGCAAAGACCTATAATCAGAAATATATAGTCATTATCCATCTCTTCTCATGTTTCTGTTTTAATGTATGGAGAACATAAATGCCAAACTTTAGATATATTCAATATTTTTACATTAACCGATTACAAATCGGTTTGCATATGAACACAGAAAATTAAAATTAGCATTCAGTATGTATTTTATTTGGAACAAAGATCACCTGAAGGAGTGAAGTCTTCTTTATATTTAGTCTGCATATTTATTACACTACTTTCATCTTCTGTAGTCAATTTAAAAACTGACTACGAATGATGCCATAAGATTTATTTTAATTTTGTACTATTGTCCCTGATGCAATTTTGGATTGGGATTTTGTGTGACATGTTTGAAAAGTGCACAAATGCCTTTTCAGACAGCCAATTAATTTTTGATTTCAGTAGGGCAAACTTTTGGCTTAGACCCAAGCATGACTTTGTCCATAATTAACTCAGCCCTAAGCATGAACAGGGTTGTTTTGAATGGAATTTAAGCAGCCTTGCTGTTTCCAGGCTCCCTTTGATTTTTTGGCAAAGGGGTTCTCAGAAAATACTTTTTATACTGTTAAACTGGGGTTTGGCTGAGGTCTATAGTAATGCAGAATGTTTAACACTTCAGAATGGAGAGCTGTTGGAGTCCTGGTTTATGTTATACAATTTTAAAGAGAAATGTCCTCATCATTTACTCACACTTACACACTTCCTAACTCACATTTACTCAAGTGTCTCTAAACATTTTTAAATTTCTTTCTTCTGTTGAAAAAAAAAAAGTGGGAACAAGCACCCATAGACATCCATAGTAGGAACAAAAAATACATTGAAAGTCAATGGCTGCTTTTTTATTCTTCAGTATATCTTCCTTTGTACTCAGCAGAAGAAAGAAACTCAAACAGGTTTGAGTAAACCATAGCAGAATTTTTATTTTTGGGTGAACTATCCATTTAAAACATCACCTTTGATGAAGGTTTTTAAATAGCCCAGGCTTGTAAGTCAAATGTAAGCCACTTGACCTTTAAGGCTGTTAGCATTGCTTTTAAAAGGATAATCTCAGTATTTAAGATGTGTTCTTCTTCACACACTGATCCTTTTTTGGAAAAAGAAACCGAAATGATTAAAGGTATAAAGACCCTGATGGTATCAGGCATTTATCACTGCCAAAGGCCTTGTTGTTTGCTTTCATGAACACATTCAAAGGCTTACATAATCATCCTTGCTCTCAGAATATAACAGAAATCGGGATTGTGGTAACACTTTATATTAATGGACCCCATTAGATATTCTGTTGACCCATAATAATTTGCAAGTAAATGAACTAGCAGTAATTAGAGTATTAGTAGAGTATATCTGTTTAATATACACTAACTTGCAATCAACCAATCAATCAATCAACCAATCAACCAAATTTAAAAATCTGTTTATTTTACTAACTCTAATTATTCTAATATATTCACTGAACAGTTCTTCCTTGTTCTTCATTTGGGGATCTTTATCAAGGGATTTGGTGATCTTCATCTTTATCAGCAGTATTCTGTTAGCAAGCATTTTAATGCCACTGAGGCCGTGAAGTGGCATCAAAATGAATATCTATATATTGAAAAACTGTACTGTACTTCTTTCCCCAATAACAAAACGTGAATGTTTGCACAAGCTCTGCAATTCGACATTGCATCAAATTCACATCAGGTTCATTTTTGTATCAATTTATTAATTTTATAAACACAAAGAGTGCAGTTTATTTCACAATATTTAAAGATTTAAAGATCAAAAAAAGGCTTTACTTAATACCCATTCATAGACTCTCTCTTATTAGAAAAGTGGTCAATAGAGTCCAGCTGTTCAACCATTTTAAGTACATCTTAATACCTGGTGAACAAATTGGGATAAATGCTTTTACAATTATGAAATTCCTGAAATCACTATGCATTATTTAATAAATCCATGCATTTATTCACAGTGTTATATATGGCATTTTAACTGAAGAATTGGGTGAGGGGAAGAAGCCCTGATGTTTTATTTTATAGCTCGTTCATCTTTCGATTTCGTCATTCAGTTTGTAATGAAATGTCTGAGTTAATGTTGCAAATCGAGTTACTCTGTAAGTCACTTCATGTCGCTCTCTGACAGATAGCTGACACAAAATAATAAATGCGGAAGGGAAAAAGACACACGGAGTCTGACATTTGCTTAAAAAAAAAATCAGGTGATTTCAAAACAATGCAAAGGATCCAGCAGGGTTTATCATTACAGCACCTCTCTGTGGCAAAACTCTTGTATAACACGGCCCCCCCCCATCCCCCCCACCCCCCCGCAGACCTTTCGACTCATTTCAGAATAAACCACCTTCCTCCCTCTTCAAATGTTAATAGCTGTATCCTACAATCTATATATCTTCTCAAGTGTACCTTACATAAAGCAGCTCAATGCAGCTCAGAAGAAGAAGAAGAGGAGGAGGAGAAACTGTTGCTTCCATTTTATCGATTGCGTTATCACAATGAAGGAGGGAAGCTTTTAGGCTGACAGGCCAGGCTCGTGGAGGAAGTGTTTGGGTGTTAGAAACTCTCAGGCAGGCGGAAGATGGATATGACATTTCTGAGGTGAGCTGAAAACGACGACCCATTAAAACGCAGAAAAAAAGGGGGGGGGGGGGGGGGGGGTGTAGGGAAATACAAAAAGAAATCACCTTACTGCCTTATTGCACACAACTTTTGAAAACCTTTCCTTTTCTCCTGTATTATCAAGTACATGCAAGCTGTGCTCTAATCCCCCTCACTTAAGTTTAGCCAGCTATAATTCAAGAGTTTCGACATTTTTGAAACAGAATCGTGAATACTAAAATTCCAGCAGCCGAAAGCGGCCTATCATTTCTTTTCCTTTCATTCAAGGACTTTAAATAAATGTCTCCCATCAAGGTTGTACTAAACAAATTAATTGGTGAATTTGACTGGTGCATTTTAAGTGGGAGAGCTGCTCATATGAGGCTGAATGCCGAGGATGGTCATTTCAAGCCTCCTGTGGTGAGTGAGTGTCTGGCTACATTTTTGGACTCATTAGTTGCACAGCACTGTAGAGCCGTGCACTTTCACTCGAGAGGGTCAAGATGAGAAAAGGGTACAATGGATTTTCCAGCAAGCGGGGAAAAAAAAGAATAGAGAGTGTAGTTCTGTATGACATGGGTTCTGAATTCAGTGTTGTAGCGTGACTGAGGTATTGCATTTCTTTTTTATAGGAGTGAATAAAAAGATCTAAAGAGGAAAAGGCAATTACATTTTTATTTAAATTTCTTTGGACTCTTAAGATAAAGGAGGGTTTGAAGAAAGCATTTTTTGCTGTCATACAATAGAAGCACCATTGTTTGTTTCATCAAATCACTTTTCAGTGAACTTTTTATGTACTTTATGTACTATTTTATTTTATTTTTCACAAGTGTGAAGAACATTCAAAATAAGAATGTAATAAAAAAATGAATGAAACGTTTTTGTGAATGTTTCTTCGTGGAACCTATAATCCCAGTTGCAACACAGGCTCATTGTGAAAACGTAGCCCTATATACATTTCTGGAGATTGCAAATTATGTAGCCAGACGTACGTATGGCTGCATTTTGTCTTTAAAACGAGCTCTACAGGGTGGAATGATGCCATTCCTTTTCATCCTAGCAGGT
This sequence comes from Danio choprae, assembly GCA_903798125.1. Classification (NCBI taxonomy): domain Eukaryota; kingdom Metazoa; phylum Chordata; class Actinopteri; order Cypriniformes; family Danionidae; genus Danio; species Danio choprae. The sequence goes on from CAIGQW010054109.1 coordinate 13,853,681, forward strand.
AACCGATTACCTCCGTATGGATGGCTTTCCCGCTGTTACCAGTTTGACCAGTGCTTCGCAGCATACATCAGTACAGTTGAGACGACGGGATTCGAGTTTGACGAAGAACGGTTCCAGAAAGCAGGTAAGACAAAAACAAAAGCCAAAAAATAAAATAAAATAAACAGGTAAATAACATGGTGACAATGTGGTAAAATCTGAAAATGTGGTAAAAATCAGGGGACTTTTATTTTTCTGGATTATTTTGTAAAACACTGTGAGTTGGGTGGCCACTGGTCAATCGGTGCTTTTTAAAACACTATTGGTTGGGTTTAGGGAAGGTGGGAGGGTGGGGGTATCAGTCAGTTGGTCAGTTAGTCAATCAGTCAGTCAACAGTGGTCTCTGGTGGAATTATGTGAGAACAGCAGGCACAAATGGCACACATGAGAGAAATTTGAGATCTTAAAAAGCATACACAGCGGCCTCTGGTGGATTTGCGAAAACAAAAGCTGCAAAAAAGTACCTCCTGGGACATATTTTGCTCTCTCCAGAAATATATATAGGGCTACGTTTTCAGAATGAGCCTGGGTTGGTAAATAACCCTTCAGTTTTCCTAATCTCATAAAACATTTAAATGATCACAAAAGTAACAGCATAAAATATGCTAGTATGTATATAAAAAAGTCCCTTTAAGCCAAGTCATTTCACTCGGTGGCCATCTTAGAAACGCCTCTCAGGCAGTATGCTTGGGCATTCTGTTTGAATGGGGAACATCATATTCTCCAAAACTGTTAGCCAACCTTACGATTACATTACATATTTGGAATCACCAATAAAGTTAAACAACAAATGTCTCATAAGTTTCATTTCTAAATGTTCAAATCAAACAAAATACAAATTTTTCATGCTGAAGGAAAATGAATGAATAATTTAATTCAAACAGAGTGCAGCAATGAAGCATTATTTTAAGAACCTCAAGTACATTCCATGTTACTTTGTTTAGTTGTCTATTCAGAATTGGCATAAATCATGATCTCATTTTTAAAAGGAGGCAAATGTATCACAATTTTTGATTTATCCAGAATTTCTCTACTGTAGAATATTAGCAAGCCATTTTTCTTTTGGCATTTTTAGACATTTTAGAGTTGCACCATCCACAGTTAGTGACCTCAATACGTATCCTGAACTGAGTAATGAGGCCATCGCCAAGTGGTGTGTCTCTGCATTTGCATTGAGTGATGTAGACATGTTTGTGACTGATGAAGCCCCATACGTCCACCCAGTGGATTGTGGGAGATCACATTTCATCTCCAGAGTTGAGATATTGCATTGACCTCTGCAGTCTGCAACCTAAGATTACCTTGACATCTGCTGCGTGGGTCTCAGAAAGCTAATTAATCCCTGCTGACCTAAGTTTTCGAGGGACTGTTCCAAAAGTGTCCAACCTCTGACTTCTCCAATTCCCTCTGACTCCACATATCACTCCTCTGAAGCCTGAAATGTGTCAGAGTGATGTAAATGTAATGGATCGCATCAATAAAATCATCTAGTTACAGATGCTGCGTACAAATGACCATTGGCTGATGTTAGGAGAAATGGCTGGCCATGTAAAATAATTAGAGTAGTTACTTTCATGACATTTAATTTCATTACAAACTGTGCATCTAGTACACAATGACATACAGAACTAGTAGGGCAACATGCATCTCAAATGGGCGATTCATCAAATGATTATTCTAATAAGTCAGTTCTCAAAAATGTATCAAAAACATTATTAATTACAAATATGATTAAAGGCATAGTTCACCCAAATATTACCCTTTTTTCTGTTTAACACAAAAGAAGATATTTTGAAGAATGTTGCAAACCTCTGACCATTGACATCCATATCAGGAAATACAAATGCAGTACAAAAAAACCCAAAATGGCTTGGAACAAAAGGGTGAGTAAATTATGGTAAATGATTTTGGACAAACTATATCTTAATTGTTCATGTCCAAATCAAAATTAACCACATAGTTTTATGTTTCCCTTAAAGGAAAAGTTCACCAAAAACATACCATCAGCCTCACTCTCAGACCATCCAAGATGTAGTTGACTTTTGTTCTGCAGAGAAATATTAAAGCAGATTTTTATCTTAAAGGGATAGTTCACCCAAAAATGAAAGTTTTTTTCGTAATTTACTTGTTTCATATATATATATTTTTCGTTATTCTGTTGAACACGAATATATTTTGAAGAAAGATGGAAACATGTAACCATGGTATTTGTTTTCCCTTCTATGGATGTCAATGCTTACAGGTTTTCAGCTTTCTTCAAAATATCTTATTTTCAGCAGAATAAAGAAATTCATTAAGGTTTGAAACCCTTCATTTGTTAATTTTCCTTCAGCTTAGTCCCTTATTTACAGGGGTGGCCACAGCGAAATGAACCACCAACTATTTCAGCATATGCTTTATGCAGCGAATGCCCTTCCAGCCACAAGGCTTGAAACCACTTGAATACATTTTCATTTTTGGGTGAACTATCCCTTTAAACTGTGTTCACTGTTAATTTATACAACACAAGTAATTTACTGCAACAGTCATGTCTGGGCATAAATCATTATGTCACAGGACGCTTAAACATGCTAAATAATGTTGTAAATACAGTTTAGTTTCTTTTCAATTTTGTGAGAGAATATTACTAGGTTTTAAAAATTCACATGAACAAATGAACATGAATGAACAAATTATCTCCGTACAGTCTAAATGATCAATCTCTGGCAAATGAATAAATAATCATGTGGATTTAACAACTGTAACTCCCCAAAACATTTTTTATTTTGCTTCTCAAAAGTATGAACAATCATTACTGGAACAAAACTGCTAAGAAGAATCATTAAACTCATAATGATTCTCATTCTTAATTGCAAATCCTGGAGTTCCAAATGTCTTATTTTTGATGTTGTTTAAATTTTAATAGCAGATAGGCAACTTTAAAAGAAAAAGAAAAACAACAACAACAACAACAACAACAACACAATTTCACAATGTCACCCTCACCATAAAAAATCTCCTGCACACTTATAATGTTACTCATAATTTTATTTTCTTCCTTGACATTTGTAATGGTTATTACAGGGCAAGCATATAATCATATAACCAATATTCTTTTCAGGAGTCCTTGTACAGCAGGATGTGGCAATTCCCAAGGTCACAGATTTTTTGCAGGTTTTAGGAAAACATTGATAATTGAAAATATTTGCTAATGTATTGCACCTGTTTGTCCAACTGAAGTCTATTCTGGGCAAAATTAGTTTTTATCATGATTCTGCTAGTAAACTGTTCAGTGGGGACCAAAAGCCCCTTCTCGCCTGTCATTTTACACAGTCTAGTGTGCTCAGCTGTTCTGTCTAGGGAAATCATCTGAAAGTTGTCTACACACAAAATGCACCTTTTGAAGCAAGAGGGTGTGATCTTCAGGCAAACATTTGTCTGGCAATCTTCTGCTTTGGGGAATTGGTTTCATCAAACCAAGAAGGAAAGGTGGAGATTTGGGTCAAAGATAAAGTAATGCCTAAAAACAGCATCCTTGTGGGTTAAAGGTGTTATTTATTGCACATTTTCTTGTTGTCTGTTCATTTGACAAAATGCTTTGCCTCAAAAGAAAACAATTACATTAAAATTAGAGATTAAGCCCTTCAAAATAAAAAAAGTATCTTTTTAGAAACAGTATTGCTAGTTAATTTATCTATTTTTGTCTCACCCTTTTCACAGAATACGATATAGTATCACAGTAAGACTACATTAATTAAACTCTAACTGCAGTTAAATAACAGAGATAACTATATTTATTACAGCAGTTATATTTTCTTTCTTCATATGTTTCTTTTGTTGTTTGTGTCTTTCGTTGTTTGTTAGTTTCTTTCTTTTTTTTCCTGATCTGTATTCTATCCTTGACAAAAACTGAAAAAAATATTTTTCTTAGCATTTTGTTCATAATGATGTTTATATATGTTTATATATCAAACAAACCATATATAAAATACATATAGGTAAAACATTTAGTTTTTTCTTTTTTGATGGTTTGTTTGAAATCTATTATTGTCTAGATATTCATACAACAAAGTTAGTCAGTACATATTATAATATAAATTATTAAATAATAGCACAAACTTAAGTCAATAATTAATTAAAACTGTAAACAATTTGCTCCTAAACTTGATATTAGAACTCCTGAAACACAACTCAGGCAATAAAAATTAAAAAAGTAGATTTAGGCAACACGGTGGCTCAGTGGTTAGCACTGTTGCCTCACAGCAAGAAGGTCACTGGTTCGAGTCCCGACTGGACCAGTAGGCATTTCTGTGTGGAGTATGCATGTTCTCCCCATGTTCGCATGGGTTTTCTTCGGGTGCTCCGGTTTCCCCCACAAGTCCAAAGACATGCGGTACAGGTGAATTGAATAAATTAAATTGGCCCTGGTGTATGTGTGTAAATGAGCGTGTATGGATGTTTCCCAGTGATGGGTTGCAGCTGGAGGGGCATCCGCTGTGTAAAACATAAGCTGGAAATATTGGCGGTTCATTCCGCTGTGGCGACCCCTGATGAATAAAGGGACTAAGCCAAAGGAAAATGAAGTATATTCATATACACATGCAAATAAAATTTTTAATATTTGAAAGAATATTGAAATCAGAATCCAAACAAAGCCTGAAGCTTCTAGAGCCCGATGCTTGTAGAAAATCAATGGCACCTTAACTCCTGTCTTTAAAATAACTATCTATATTTCTCCATCATTTACTGTGCACTGTGCTCTCCTGACATGAGCATCTAAATGTGTTAGGTGAAGCAGAACATGCAGCATAGCTCTTTCAGCACCTGCTCCACCACTCCACGACCCTGTAATGATCCTCAATACTCTCAGGAAACACATGTAAGCAAGGTCAACCCCTCAAACTCCCATCTCCACTGCGACCTTTGACCTTCATCCTGCTCTTTTCATCATTACATATCCTAGAGCTCAGTCCTTCCAGCTCTTCTCTTTTCTACCTTTCCCATGATCTCACCATCTCCCTGCCCTCCACCTCACCCCATCCATTCCCTCCAGCGATGCCTTGTTCCCCCAAAGCAAACCTCCTTTCTATTACTTTGGTTCTATCACCTGCACCCACAGCCCTTCTCTGATTAATGGAGCTTTGATCTAGCCCTTCTCAAATGACAGAAGAGAAATTTTCCTTCTGTCATCTACGCCTGTACCTTTCCATTATCTCGCCAGTCGACCTGTCGTGTTTACCAGCCCCGGCTGCCTCCTTTCACCCACACACTGGTCTGCATCTGCAGGTTTTTACTGTGACACGGATATGTGAGAGGTTAATCTTTCATAAAGGGAAATATTTATTTCAGCATTTTCTTAATCCCTATCTGATTCTGCAGATGAGCAGATTCATTTGCATTACATTACAAAAATGCTATTAGCCTTGAACTCATTCATGCGTGTGCAAAATGATAATGCATGTACTGTGGTGGCTTAGATAGTTCCTCGCAGACTCCTGAACTGCTAAATAACATCAGGTTATTGTAATGTACAATAAAATAATCAAGCAAAGTGTTAGGTGTTTTAACTACTATGTAATTGCACATACATTTGTTGAACAGTGTGTTTATTGTTTCCAAGCAGAAACACAACCCATTCTGGAAATTTACCACTAAATACATTTCTGGAGAGCACCAAATACGTCCCAGGTGGTATGTTTTTTTGCAGTTTTCATTTTCGCAAAACCACCAACTCCTCTCTGCGTCTCAAGTCCACCAACGTACATGGTGAGCTACTGGACAAACTGGTAACAGCCGTCCATACAGAAGTAGGCTGTCAGCTGGTAAGCACAAAAAGGAAAGGGGTCATACCGCCATGTAGCATTCGTTTTAAAGATGAAATGTAGCCATACGTACTTCTGTCTATATACAGTGCATCCATAAAGTGTTTATAGTGCTTCACTTTTTTTTACACGCTTCCACTTTTTTTTATGTTACAGCCTTTTCCAAAATGGATTAAATACATTTATTTCCTCAAAATTCTGCACACAATATCCCATAATGACAATGTGAATTTCTTTTTTTTTTATTGTTGCAAATTTATTAAAAATAAAAAACCTGAAAAATCACATGTGCATAAGTATTCACAGCCTTTGACGTGAAGCTCTAAATTGAGCTCAGGTACATTCTGTTTCCACTTATCATTATTGAGATGTTTCAGCAGCTTAACTGGAGTTCACCTGTGGTAAATTCAGTTGATTGGACATGATTTGAAAAGGCATACATCTGTCTATATAAAGTCCCAGAGTTGACAGTGCATGTCAAAGCACAAACCAAGCATGAAGACAAAGAAATTGTCTGTAGACCTCCCTGACTGGATTGTCTCGAGGCACAAGACTGGGGAAGGTTACAAAAACATTTCTGCTGCTCTGAAAGTTCCAACGAGTACAGTGGCCTCCATCATCCGTAAGTGGAAAATGTTTGGAACCACCAGGACTATTCCTAGAGCTGGCCGGCCATCTAAGCTGAGTGATCGGGGGAGAAGGGCCTTAGTCAGGGAGGTGATCAATAACCAGATGGTCACTCTGTCTGAGCTCCAGCGTTCTTCTGTGGAGAGAGGAGAACCTTACAGAAGGACAACCATCTGTGCAGCAATCCACCAATCAGGCCTGTATGGTAGAGTGGACAGATGGGCATCTGAAGGACTCTCAGACCATAAGAAACAAAATTCTCTGGTCTGATGAGAATAAATTTGAACTCTTTGGAGTGAATGCTAGGCGTTACGTTTGGAAAAAACCAGGCACCGCTCATCACCAGGCTAATACCATCCCTACAATGAAGCATCGTGGTGGCAGCATCATGCTGTGGAGATTTTTGTTTTAGCAGCCGGAACTGGAAGACTAGTCAGGATAGAGGAAAGATGAATGCAGCAATGTATAGAGACATCCTGAACCATACAGAGTGCTCTTAACCTCAGACTGGGGCTTCATCTTCCAGCAGGACAATGACCCAAAGCACACCGCAAAAATATCAATGGAGTGGCTTCACAACAACTCGGTGAATGTCCTTGAGTGGCCCAGCCAGAGCCTAGACTAAATCCTATTGAACATCTCTGGAGAGATCTGAAAATGGCTGTCCAGCTTCCCATCCAACCTGATAGAGCTTGAGAGGTAATGCAAAGAGGAATGGGCAAAAATTCCCAAAGACAGGTGTGCCAAGCTTGTGGCATCATATTCAAAAATACTTGAGGCTGTAATTGCTGCCAAAGGTGCATCAGCAAAGGCTGTGAATACTTATGTATGTGATTTTTTAGTTTTTTGGTTTTTTTTTTGTTTTTTTCACATTGTCATTATGGGGTATTGTGTGTAGAATTTTGAGGAAATCAATGAATTTAATCCATTTTGGAATAAGGCTGTAACAAAAAAATGTGGAAAAAGTGAAGCGCTGTGAATACTTTCCGCATGCACTGTAAGTCGCGATCTCCAGAAATGTATATAGGGCTACATTTTCTGAATCAGTCTTTGTAGATTGGTCCTAAAACAGATGGTTAAATCTCTAAAAAAGGAAAAAGAAAAACGACTTACAGTACACAGATGGTAGCAAACATGCTAACAGCATATTAAAACATGCTAACAATGTCCTAACCTGCCACAGTTCAAATGGTACACAAAATGCTTACAAGTCTTCAAAACATCCAAAAACAACGTGAAAATGCAAAAAAAAAAAAAAGCAAAACAAAATGTACATTTATTTTAGCAACTTGCTAAAGCTATTAATCTGTAAAATTTAAAAAGCAATTAGTATACTTAAAATGTGTTGCTTTAGCAGGGATTTGTAGACTACTTAAAAAGCGACTGAAGCTTTCGCATTTAAATTATTAAGTAAATGAAATATGTGTATAATTATAAAATGTAGGTTAAGTCAACGTGACAGTTCAGATGCAAGTTAAAATGGGTTTACTCACTTAAAACAATAAAGTAACTAGTTTTTTGTCTATCCATCCGTCCATGCATCCATCCATCCATCCATCCATGCATCCATCCATCCATCCATCCATCCATCCATCCATCCATCCATCCATCCATCCATCCATC
>CAIGQW010054109.1:13977857-13998282 GCA_903798125.1 Danio choprae
GTGTGTGTGTGTGTGTGTGTGTGTGTGTGTGTGTGTGTGTGTGTGTGTGTGTGTGTGTGTGTATATAGTCAAAAGCAAAGTAAAAAGACAAAAAAACTTAAAGTGCATCTGCTATCCGTTAGAAATATTGAGCTTCATGTATACCGTGTGAATGATGAAATTCATGTCACACACACTAAAGGCAAATGTAATCATACTATAAGCAAAGAAATGTAGGTTTTCTTTGTAGCCACTTTTACGCTAGGCACAATAAAGCAAAGTCAATGTACTGTATGATGCTGTATGATGCGCTTGAATCAAAACACTTGAGTTACGTACAGAAACCTTTATAGGTACCAATATGACTGGTACAATATGTACTGGACTGAATCAGAATACAGATAATGATGTTTCATTTAGTTTTGTAGAGAGAGAGCATCAGCCGGCATCAGGTATCCATACTGTGGAATAACATATTGAAGTCACATACCAAAACACCCGCTTCCCTGTCAATTGATTGTAAAAAAACAAAAAAAAAAAAAAAAAAAAAAAAAAAAATTTGACATTTTTTATTTTAATATCTATTTTCTACAAACTAAACCAAGTAGAGACATAATTACTGTTATACTGTATATGTTCTGTTTGTATTTCACTATGTATTTTTTTATATTCAATGTTGTATATTTGTATATGTAAACAAAACAAATTACAAGCACTCAACAATGAAACAGAGTTTTGTCTAAAATTAGGATAGTAAAAAAGAAAAATAAACTAATACATTTGGATTATTCAATGAGGTTTGGTGTAAAAGCAGTGAACATTTGCAATTCAATTCACTTTATCGTTTCATGCTCAATCTGAAGGGCCTTAGCAAGGACATCCTAAAATAAAGGTTTGCTAAATAAGCAGCAGCAATGAGAAGCAGAGAAGTGAATAACAATGCTTTCCTCAGAGAGAGAGAGAGAGTGATGTGAACCTGTGCAGGTCACTTATTGTGAAAACAATGTCAGAAGGAAGAGTATATAAAGTTCGAGTAATTACATTTTATTTACTGGGACATTTAGAAATGTACAATGAGAAAATGGCTGTCAGATACAGTGCCTAGCATAATGGAATGCATCCCCATTTAAAATGAATATTGTTATACATTTCTCAGTGAACATTGACAATACTGTATATATTGGTGGTTTTATTAAACATGTATCTTCATTAAAAGAGTTGGTCACAACATTTTTAGGATAAGAAAAATACATTTATAAATTTCAGTCTACTGTATAGATTGGTGTACATACATACATATATTTTGTGCATTTATATAGCACATTTTATTTATCGTATAGCATGGCCATACACCCAAGTGCCTTACAATCATGAGGGGGGGGTCTCTCCACACCACCACCAATGTGCATCATCCACTTGGATGATGCGACGGCAGCCACAGGACAATGTGCACTCACCACACACCAGCTGCAGGTGGAGTGGAGCGATAGTGATAGTGAATGGGGATGATCTGGGAGGCCATTATGGGTGAGGGCAGATAGATTGGTCAGGACACCATGATACACCCCTGCACTTTATGAAAAGTGCCATAGGATTTTTAATGACCACAGAGAGTCAGGATCTCGGTTTAATGTTTTATCCAAAAGACGGTGCTTACCCTATAGTGTCCCTAGGACACTGACCGTAGGTTGAGGACCCCCAGCTGGCCTTACTAACACAAGTGCATTCATTGTTGCACTATGATTATGATTTTGACTTTGGTACCAACTAATCTAATGTAAAACCAGTAAATAGTTATATATCTCAGTATTATTAAATCCAATATAAAAATGCAACATCACCATTACATTGTAACCCTGCTGTTCTTACCCTGCTGTTCTAATTTATACACACCCTCAGCATTGTATAGCATAGGAAGCCAGTTGAACACATTTCTTTTGTGCAGAATTCCTTATGGTAATTATAAAAGGTAATCATGAAATATTTGTGTAAAATACTACAAAAATAAGGGTGGCGCGGTGGGGCAGTGGCGAAGTGGGTAGCACTGTCGCCTCAAAGCAAGAGGGTCACTAGTTCAAGCCGGTTTCCCCTACGAGTCCAAAGACATGCGCTAGGAGAAATTGGGTAAGCTAAATTGTCCATAGTGTATGTGTGTGAATGAGTGTGTATGGGTGTTTCTCAGTGATGGGTTGCAGCTAAAACATATGCTGGATAAGTAGGCGGTTCATTCCGCTGTGGCGACCCCTAATTAATAAAGGGACTAAGCTGAAAAGAAAATGAATGAATGATTCCAAAAATAATAATAATTAATAAATAAAACCAATAAAAATGTTTGCACAAACACATCTTTGCATAGCATCCCATAAAAAAGTATACATTTAAAAGTGAGAGAAATCATTTAGGGTGTAATCATGTATGCTATATAAATATATGTGTGTGCATTTGCAAGATCTTGTCTACTGTTTAGCGACTCTGAGAAAAACATTGTCACTAAAACATAAGCCAATCCATGTTCATTTACACATAATGAACTCATCCCCAGTTATCTAAGTGCTCCTGGCATCCCCTGGCAGAATTGTTATCTTAGCCTGAGTTTCCTAAGGGTAAGAAACTTTCTGAAAATTCAGCAAGAACCACTCATGGCCCTTCTGTGGGAGCCATTTCGTTCTGAAAGCAGTCGCATTTAAAGTAGACCAAGAAGCCTGCTAATGAGGACAGCTCACAAAGACACATGGCTCAGTGTGACACCTGTCTAACTGCGAACATCTAAGGATCTGTCACTTACCCCTTTATTTATGCATTCATTCATTGCGTTTGTCACATTATTGCTATCAGCATGCATTGCGGTGCTGGCACGTCTGAGAGGGAGGTAAGCCCTCATTGAGCCCCCATGGCTTTTGGGGCTTCACTAAGAACACTTCAATCACCCTTACCCTCAGTGCAGCGCATAGACTCACTTCCCTATGAGGAGGCAAGAGAGATGGTACCTTCACAAAAACTAGATAAGAAATTAACATGAAGTAGATAACACAATATGGACATTAAAACACTGCAAAAATGTTTGTTAATTAACAGTTGCGTGCGTTTCATTTTTCATGAGTGTTTTCTATTTCAACTCACATTTGAAAGTTCCCTTGATCTCTGCTTTATTAAGTTTCAATGTTAAAAATGTAACACTTTATCTGTAATACTTTTTTTTGGTTTTTTAAAAAAGTAACATTTATTGAAATTTTTATTCCCATTGAACCATCTGTTTTACTGAAATAATAATACTACCCTGACTGAACATGACTGTATATTTGCCTTTAAAATGTAACCTTAATGAATGTTTTTGATAAACACAGATGTTGATTGATTGGTTGGTTGGATTGGGTTGTTTTAGGGTTGGGCTTGGGTTGGTTGGAATTCTAGTATATATTTGGGGAAATATCCTATTGCAAATGTTTGGAAAAATATTGCAATTTGATTTGCAAATGGCTAATCAGATACACGGACTGTCAACTAATATGAACTGATTTAATTGTATCTGCAGCATACCTATTCTAAACTAAAAATCCCCATAGTCATTGACAAATTAAATCTAAGTTTATATGATTTCTCTGACTCAGGAGACGCCACCATCACTCCCCATGCTCTCCTGTTTGTTTCTAACAGTGAATGTTACCTGCAGCTTGTTTGGGCAATGCTGATTGGTGAGAATGAAGGTGCGCTCAATCTATTGGTTAGTAAATCTACCACACAAAGAGAACTCATATTTATTCTCAGAGGGAGTGTTCATATGCTTGCTATTAGCTAATCGCAACATTTCAAATCACAATTTTGATTCAATTTAATTAATCGCACTAGTATCAAGTGAATAAAATTGTCAATAAAAGTCACTTTGGAAAACAATTTAATATCAAACATTGACAGAACAGAAATCAAGCTCCCATAATACTATTCAGTAACTTAATAAACAGAAAGCACACATTAATAACAAACTATGGGAAACTGTTAATTAACAGCTATTTTTCACAGTTAAGTGTATGAAATTATGTTTGCTTTATTACTGTTACTTTCAAAATTGACAACACCAAAGGTTAAAATAGCAGTCGGAGTGTATGACTGTAATCTATGACTGGCCTATTACGCTATTCGCACATTTCCTTGCTTTCATGCAACTCTGCATCTGTAAATCTGTCTGAATGAATAGCTAAATAATGGTGTTAATGGGAAGACTAATTAAAAGTATACAAATCAGCTGCTTGCCACCATTAAATGTCATGTCAAAATCTAACTTGAAACAACCTGTGCTTCTTTTTAGCAAGTATAATCAGCTTGTTTGAATTAAATGCGCTACTAAGTGCCTGTGGCCAGTGTTTACCAGGCTTTGATGATCCGAAAATCAGTTCACTAATGAAATTAAATGTGTTACTGTGTTCCTAAAGTAATTATATTGGATTAAATGTTAGAACGCTTAAACAAACAATCTGGGAAACGGTAAGAATAAGTATGTTGTTTTATGATTACATTAATTCTTGTTACGCTGAATGACGCTGAGGTATTATTAAATTTTGACTAGTTTTAAACAAAAGTTACTCAAAGTAGACATCTCACTAAATCACCTTTGCAATGCATGATTTGAATTTAATACATTATAAATATTATTGGATCACTAAATTCATTATAAATTATGACCTGCAATTGTTTGGCCTGTTTATACCTTTTCCAGAATGAATTGCAATTTGCTCTCGAAGCAGTAGACTTTTAACGAGGCACCAAAGAGTACTCATCTAAAGTTAATTAAGTCTTTAAATCTAAACAGTGTTACATTTAGTACCTAAAACCGAAGAACAACATCAGCAGCATCTATATTTTTTATGCTCCAATTTAATGCCCTCTAATCCTCATATCAGCCCGCTTTTGAATCGTATGTGTAGTAGAGCAGCAACAACATGCATTTTGTCAACGCCTCTCACGGTCGGTATCTTCAAACCAAGTGGATACTCGCATTCATCAAACCCCCGAGGCGGTTTACCCCAGCACATAGCCCATGTGAATTGAATGAAAGGAAAAAAGTCAGACTGTGAACTTGTACTAAACAAACAGATTCACAGAGCTTTCACCTCCTCCCTGTCACTATCAATCAGTATTAACAGCAGGAATACACGGGTCTCCAGAGCTAAGAGCACTTAAAGGTTTCATGTGTCCTTTTGCTCAAAAGCTGATAAATGACAAGGGCAAATCTCAAAGGAAAGGTTTGGTTGCTTGAAAATGAGATCCACTACAAAGTTTGCAAGTATAGATGATGTTAAAAAAAAAAACTCATAATGGGGAATTTGGAGAGTCGCTGCGGCCACATTTCGCAAATCATAGTCGTTAAAATATATAAAACTATTAAAAGAGAATGTGACTAATCCTTTTATCTCAACTGATCCTCACAACTTTAATCCACCTCCATTAAACACAACTGTTGAGTACGTTCCAAAAGTAAATAGTCTATTAATATTCTTAATTGACTGACTTATGAAAAAGACATATGGCAGACTTGTCACATGCTTTCAGGTAGTTAATCAGTTGCATGTGTTTCACTGAACCCATCCATTCAAATAATTTCAATCTATATTTAAAAATTGTGTTTAATAGTGTAATTACACAGAAAACTACATTACCCATGATGCTGTACAAAGATTCCTCCAATAAGAGATCTGCAGAGAGCAAAGCGTGATTAAAAACCTTTCAAAAACATTTTGTTGATAAATAGGCATATCATGCTGATACTGGGTAGAGGTGTGATTACACTTTTATATGACAGTTGTGCAAAGTGTTCTGTGTGAGGAAATACTTCATTCTGCCATGGATTATTATCTTAAAATTAGCTAAATGTCAGCTGAACAAAAGACTTTGTTACGAATAGTGATGTCAAAAAGTATTTACTTGCCAATCAATACAAAAATCTTAAAAGCATCCATTTTCAGCTAACATTTGAGTTCTGTTGACACATTCTTTAACACTACTTGAAACACTGCTGATTGGCCATTGTGTTCACATGCTCAACAGATTTGACTGTGATTGGCTTCAAAGGTCACGGTTTCACCACTCTTCCTCACTGTTCATTAAGCATGAACATAGAGACATGTACATAGGCACTAGAGCATTCAAAAGCAGTGTCTAGCTTTTAAAATGTCAGTATCTATTGGTAACGAAGTCTTTGTTGAATATAATACTTTAATAAATAGTACAATAGAGTGTTATTGGACAGAGTGAGTGTCTAGATTTATATTTGCTTATAACAAAACATCAGTGTGAATGTCTGCTTTTGAAAGCAATCTTTCTTGTATGCATTTCTCATATAATAATTTCAAGACAAAAGTTGTTGTTTGCACATTGTTCAGAGAAAAAAAGTTTCTTAAAAGTTCTTATTTACGCCCTTGTTTCTTTGCAACTGACTATGAAGACAAATGTTATAGTACAAATGTTATAATACCAGCTATAAAAGTCAGCAAGTACAGAGGCAGCAAAAGATTCAGCATTAAAAATACATCAAAAGATAAGAAAATGTGAAATGCTTTTAGCCAGAACCATTTGTTGTGAAACAAATAATAAATCAATAAGATTCAGGATATATAAATTAAACAAAATTAATGACATAAATTGAACTAAAATTCCTGTTTAACCACTATATAGACATAATTTGAAGTCAGAAGCACATTCTAAAAGAAATGGCTGTTGTAAAGCTGTTCACGTTGGGTTTATGAGTGCTGAACAACTGCTGTCAATCTGTAGTTTATGTGTCTCAAATCATAAAAATGACATAAAAATACATCAACTATATGAAGCTCTACCAAAAAAGTTTCTTCATTTTAAAGAAAATCCAACTATTACGCAACGTCTCGACCTCAGCCCTGTGTTTTCTACCATACAATCCAATTTTCTGCACAAACTGAGCATTCATGGCAGAGAATATGTTTCTACTGACATCATCTCTTTTTCTCCTTTCTCACACACACAGCAATGGGTGTAAAGTTTCTATTTTACCCGCGGTCTGAAAGACTCTGATGTGATGCCTGCCTCCTGGAACATTAAGAGAGTGCATGTGCAGTGTGCTAATTCTCTCCTGACAAAGCCTCACTTCAAATGTATGAACTCATCAGGGAGAGGAGTGAAAAGTCCCTCTCTTCCTTTCAATTCCAGTGTAATGAAAAAATTTACAGCTGAAAATTGAGGCTTTATGTATGAGAGAGACAGATTGAGGTGTCCTCTCTCTTTTTGCATCCCTTCATTTAAATGCCCAGGCAAGTTGGCATGCAGAGCTACATTATAGGAAAACCAGCAAAGACAATCCTTGAGGGACTGGGACTCAAAGGGACATTGTTCATTCAAGTGCTGTGTTTCCTAAGTAACTGTGCATTTATTTGTTCTTATAACAACTGACGTAATTAAGATTAAGAAAATAAACGGACATTTAAGCCACAAGTTTAAATTATGTAATTATTTACTTTCCCTCATGCCATTCCAAACATGTATGCATTTCTTTATTCTGCAGAATATAATATATTTTGAAGAATGATGGTAACAATACAGTTTGGTTACCAAGACTTCCACTTTATGGATGATCATCCACAGAAGAAACAAAATTACATCCACAATTCTGTCACCCACTGGTCATTTCAAAACCTTTTTTTTAATCCACAGAACAGAGAGAAAAAAAGAGGAACATGTTTTTGAATAATGTTAATATATCTGTGGTCAATAAGATGAAAAGACCTGGAAAAGATTAAGAGAAATTAACCCAAATCAATCAACAAATAATGATATGAACTGCAGAATTTGATTACAAGTTTGACAGTGTTAAATGGACGTGTTTTATTTATTTTTTTTAATTTAAAATATTGTTAACAAGTTACCATAAATGTTGGTCAAATATCAAATCTGGAGTCATAAAAGAGTCTATTAAAACACATTTTGTCCAAGTCAAATAAGGCAGTTTTTGAGACCTGTAGATTGTCGTTTCAAAACAAGGACTTCATTTGTTGTACTGTCATTCTTGTTTCGGGTTTGTGTTCATAAGTCAGCAAAGCGCACCAAAATGGATTTATATGTTGAAGTAAAGCGAAATATAATACATGTTCTTATTTCCCCAACTGAACAAACTAAGGGCCCGGTTTCAAAACAAATGTTCCAACTGAGATGTGAAAATGCATGGCCAAAAAAAGTGTGATGATATAGCATGCAGTTTAGCATACACAATTGTAACATGAGGCTGCCGACAATGTTAAAACATATAATTGGTCAAATATATTTAAACCACCAAATTGGCAGAATTTTTTTTTTAACAAATAAAAGGCTCTTCACTTGTCACAAACCTGTTTGTGTTTCTTTTTTCTGCTGAACACAGAAGATATTTGTAAACATTTTGAAAACCGGTAGCCATTGACTTCCATAGTATTTGTTTTTTTTGACAATAGATATTAATGGTTACCAGTTTCCAACATATTTCAAAATATTTTCTTTTGTGTTTAACAGGAAAAAAAAAAATAACGCTTGATGGTTATAGTAAGTGAGTAAATTCAATTAGAGTTCAATTTTGAGTGAAACTATCCCTTTAAATAAATAAACAGTAACAATACTATGCACAGTTAATTACATGGCATGGTCCATATTACCCACATTGTTGATTTGTCCTTGATATGTGTCAATTTCTCTCTACAATGTTTTTGCATGTGATGTTCAAAGAAGAATATGACAGACATCAGAAGATAAGCCAAACAGAAATGAACAGCAGATAGAAAATATGATGGAAAAAAAAATCATTCCATTTGTCACTATCAAGCCCATTTCAGCCAAACACTTTCATGCTGCTGTGCTGTCACTATCTGACTACACCTGTCTGACAGCGCTAAAAATTATATCTCTCGACAGCTGCTTTTTAATCAAGCTTTATAACGTCAGGCAATGCAGCAATGCAGCTTGTACCTGAAAAGATACCGTGAAGAGGTAAAAATACAAGTCGACAGTGATGGCTTCATCAAAGGGTTTGGAGACGAATGACATTTTCTACAGAGCTGTGAGTTCTGAGAGTTTGCCTGCACCACCCAATCAAACATGGATTGGCCTGTATTTTTAACAATATGGAACAAAGCGCCGCATGTGAGTCAGAAAGAAAGGAAGAACAGCTACAAAGATTGTTTAATATGGAGCAAAGTGTGCTTAAGGGGAAATAATTGTTGACTGACATTTCAAAAACTTATGTTAGTGCATTTCACTTTGATAAACCTTCCTGTTGTTATAAAAATGTATTTAACCCATCAAAATGCAACATCATGTTTCCTCTATAGTTTGATTAGAGAGACATCCTTACAAACATTCCATGATTACAAACTTTGTCAGAAGAATAGATCATTAAATTATGTTTATTTCTAAAAGACAGTGTGCTGCACAATGCTCTTTAAAGTTACTTCTCCTTGGAGAACATTCATTCATTCATTTTCATTTCGGCTTAGTCCCTTTATTAATCTGGGGTCGCCACAGCGGAATGAACCGCCTCCTTGGAGAACAAAGTAAAATGCAAATCCCTGTCAACATCTGTGCTAATGCAGCCAAAATACACCTTTTTTTTTTTTTTTTTACTTGTTCAGCAGACAAGAAAATTACCATGGCTATATGCAAAATGCTTATCATTTAATTTATCTTTAGCAGTGTAAAATATTCCAGCGCGAAGCAATAATTACATACAATTCTCAATTCTCCATGCATGTGTGTGAAATGGTCTTATTCCGACTGGATTTGATAAGAGAGCCTGAAGACAGAGAAGTCATGAATTAATTCCCCGCCACCGCCCTTTCAAGTTGGTGCAAAATGAAAACTGTCTCTCACATCATCCACCACATGTTATTTCATTTTCTATCACTGTGGGGTTATTTCAATATATTTGCTAAAAGGAAGCTAGATTGCTGCTTGTATTTTATTAATTTACTGATATGATTGAAATGATTACAGGCCAATTTCAAACAGGCCTTCCCTCAAGGACGTGATAGAAGACTCTGAAAAGAAAGAGACAAGAAAGAAATAATTATATGTGTCAGACGCAAAAGGAAATGGATATTGATTTCTTTTCTGCATATCAAATTTATCCTATTATTTGTTTTATGCTGAGATTTTTTTTTCCCCTCAGTTGGTCATGCTTGATTCTGCTGTCAAGCAAAAGTTTCTCTTTGGATGAAAAAGATGCAATTTCAAATTGCATACTTTAATAGAGATGTCAAATAAGCCGTTTCAGAAACTTGGTTCAAATTTTGAATATTGCTTTCTGAGGAATGACAAGTATACATAGTGGTGAAAGCCAAAATATTAATTGTCATGGCAGTATATTTTCTGAGTATATCACTGTTTTTAGAGGGAAATTAAACGATTTCACCTAAATCATTTTCATGATTCATGGCTATATGCCAGCTTAAAAAGTGTCATTTTAACAATTTACTCATGTGGCCACATTAAATACCAATCTCCTCTGAAATTAACTACTAAAGCTTAAACTGTAAGACATCAAAACAAAGTTCTGTTAAGAAACGTAATCAAAAAGCATATTAAGGACATTTTTAATACATCTTGAGCAACAAATATGCAAAATTTTTTGAAAAATCTAGCAGTGTTTTTTCAATTTTTAAACTGACAACATAACAAAGATTACTCCAGTCAACAGATTTACCAACAGACATATTTATCTTTATATAAAAAGTAATAATATAAATCTGCCATGTCATTTTTGTTTTACATATAATGAATATTATCATTAACTGCCCTCTTTATAATAGATTTCCCAGGAAATACATATTTGTGACATGCAATATATTGGCAACCAATGACAGCAAATATTCATATAATCCCTAAACAAACACTTCAGGTCACCTTAGGTAAACTCAGATTTGATTAACAGTAACTTTACACCACTAATGGGTGGATAGGTGGATTTTTTTTTCTTTTGGTGGTATAGCAATACACTGTTATTATGCATTACATTTATTGTTTTAACTATTCTACGTTTATCTATCCCAGTTCATGCATAATGAACATTTCTACTGTCACCACCAGTTATGCACCACCATGCCCTACATAAGTGTTTAATTTAAGGGTTGTTTTAAAAAGAGCTTTTCAAAGCAGGGACAGCTGTTTTGTTTTCATTATGTTGCTCCCATGAGTTAGTATTCAGGCCTGTCACCTCAGCCTTTGCATCTTGAAAAGAGATACTTATCATGGACCATAAATCAATCGAGACATATCAAGTAGGTTTGAAGGCTATCCTTACATCATCTAGGGCTTATCTCAGCTTTACACCACAGTCTCTTATACACAACTAAATAACACCGAGGGGAATAAGCAGAAAACCTTGCTATTTTTAGAAGCCCATTTAAAGCAACATGCAGAATGAAATCAATTTTTGTACATTTCATCCAAAACTCCATATCCCCTTAGAAAGAGATTCGAGTGGCACGCGAGGAACTGTTCAGCTTCATAAGAGCACTGCTTTTCAATAAGGTCTCCTTGAAATACTATCGCCGCAAACTACCTTGAGAACCGAGAAGCAAAAGATCAACCGCCATTACAGCCTTAGATGGACAATGACAATATGGTAGTAGTTTAAGAAGGCAATCACAAAGAAATTCCCTCAAAAGACAGATAATGACTGTGAGAGATTGAGGTGAGAGCAGCTATTCAAGCACTGCTGAGTGTTTGACCACATCAGTATTGATTTTGTCACCAGGTATTGGTCATGGGACAGCTGACAGATTGTGAAAGATACACTTCATTAGTTGTAAACATCTATGTAACCATGGGAATCCTTATTGTCTCTCACCTTCTTTCCTTTTGAACTTCTTCGTATACGCTTAACATCACAGGCTCTGGCTCGCATTCGCTTCATAAACGCAGTGAAACGCTGATACAATGCGAATGCAACACCAGACTCTTTACCTACAGGTAAAAAAAGCTTTTCTAATTAGATTTTTGAGCCAAGTAAAAAGTGCAAATGTGCCAGAGCTGCAAAAGCGGTGCAACACTAATTATAACATTTCAACACACACATACACAGAAGATCTATTAATGATTGGGGCAGACTGAGGTAAAATGAGCTACAGGGTAAGATGTGCCACCCTTGTTTCTAGGCAACCGTACACAAAAATGCATGTGACAGCATTTTCAGAAAGAGGCAATCATTTCATGCCATGGTGAAATAGAACACACTGTGAACGCAGTAAGTCATTTATGTCCAAAAATGTTATTTTTTCCATTTTGATGATACAGAGAAAACTGAAAGGGGACAATTTGCAGATACATTACACTTTAAGATGAGGCATGATGTAAGAGGTACATAAAGAACTTATTAACAAATACATAATTAAAAATAGACAGATGGACGGATGACAGACAGACAGATCAACTGTTAAACTGTATACAGCTGCTATTAAAAATATAATGCAAGTAACAATTACCAGGGTTCAAGTTTAGCACTCCACTTTTATAAAAATAGGCTCATAAAAATGTGCACAAGGAGTGGGCCTTGAAACCATGGAGACATTTGTGAAAGACAATTCAGTACACATTTACTTGCAGATCCTTAACCATATTTGAAAGGCAAGAAGGAGTGGCTGAACAGAATAGGACACAAGGAAGGAGGAGAGAAGAACTGGAGCTGCAGAATTTCAGGCTCTTTGCATCTGCTACAAGTCATGGTACAGCAGCAAAGTTCCTATCAACCTAGAAATTTGCAACTTTGCCTTTTTTGTCAGTCTCAGTACACACTGCAACTTAAAAATATGAGCTTTAAATAAGAAAAGTATCAAAAATGATAATTGGGATGCTAATGTTCTAATCCAATTTAATGATATGTGCTAAGCTAAGTGCTCCCATCAGACCAAGAGATTGGTTGAATGGATTGAAACATGTTAAAACTCAACTATTTCACTTTGGAGGAGTTGTAAAATGAGCCTATTTTCAAAAAAACGTTGAGTGTTCCTTTAAGGCCTTTAAGAACATGTGCAAAATTATATGCATGAAAACACATGTAATGCTACAAACTTTAGGTATGATTATTTTTAGTAGTTTCAGGTCTTTTCCACATAATAAAATAAAAATAAAGGCATTTTGACATTGTCATTTAATAGACACTACGCCATGCATTGAAGTTGCATGTGCTCACCAGTAATTTCCAGTAAAAGACTGTAGTGTTTGTTTAGCTATTATTATGACAGTTTGGTATTATTGGAAACAGTACCAACCGATAAACATTTTTTAGCTATTTTTATTTATTTATTTATTTTTTGACTAAAGAGGTTAGCTATTGTCCAAGGGAAGGTCTGTTTCATGAACAGTGGATGTTGTGGCGAGGGTGATCCTGGAATCTTTCTGGCGGAGTCTGAAAAAAGGTTCCGCTGGGGGCGTGGCTTTTCTTTGCCATTTTATTTGATAGTTCGGGTTGTTCTAGCTCTGGCAGAAAAATGGTTGGCTGAGGGTATGGAGCGTGGCATGGGCTAGTGTCCTGGAGGTTCCTCTTGAGTGTTGGGTAGTGAAGTGATGGCGGAGTAGAGTTTTAACCCTTTCATGATCCTGTGAATTTGCTTAAAATGCAAATGTATTTACCACAGAGTCAACGGATGAAACATTACTCCATTCGTCAAAAATGTCTGATTCAACTGATTCATCACTGTCAAGCGAGAAGTTGTTTGCTCGTTTTCTTTGCCATTATACCTCCGACCAACTTGCACATGTAAATTCTCGTGACGCTCTTTGTGTATGGAATGGACACATGAGTTGCTATGGCATGTTACAATCAGATTTCTGCTCAATATGTAATAAAAAAAAAAAAAACATTATGAATTTATTAATTAATCAATTTATTTATTTTTAAATCAATGATGTCATCAAAACCCTGGACCTTAAAGAACAATGTACCTTTTAATTAATACTTTAACTACTTTTATCATAATTAAAATAACATTACACTTAGTATGTTAACATGATTAATATCACAAGCTTATCTGGCCGAAGTCATATTCAAAGTCATTGCAACTTCTTAGTTTACAGCGAATTGCAATTTTTATTTTATTTTTTTTAAATGCATATCACCTCCTACTGTACTTATGAAAACAGAGTCTGTTGTTCTTTGCCATTGCACTGTTTCAATCCCACAATTTTCTGAGCTCAGGTATCGGTTGGCGTTGTGTGTTCAGCTCCTCCCCCCTCCACGCTGAGCTCCTTAATCTCCCGAATTTAAACAGAGCACTTATTTTATTTACATGAATTATATTACGTGCGTTTATCCAACCCTATATCTATACTTTAAACACTCATATTTAACATGCTCAATTGTTAATCATTGCAACTGAGTTGGTACATTCACGTCAAAGAGAGGGCGGGACTGTTTCTCATTGTGGAAGCTCCTTGGATGTTGGTGGCTCGTAGCACTTCTTTGATCCAGCTATTGGTTCAATGAGATGTCAATCACAAGACTGCAAAGATCGGCGGCCACCTTGTTTTTAAAAAAAAATAGTATTAATGTTTACTTATGACAGGACGTTACTCTCCCGAACGCGTTATATATTTAGTTGTTCTGGATAGTAGTTTAAAAATTATAACATTGCATTCAGTGGATGTTATCAACGAATAGGTGAGATGTGGACTAAGTATTTTACTGAATTTGATTGCCTGGACCCTTGCAGTGTTGCATATGGATATGTGGATGAACGGGAGGCTTGAAGGGTGAGTTCTTCGGTTATTATTGTTTCTTTAGTTGTTGTCAGAGAGTTTGGCTTTATTGCAATGGCTCGGATGCTGGCGTCTGAGAGATTCTGACGGAGTTCGTGGACTGTCAGCATGCTGAAGATTGGGTTGAAGGCATGCATAGCATGAGCCTGGGGAAAGCAGGTGATGGCATAAAGTGGAAGTTTGAGGAAGATGTTTTGACGGCGTTGTGGTTGAATTGTAAAAGAGCAGGTGGGCCAGATGTCTCTTGCGGGGCTTGATTTGTAGTCCTGCCGGGGCTGGGTGGCGCCCTAGGCTGGGGGCTGAGCTTTGGCTGTAGTTTTTGGGGAGAGCGGGGTTCTCTCCGAATTTGTGGTTTGGTGGTGCAATGGTGTAAGAAGCTTTAAAGCTGGAGCGTTTTTTTGTCTTCCAAAATGAAGATAAGGCAGTAGGTCTATTTATTGTAAGCTTGGATCAATCTGATTGGATTATTACTGATAACAGATGAGAATCCAGCTGTGCTCAATCATATCATGTGCTCCTCTCGAAATTAGTTTATGAAACGTGACTAAGTGTCACAGAATGCTGGTTTTAATCTAGTTACAGTAGTTCAATGATAATGGAGTTCAATTCAAAAGTCTGAAGAATGCGATTCACTTTAAGTTAGTTCTACCAAAGCAGGTCAATGGGAACTGTTTTTCAGCATGCATATAGCCATCTTTATGTTTAATTAATCTACACTTGAGAGATTCTGAAAATAATGAAAACACCCTAATTGTCTCTAAACACTCACGTACAAAATTACTCATCCCCCAAAAGTACATTTTTTAGAGAATCTTCTATTCTTCATAACCTCAAATAAACATTGCCTCTAACTGCTTGCAAGCTTCTTCACCTCTCTTCTCAAACCTTGGCCCATTCCTCACTTGAAAAACGTCCAGATGACTGATTATCTTTTGTTTTCATGTTGCAGCTGCTTTCTTCAAATTCCACCGAGTAATTTTAATGAGATTTAAATCTGTAGACTATAGACCACTCGAAAACATCTCTGAAGCAGGCTTTAGTCTCTCTGGATGTATACTTTGGAATTATATACTTTAAACTATTATGTTTAATGTAGACATCGTTTATATTGAAAGTATAAACCATTAACCCAGTACTCTGATGCAATTTGAAAGTTTGTAAAAGACGTAATGATAATGTGTGGTTAAAAAGATTAAAAGCATAATATGTTTCACAATTATACAAGACTGCTGAAGCTTAAAGTCTGTGTTAAAAGTTGCAGAGACTATTATTTCAGTATGTTGATGTACTTCTAAATGAAACAGAATATTGAATAGGTGGCGGGGCTTCTATTCTGTGCATCCTTCCTTTGTAGCAAACTAACAGCAAGAGGTACATGATTAAAAATACTGACGTCATTATTTATTTTTTTTACTTGCACAGATTAATTGTATACCAAAAAGAATAACAATGTGCGCTAGCAATATAAACATTGTAAATTTAGATTTCACATCAACTTTAAATACAGTTGTGAATGTACCACTGTGATTGTGCTTGTCAAGGGTAAATGCAAATTGTGGTCATTTATAAAAAAAGCATTGTGTGGGTGTTCGAATGGAGATTAATCATGCTGTAGATGATTGTTCATGCATGTCCAGTTCTTCAACACTGTTCTTCTGCTCTAAACCTTGCCTTTATTTTAGCCTGGGGCATACCAGACATTAATGGCTCCAAAATGTTAGTTTGGTCACACCACTACATAAAAAAAACTACATAATCAGATCTCTCCACATTCATTTTAACATGTTTATGTCAGCCTTTTGTGTTCTTTAGCCATTAGTTCAATTAAGGCCAACATTTTCTGTCTTATGTTCTGCATTGTTGTTGTTGTTTTGTTTGTTTGTTTTTCTTCCCTCCACATATCAGGTCACCTTGCAATTCTTTGGCAGTAAATTGAGTTTTTTTTCTCAATGGCTTTGATTAAACATTTTATTTCCCTTGATGGCATTGTGCTTTTTCTTTAACATCCTCAAAGGTTTTCTGGTACAACACATTTCACACTTATGAATAAAGCTGCCAGCCATAGTCTCTAGGAATTGTTAGTGTCTTCTTGTAGTCATAGACTTTATCTTCTCGATAGCTTTTGTGAGACCTATTTTGATTTGGCCATATTTGTGACTAAACGTAAATTTATTTACAATAGCTCAAATTCATTAAGCCTTGTTAAAGGGTTTACAAAGGCTAAATTGTATTTATTTAACACAGATTTGCACCTTTCATGCAATTAAGGGACAGAGCAATGGGGTGGATTTATCATGGCATAACTGTATTACTAAAAAATGTATATTATATAGTGAGATAATAGTTGCCATTAAAATATTATAGATACAATCTAGATCCTCAGAGAAGTGTACAGTTTTAAATTGTTTCAGTTTTTGGGGGAGGGTAAATATTTTTTAGTGCAAATGTATGCATAACTAAATTTTAA
The DNA here is from genome assembly GCA_903798125.1 of Danio choprae. Taxonomy (NCBI): domain Eukaryota; kingdom Metazoa; phylum Chordata; class Actinopteri; order Cypriniformes; family Danionidae; genus Danio; species Danio choprae. Next base: position 13,995,043 of record CAIGQW010054109.1, read on the forward strand.
TGCTACTTAAATTTTTGTTGAAAAAAGTTAATAAAGGCTTATAAGAAAAAAAAAAGTATTTTAATTGGTCTAGGTTGTTGATTTACTGCTTCATAACAGGCTTTTCACTAAGATAATTTAACTGAAAGTAATGGCTTCGGCTTCAGGAAAACATGAACGGTTGACAGAAATGCTCTATTGACTGTGACTGACTTCTAATTCTTTTGGTATATTTAATGAATTAATTAGGCATAGGCACTTAAAATGCTAATTGCAAAAATTCTGACAAAAAATAAATCACACCTTTGCTGCATATTAAGATAAATTTTGGACGTACGTGAAAAAAAGATTGAACACTAAACTGACGAGTAATGCAAATTAAAGTAATGGTTATCACTTCCTCACACTTTGTATCTTTGCGATTAAAGATCATAAACTATTCATTAATTTGAACACTTTTCCTATCAAACAATGTTTTAAAATAGGTGGTACTGGATGTGATAATTACCATGGTAGATGACTTGGCACCTTCACACACAGACACACGCGCACACACACACACAATGAATTGTGCGATAATATCCATGATACACTTAATTGTGCAGCTATACATTAGTCTGTGTGAAATGAGTGAATTACTCAAAAAGGCTCATAGAGAGGTATAATGCAAACGTTTACAATTACATCAGTTTCATACATTTGCAGGAACATTTTAGAAATAATTTGTTTCTATATAAAAAATATGTGGCGAATGAGATAAATCACAATAAAAACGCAATAATGTGACCCACTGTATGTTTAATGGGAGATACACATTCCATTATGCTTAAGCTAAGTATCTGCTTGTTGCCATAGCAGCTTTCATATAATACAGTGATTTAAAATGTAAAATGAATAAATGATTTATTATAATAAACACTTGATTTGGCATTCATACAAAAACAATGAGAAAAACAGATGCTGTGGGTCAACAGAGCAGTGTCGTTGTGATATTGTACATGTACAAATGTACTTTTAAAAAATATATTGTTTTGCATTTGCAAGTACATGCTATCGCTAATCCGTCTTATCCATACACATATTCTGGGAATAGTATTACATGAAAAAGACTTTTTTTTCTCTCAAGATTAAAACCTATGGAAAAAAAATAAATGTCAAAAGTGCGTATACAGTGGTTGCCCTTTAGGTAATCATATTCTCACTGTAGAATAAATTCTTTCCCTCTCCTGACCTTCACAAAAACTTTAAGCAGCTGAAATTTTAGGGCATCCCTATTATGAGAATAGATAAGAAAGCAGACAAGTAGACCAGGAATGATAGTCCAGCAGCTCATGATATTAACCCTTCAAGTATGTTTCTTTACCCAGAAGGTGATAACTTGTTTACACAGAGAGTTTAATCAAGAATGACTGTGACATATAGGGAGTCCTCTTATATTTTCTGTGAGGAACAGAAGGGCAGATGTTTGTCTGGCTTTTGGGTGATGGTTTTACAGAGTTTCTGCAGGTTTCACCCAAGTCAAAATTAAGACTTTTTGAGACCATTTTGTAAGACTATTATGAATGACATTTCAGACTTTTACAGGGCTAAATACTTATGATTTTTTTTTTTTCAAATGGCCCAGTTTACTTGCCCCATCAAAAAAACAGTCACACGTGTGTCAAAACAAGCAAAACTAAGTTGCATACGTACACATTTTTGTTTCAACATAACTTTTTTTTAATATAAACACAGACAATTTTTTTCGTTAAAGATTTTATTGAGATGTATTGTTAGTAATTGAATGGATGTTGTCCTGATTGGGTAGCTTTACATGGACAAAGGAAATTTAAGACCCCTTTAAAATGATTTAAGACTTACAATACAATATTTCTGTGAATTTAAGATGTTTTAAGGCCTAACATTTTTTAAACTTAAGACATTTTACACTCTGCTTTAGCCAGTTTGGGGAAGTTTAAAGCAAGCTGTGCTGTGGTCATTTCCCAATATTATGTGGGAGTTTTCAGTTTCCTTCGAACTCTGGCCCTGTAACTACCTGCTGGGTAAAGGGAGTATTCCCTTTAACCGGAATATTGCTAAAAAATTACTTTTAAGGACTTAGAAAAGGTCAGAACTTAAACTGTATTAACAATGGTCTGGTATTCTTTTGATGTCTCAAAAACATGAACTGTAAAGATTTTAATTTAAAAAAGACAAATACACTATAAAATTGTCAGAGGGTACAATAGGAAATTGAAAATAAAAGAAATGCCATTTAGGACAAAGTGTTATGTCTTATGAATTATGTTTTATGTATTATGAATAATTCTGACACACTCAGCATTACATAATTGTTCTTCATATATAAGAGCACAGGGTGTAGAACAGGTGACCTGGGAAGTTCTGTTCCACTTCAACTGTTTAATGCGTACGCAGTTATGTCAAAAGCACACATTAAACACAAATTTGAAGATAATGTTGATTATGTCTGTAAACGTGAGACAGGATCTTTTAGTTGTGCAGACAATACACAACTAATGCAACTAAGCCAGTCCTCTTTTATTTCAGTATGACTTATTTAAATTTAGTATACTGTTACATGCACATACTTGGAAGAAAACTTTGGACTACAATCGAGGTGCTTGAAGCAGTTCAGAAGCATGGCCAACTGATACAGACAAAACTCCCTTTAGGGAGCATTTTATCAACAGATATTTTTTCATAATCAAACAGCTAAATTATGCACTGAAAAGCTGGAAGTTTATATAATAGGGCCCCTTTAATATATCTTTGACATTTACTTCAATTCATCTATATGCTAAATAATAAATGTAAATGCAACAGTGTAGCAGTGACATTTGAAACATTTGCAGTGCAGTACTTTCGTGCAATGGATTTCCATTGCATCAGTATTATTAGAACATTCCTGTTTTTTTGCTACACTTAATGGAAGTCACAATTTCATATTACTGTCATATTTTTTTTATTGTTTGTTTTTTTCATAGAGAAAGAAAATACAATGCCATTGTCATTTTTAGTAAACCATTGAATAGAAGTAAAGAAGGGGCAGTGCAAATAACTCACAATTTTCACAACTGTGATGATGCAAAATGGATGAAAAAATAAATCTGCTCATTAATAATAATAGTAATAATAATAATAATAATAATAATAATAATAATAATAATAATAATAATAATAATAATAATAATAATAATAATAATAATAATAACAATAATAATAATAACAGCAATAATAATAATAATAATAATAATAATAACA
>CAIGQW010054109.1:14002450-14025845 GCA_903798125.1 Danio choprae
ATTTATTTATTTATTTATTTATTTATTTATTTATTTATTTATTTATTCAGTTTCAGACAATACAGTCAAACCAAAAATTATTCAGACACCAGATGTTTAAATATTTTACTATTGGTTGCAGGACACTATAGTTCATATATGTAAGTGAGGATAGCAAAATGTAATAATTAAGTTGTCTGAATTATTTTTGGTTCATTAAAATCTATTACATGCCTTTCTATAAAAGATATAATTATCAAGATGAATTTGGTCTGACAGAGTCTAATTATGAGTTCTTGTCATGTTTTATTATCATTTTCTAAACAACAGTCTAAATAATAAACTCTCCAGGATTTTTCAGGGAAAGGTCACTGGTCACTGGTTCGAACCTCGGCTGGGTCAGGGTTTGCATGTTCCCCCTGTGTTCGCGTGGGTTTCCTCCAGGTGCTCCAGTTTCCCACACAGTCCAAAGACATGCGCTATAGGTGAATTGAGTAAGCTAAATTGTCCGTAGTTTATGTGTGTGAATGACTGTTTATGGATGTTTTCCAGTGATGGGTTGCATCTGGAAGGGCATCAGCTGCGTAAAATATGTGCTGGATAAGTTGGTGGTTCATTCCGCTGTGGCAACCCCTGATTAATAAAGGGACTAAGCCGAAAAGAAAATGAATGAATATATTGTGGTCATGGTTACAGGATGAGTGTAAAACAATTATTTAAACCAATATATTGTAAATGCATAAACCTTTAGCAAACAGGCATACTAGCATACTAGAAAATAAAACTAGCTTTGGAATGACTCAAAAACCACCTAATATTGTTGTCAGGATGACATTAACAGGCACTAACTGCAGCACAATCAATAGTTCGAGCTCAAGCCTCAGCTGTGAAAAGTAAAATGCTCCACTAGGATCGCTTTAATTTATTTATTTTCTTCGAGGTCCTTCTGATAGGCACTCAGAAATGCTGCTGCACTCAGACAACAGAGAAACTGTCCCTGGACATTTGTTCCCTCGCTCAGAACACCGAGTCTGGATCACAAGTTGTCCTGGATGCACTCTGTGCCTCTGATGCTGCAAAAAGTAAGACACTTTAAAGCATTTTAAGAAAACGTCTCATGGTATCAGAGCAAGGTGAACTGTATTGTAAAAAGGTCAGCCTGAAAGAAATTATTTGAAGCAATAGAGCAGGTACACCTTGCTTCTGGAGGCTGAAAGACGACATGGAGTCGGCAGGAATTAAGGTGTAGTACGGGATGATAAAGCCTTCGGCCCTTTGTGTATCTTTGTTTTAGATCTGCCTAGTGGACCAGCTTAGTAGATTTAGCTGTGGATGAGTTCAGATCTGCTCAGTTTGCCAAGTAAATCCATGAGTTCACTGTTATGGGCATCTTTGAAAGTAGTAAAAAGAACGTTCTATTCATGATTTTGGCAAAAGGGATGAGGAATGCTTTTATGTTATTGCCAATTTCAGCTCATAATTTCAAGCCATCTGTGGTGGTAGTTGTTTTAAAGAAGTGGGTGATCGACACTTAAATAACGCAAGTTGTGTCATGAATTCAAAACATTTTCATCTCCATTATGAAAGTATACCAACCAATAAATAATTAAATAAATGCATAATCAATAAGAGTTGTAATAATAACAATAAATGAAGTTGCATATTAAGCCCGGTTAGTTATTTTTAGTAAACAAACTGACATCAAAAATGTTGATAATGATGTGTTAGTGATTAACTGTTATGTGCACTGTAATAAACTGCAGTATGTAGTTATTTTTGGCCAAACAGTAAGTAATTAAGACAGACAGACAGACAGACAGATACGTTAACGCAGTTCTAACTATACATTAAATGGATAGTTCACCCAAAAATTTAAGCCTGACATCATTTCTGTCTTCTGTTAAGCACAAAAGAAGATATTTTGAAAAATGCTGGTTGCTGGAACCCATTGACTTCCATAGTGGGGGTTTTTTCCCTAATATCTTCCTTTCTGTTCAACAGAAGAAAGAAATGCATAAGGTTTAAAAGCACATGAGGGATAGTAAGTGATGAGGTAATTAAAATTTTTGGATGGACTATCTTTCAAACATAAAATGTGCAAATTACTACCAAAACAACCATTTCTGTCATTTTTCAATGCGTAGCTCAAAATCAAATGTCTTGTACATGCCTTCACACTTGGCTGTCTGAAATGATGGTCTTTCACTCAGCCAGGTGCTTTTACAGTTATCTCTGAAACATCTGGCCAGAGAGTTGCTATAGTAACTCCTGCCAAGACTCATATGCTTGCAAACATTCTATATATATATATATATATATACACGTGAAGGTTTGCCCCAAGCAGAGACCTGTGTCAAAATGTACAATTGTAGCGCTGCTTTTTGCCAACGTTTGCTAGAAAATATAAAAAAATAAAGCAGAACAAATCTCCTTTGCTTCTCCAGCAGTGTCATAATATATCTAAATCAGTTTATTAACTTTTCATTTTCAATAAGCATGAACATTCAGAGGGGCAAAAATAAATGAATAAATAAACCACTGTTTCTCTCTCTTTGTTTTGAACATTTACTCACTCGCTCAATGCTACCTTGTCCCAGAGCGCAAACAGCCTTTGTCTTTATAATTGTTTCAGTGGATTAAGGTCTTTCGAGAGACTAGAAGAGTCATTTATCAATATATGTATTAAATGCTTTAGAGGTTTATGTTGCCATTTAACAGCCGAAAAGCGATCTGATCCAAGGACAATAACACAGAAAGACCCTCAGCACAAATGGATTAAACAAACAGAGAGAATAACACTCCCCGGTTACAGTCGTGGAGTCAAAGCAGTTCAGGCTAACAGTTTTCATTGGGAGAAGAAAAAAAAGAAAAAGAGGAGAAAGATGAACAGTGCTTTTATAACGCCGTGACATTGATCCTTTTGACTCTGATGTTTAAATAACCATTTCACAGAGGATCAATAAAAATCCTAAAGGACTTCCGAAACATAAAGCAAATGTAATCTACACTGTGTGTCCATGGCAACCCTAAAATTAGCAAAGAATTTTCTTTTGAAATGGTTTATAAATATCTTGAAAGTAAACCATATGATTATACACTAATGTCACATTATATAAAATGAACTTATTTATTTTGAGATTCACTTGTATTCAGTGAATAAAAACCTTAACGTAATGTCCCCCATGAGTCCCGAAGACTTTTTGTTCGCTACAAAGAACTGGCTCTTTCTTACTAAACGCTAAAATTGTTGTGTTGTTTTTTCAAATATACAGACAAATCCAACCACTGTGTTGAAAATATCATTTAAATTGAATTTAAAAAATTAACCCAAGATTGGGTTTGTCCATATATGAGTTAGAGGTATTATAAAAAAGTGAAAGCAATTGGGAACAACAACTTAAAAAACGTAAAGTGTAGTCAACAGCTACAGACCTCCAAACTTTGTGGCCTTCAGATTTGCTCAAGAACAGTGCATAGAGATCTTCATAGAATGGATTCCCATGGCCGCGCAGCTGCATCCAAGCTTTACATCACCAAGTGCAATTCAAAGATATGGATGTAGAAGTGTAAAGCACTCTGCCACTGGATTCTAGAGTAGTGGAGATGTGTTCTCTGGAGTGACAAATCACACTCCTCTGGCTGGCAATCTGATGGCTGAGTCTGGGTATGGAGGTTGCCAGGAAAAGAGTACTTGCCTGACTACATTGTGCCAAGTGTAAAGTACGGTAGAGGAAGAATTAGGGTGTGAGGTTATTTTAAGGGGACTGGACCCTGAGTTTCAGTGAAATGAACACTTAAGGTGCTCTTTATTCTTATTTGTGCATCCTTGTTTCCCTTCTTCGCGTCTTACCTCTACCTCTTTAGAATGTGAGGGAAGGACACAAGAAAAAAAGAAAGAAAATGCAAGGACAAAGGGATTTAAATAAAGCAAATTGATACAGTATATCCTCGCTTCCTTTAAAGTCACTTCAAAGCATCATCATTTAACCATTACTCTATATTAGAGATAATACTATATTAACAACTAGTAAATAAAACAGTTCCGCAAAGGATATACCTGTGTATCCTTGTTCATGACTCCCCAGGAAGCCTCCTTTCTCATTGATCCTTGCCTCCTTGTGGTGCAATTGGAGAATTTAGATGTCCTACAAGATGGCTGAGGTCAATCGGTATCAGGGTCATAAGACGGAGGATGGAGGAGCAAGGAAATGAGAAAGGATTTTGAGAAGTGCCCTTAATGCTTTAGCATACCAAGACAGTTTAGACAATTTTATGCTCCCAGGTTTGTGGGAACAGTTTGGGGGAAGCCCTTTACTGTTCCAACATGACTGCCCACCAGTGCACAAACCAAGGTCCATAAAGACATAGATGGGTAAGTTTTGTGTGGAGAAAATTGACTGGCGTGCACAGAGTCCTGATCTCAACCCAATAGAACATATTTGGGATGAATTAGTGCTGGAGATTGCAGGTCAGGCCTTCTCATCCAATATCAGTATCTGACCTCACAAATGCTGTTTGTCACCATAGATTTAAATGTCTAGGTTATTTTGTAGAAATAGAAGCTGAGATTATCCAAAAAGCAGGCTATGCATATACATGGGTCAATTTATAATTTCTAAGATTAACAATAAGAATTCAAAAATGTCCTGAACAGCCCAGAGGTAGGTGGTAATCTGCTCTAATATAACTCTTGATTAAACAAAATAGAAGCAGTAAGATGTGCTTTGTTCATTGACTGGTGGAATACATGTTCTGCTGAGAATGTCTTGAAATAACATTTGAGTTGACTGAACATACTTATCAGTTTTAGAACCAACATAGTTAAAGTTCAATATGGCGGCATACACGTTCTGTGTTTCACGTTGTCCTTGTCTCTGTGTTTTTTGAGTATTAGTGTTATGTTTAAGAGACGTTTGTATGAACTTATCTCTTATCTGAAAAATCAACAATTTAGTTCTGAAGTTTCTTTTAATTATTAAAACTGATAGGTCTAATTATGTGGCCAGTTGGTTTGTTCTACCTATATAGTGCCATTGTGACGTCGATTCACATAGTAAACAAACTGGATGATAGCGATGGACATGGTGCTTCGCTCTGGATTACTGCGCTTGGTACCGTTTTTTGTTTTTTTTGTTTTTTTCCGGATGTGGCTTCGTTTGGATCAAATCATTGGATTACAGCAATGCTCCCTGCAAGTTTGTGTCAAGGTGACGACCGAAGGATTCAGCGCATGCAACAGAACATAGGGACAACATGTGCACGGCAGTTTGTCTCGTCAGCTGGTTGTACGCAAAGACGGCGATCTGCTCAAGTTAAGAAACTTTTGTTGATTCTTCTACTTCTTTTATCAGGCAACATTCACCCGAATCTATGTCCTGAACTGCTACAAATTAGAAACCCAGATGATCCAAAAATCAGTAGTGGGCTATGTATTATCCATCTAAATGTACACAGATTAGTTAATAAAATTTATGAGGTCTGCGTCTGGGCACATTCAATTGATTGTGACATCATGGTTATATCAAAAACATGGTTGAAATCATCAATTACAAACAATATGATCCACATTAACGGCTATAATGTATACAGGACAGATCGTGTTAGAAAAGGAGGCGGAATAGCGATCTATGTTAAAGTGGCATTCTGTTTTACCTGAATAGAGTCTATCACCAAGCCAAAATTTTTCAAATTGTCCATAATTAGGATACATTTCTCCAGCGGTACGGATTTCACAGTAATGGGATGCTATCATCCACCATCGGCATCTCATGAAGCATTAACACTGCTGTCGGACTATTTGAAAACTTTCTCGGACAATGACTTTGTTTTGTTGGGAGACTTGAACTGGGACTGGTTATCCAAATCCTCAAAGGCATTTAGGGAAGTTTGTGAAGTTTTTAATTTGTCACAATTAATTAACTCTCCAGCTCGGTTGAATTTGAAATATATGGATAAGTTCACATTGCTTGATGTTATACTTACAAATTCCCCTCATAAGTATTCTGCAGTTGGAATATTTAGTAATGATGTTAGTGATCATTATACAGTTGCATGTGTCAGAAATTGTAAACTACCTAAAAAAAAAGCCTAAATTCATGTTTAGAAGAAATGGTAATTTTTTTTAGTGAAAAAGCATTTTTACATGTATTGTATAACAGTGAAGTGTCTCGTATATGTCATTTGGCAGACGTTGATCTGGCAAGGAATTACTTTAAGAAGAATTTTTAGCTCTGATTAATAAGGATGCGCCAATGAGAAAAAATGAGAGTCCGTGGTAAAGATAATCCTTGGTTTAATACACTTGTTTGTTCTTCTATTAGAGAAATAAATAATGCTTGGACCAAAGCTAAAAGAACAAATAACATTAGTGATTAGGTCCACTATAGGGCATTAAGGAATAAATGTACTAAAATAATAAAAAACGCAAAAACTGAGTACTATCTTAATATGATCAATAGAAATTTGCATGATTCTAGTAAATTCTGGAAGCTGATAAAATCAACAACTGGGACTTTATCGGCCCACGCAGCCCCAGATTTAATAAAGTTAAATAATGAAGAGGATAAATGCAGAAATTTTTAATGCACACATTACAAATACAAATGTGGCCACTTTATCTGATATTCCAGTAGACAGTAAGGATGAAATGGCCTTGGTTTGTATACAAAATGGTTTTAATTTTCCATCTATTTCTACATCTCAGGTTTATAAAGCTTTGATAAGTCTAGATTGCCATTGCTGAAGAGTGGAGATCCCACTGTGTTAGATAATTATCGTCCTATTTCAAGATTGTCTGTTACAGCTAAAGTTTTTGAGTCTATGGTAAATGAACAGTTAAAGTGCTATTTGTCAGCAAATAATATTTTAGTCAGGTTTTAGAAAGGGGCACAGCACTATAACTGCTGCAGTGTCAGTTACTAATGATATAATAACTGCACTGGATGATCAAAAATCATGTGCTGCACTTTTTATAGATTTATCAAAAGCATTTGATTCTGTGAATCCTGATATTTTGTTGCAAAGACTAAGATGTATAGGGTTTAGTACAAAAGTGTTGAAGTGGTTCCACAATTTTTTGACTCAAAGAACTCAGTGTGTTTCTATAGAAAATTATATCTCTGCTCCTTTAACAGTAAAGACAGGTGTTCTTCAAGGCTCTATTTTGGGGCCAATTTTATTCTCCATTTATATAAGTGAACTTGGTAAAGCTGTTGAGTCAGCAAATGTACACTTTTATGCAGACGACACAATTATTTACACTATGGCTTCATCTATAAAAGTGGCAATAGACTCTTGAATAGACAAAATGCTTTTAATTCATTCCAAATGTCTCTCGATTGCTTAAAATTAGTATTAGTATTGAATGTATTGAAAGGTTTTTATTTTCATTTAAAAAAAAATGTTTCCCCTTCGCATCTCGAAAACGTTTAATTGAGAGTACATTTCTGTCAGTATTGGATTACGGTGATATACTTTATATGCACGCACCTCTGAATGTTTTTTTAAAAATTGGATATTGTTTATCATAGTGCCTTAAGATTTGTCACTGGTTCAAGTGCACGCACACATCACTGTAATTTATGTAAAATGACAGAATGGACCTCATTACAGTTAAGGAGAAAACAACATATTTTAGTTTTCATTTTTAGAGCTTCAGTTGGTAAACTAGATATACACCACAGGATATATCTAATTTGTTGTAGTACTTTTCAAATACTTACAATACCAGATCAGCAGATATAGTCTTACTTAAGATGCCACTTTTTCACACAGAGTTAGGTCGATCTGCATTCTCTAAGTATGCTCCAAATGTATGGAATGAGCTTCAGCATATACTACATATGAAATTCGTACCATCTATTGCTATATTTAAAAATATTTTAAAGACTGTCAATTTAGAACAGTGCACATGTTTTAACAACTGATGTTTGAACAATTGGTAGGAGAGATATTATATCTCAATGGGACATTCCTAGTAGAATAATAAAAAATAAAAAAATAATAATAAATCAAGCAGTTGGCATTTCTGTGTGGAGTTTGCATGTTCTCCCCGTGTTTGCGTGGGTTTCCTCCGGGTGCTCCGGTTTCCCCCACAATTCCAAAGACATGCGGTATAGGTGAATTGGGTAAGCTAAATTGTCCGTAGTGCATGAGTGTGTGTGTGAATGAGTGATTGTGTATGGATGTTTCCCAGAGATGGGTTGCGGCTGGAAGGGCATCCGCTGCATAATACATATGCTGGATAAGTTGGCGGTTCATTCCGCTGTGGCGACCCCAGATTAATAAAGGGACTAAGCCGAAAAGAAAATGAATGAATGAATGAATAATAAATCAAGCAAGCTAGCTTTGGGATAATCAACTGAGACTTCAGGGTATATGTGACTAAGTTAACCCGGTTTTCTGGAGAAAAAGTCACTTTTTTGTACTTGCATTACAGAAGCTTGACATTTACCATGGGATTTTAAATCTACTCTATTTGTCAGTGCTTCATGTTATGATTTATTCTCACCATAAACTTTATTTCTTACTTGTCAGTGTCTCCATCTGTGGTTCTGGCTCACTCAGAAGGTGCATCATTTTCTTATTTTCCTGTTCTCCTCCATATAACTATTTTGGCACAAGTTCAGTGTAGCTCTTTCTCTATACTCCTCCTCACAGTCTCAGTTTCTCAAGATGACAGAGGGAATGTATATGTCTCTAAAAATTTTATGATAACAAGTGATGATAATTTATGATCATGTATGGCAGTTGTTTGGCTAAATGTCTGGGTTAATGCACATGGTTAAACAAGAATAGAGGTGACCGTGGAAATAAAAAGGTAATGAGGCCATTATACTGTATTATTTAATTTATTATTATTATTTTATTTGTATTTGTTTGGCTGCTTTCTTGGTCAAAACAATTGGGATTCCTATAATTAAGCAAAAATCCACCTTGAATTAAAAGTGCCTGTTAAACGGGAAATAACACCCATTATATGTAACAATTTGAGTTGTTGGACAGTGGACAGTGGGTATAAAATGAATTTAAACATTTAACATAATGTAAACAATTATTTTTAGCAATCAAAGATCTAAGGTATATGTCATCCTTTCAAATAACCCAAGAAAAAAAAGAATAAAATGTAACGGGATTCGTGATTATACTTCATATTAAACATTTTACAGTGCTCTATATTGAGCAAACCTCAGGTGCCAATACTCCACACACCGCTGTTAGCTGGTTAGTTTCTTTTCACTGTTCTGCTCACAACAATTGGAGGCATGACAAATTATCCGGTTGTCATTGATGACTTTCCATTTTCTTGTTCTTGCTGCGAATTTACTAACATGCAGTAAAGGATTGAGCTGAAATATAATACAAGAATGTAAAGTAGTTTTTATTAAAGCACTCTGCAGCAATTTAGTTTTCTCCGCAAAAATATTTTATAAGTACTGCATTATTTATTATATTATATTACTTACTTACTTACTCACAGGGCCCCCTTACTCCCGAAGTTGATATTGAGCTGCACAATACTGGTGTTTCGTAACATCTAGTTTTTAGTGGGTTGTTAGCCCAACGCTCAACCCCCAACCTGGAGAATCAAGATGTACACACATACACTACGGACAATTTGACTTACCCTATTCACCTACAGCACATGTCTTTGGACTGTAGGTGAAACCGGAGCAGCCGGAGGAGACCCACGGCAACACGAGGAGAACATGCAAACTCCACACAGAAATGCCAACTGACCCAGCCGGGGCTCAAACCAGCGATCTTCTTGCTGTGACAGCACTACCCACTGCGCCCACTAACAGTATTATAATGTATTTTCATAAAAAGTTAACATTTTTTACGAACTTCATTCATAATAAAGTGTCATTATCTGCCGACACATTGGGGATGTTTTTTCCCACACTCATTTCATGTTTTAGGTCTCAACCTACTGCCAAATATGCATTTCTAAGAGACAAAACTTATGATAATGTTGCATGTACAGGCCTACAGTGTTACAGCTCTTAAATGTCAGTCTGAAACCCTGTATAAATGTAAGCCTATAAAATGGCTTGGGTATACAGTACAGAACATTAACAATAAACAATTTATTATATTATATTATATTATATTATATTATATTATATTATATTATATTATATTATATTATATTATATTATATGGCGGCGCAGTATAACAGTGGGTAGCACTGTTGCCTCACAACAAGAAGGCCGGGTCAGTTGCCATTTCTGTGTGGAGTTTGTATGTTCTCCCCGTGTTCGCGTGGGTTTTCTCCGGATGCTCTGGTTTCCCCCACAAGTCCAAAGACTATATGCGCTATAGGTGAATTGGGTAAGCTAAATTCTCCGTAGTGTATTTGTGTGAATGACACTGTATGGGTGTTTCTCAGTGATGGGTTGCAGCTGGAAGGGCATCTGCTGCGTAAAACATATGCTGGATAAGTTGGCGGTTCATTCCGCTGTGGCGACCCCTGATTAATAAAGGGACTAAGCCGAAAATAAAATAAATGAATATTCAAAATTATATTATATTATATTATTCAATCATTCATTCATTTTCTTTTCGGCTTAGTCCCTTTATTAATCAGGGGTCGCCACAGCGGAATGAACCACCAACTTATCCAGCATATGTTTTACGCAGCAGATGCCCTTCCAGCTGCAACCCATCACTGGGAAACATCCATACACACCCATTCACACTCATGCACTACAGACAATTTAGCTTACCCAATTCACCTATACCGCATGTCTTTGGACTTGTGGAGGAAACCGCAGCACCCAGAGGAAACCCACGCAAACACGAGGAGAACATGCAAACTCCACACAGAAACGTCAACTGACCCAGCCGGGGCTCGAACCAACGACCTTTTTGCTGTGAGGCGATTGTGCTACCCACTGCGCCACCGTGCTGCCCCTATATTATATTATATTATATTATATTATATTATAACGCATGCCATCAACGCTTGAATGAGAATCATTTTTCTTTTCTTTTTCTTTTTTCTGCAAATGGGAAATCTGGTGCTCATCTGGTCCTTCCTGGGGAGAAGTTTGCTCTCTGAGAAACATTTTTCAGTCAAGCTGCTGGCACACCAGGTGGTTCTCTCGTTCCCAAAGCGATGCACATGATAAACAGTATGGAGAGGCCTGTTTCCGCACTCCAGCTTCACAACAAAAATTCTATATTCCCCTTCCTAAAGTCTAACTAATAAAAAAACACAAGAAACTGACTCTGACTCTAAAAGAAAGATTAATAATTTTCCAGCAACAGTGTGTGATAAACGTAGGTAATTTCTTTGCAGTTTATGTTCAGTGCGCATGACAGAGTAAAAAAAAAAAAAAAAGAGCAAAGAGTGAGAGAGAATAAAGAGTGGCATCTATTATTAATTACAGTGATCATTTTTCATTACTAACAACTTTGGATACAGTGTTAATTATTTTCCGTGCTCAGAAGCGAAACAGATGTAAGCACTTCCATGACAGGTGTCAAGTTGCTAAGAGCGGCAAGCGCAGAGTAAAGCTGCAACATGCACAGCTTGTCTGTTTGATGTCTAGCAGCGGCACCGTGACTTTATTTGCTTCATATGATCGACGTGACCAGGGCATATTACCCATTTCGCTGAGCAGCTGGCAATGCATTCGGAGAAGGAATAAAGATGAAATATCCATGAGCTGATGAAAAAGTAATAATTCTACTCCAGAGCACGAGGAGCCAGACAGTACAAGATTTTCAGACCAACAGACAGAAATCAATAAGGCAGATTTGATGTAGAACAATTTACAGATGACACTTCACTCATCACGCCATATTGAAAAACATATTGTAAGTTCCCCTTCTGTGCCGAGACCTGCTCCTCTGTCAAGAGTAATGCGAATTAACGTCTTACGGATTGAACGGCGGGCCTCTACTGCGAGATGTAATCAAGGCACATCAATAGGCAGTTCTTAATGTAAGCCGCGTGGAATCTTTTTCATAAGGGAAGGTGAAAACACCTTTATATCCTCAAACATTGTTGGTAATGATTTGCCATTTTGTTTCATTCAGCACATTCTCTCGTTCCATTCAATTTCGGCCCCTCCATTTCAAGTGTGTTTATTTAATATGAGCCTATCTGATTTTTTTTTTTCTTTGTGAAATTCTGAGACAACTTGAAAGGTGAAATAAAACAAACTATTGAGGAATCCCATTTCATAAGCTTTTAAATGGGAAAAGCATCTGTTAAATGGTTTCTTTGGCTGGGCTGTTGTCTGTGAACAAAGCTTCCAAGCTATTGGAAGAGTGTGAAAAAAAGGTTTCATTTTGAAGGCACTTTTTTTTCACCTCCATATTGCATCCTTCAAAGCTCTCACTGATACATCACAAAATTAAACTCTAACAGAAAAAAAGTACAGACAGCAGATTAATGACTGAACAAAAGAAAGCTCTGTTTAGGACAGAAACAAAGGCATGCAATATTTCACAGTCAACATCATGAAAGGTTCAAAGGGATAGTTCTTCTAAAAAAAGAGAAAGAAAGAATTCTGTCATCAAGCGTCTGTTCTCAACCTGTACAATTTTTCCCCCTAAATAAAAGACAAAAGTTACATAAAGCGTCTGAAGTTTGTTCTTGCACTAAACACATGGTTTTTAATTGTTTTAACCAATGTCAAAGCCTGCTTATACTGTAGAATATGTAGTAAATAATGTAGATTATTTCCATAGTAATTGGATTGACTGCACAATTTAGAAAATAACAAAATGTAATGTTCATGATAAGGTATTTACAGTTTAAAAAACATTTACAAATAGACATTATTTGATCTCATTCTACCAAAATAGCCACAAATAACATAGGGGCAGATTTCTGAAACAGGACAATTTGCATGAAAGCACCGGTGGGAGATCTGCTAGTGAAGCGAAAATTAAACATGCTGCAGCCTATTTTCTTAATGACCAAAAATATCATACAAATGTATTAAAACAGTTGCTTCAAAGTTGCAAATCCAGCCACACTAATACTGATCCTTGTGATACTCTCACTTCTTCTCCCAAAATTATATAAGCAATAAAGCACAGAAGGAATACTGTATGGCTATAGAAGAAGAAGACCATAAAGAAAAAAAAAAAAGAATAATGGCTAAATGTTAAAAGCTGTGATTTAATTATGAGGCTGCATCCTTCGAGGAAGGCAGACTTCGAAGTCCACTAAGGCTGAATTAAGCATTGTGAATTGGGACAGTCTAGCCTAATGGAGAACCGATCTCATTGCCTAGCAACTGTGACAGCTGCTGTTGACGAGCAGAAATAATGTTTGCACTGGACTTTTTTGAAAGTCATATTAAACTGATATTAAGCCATCTAAAAACAACAGTGTTAATGGGATGCTTCAGCCCAACATGAATATGAAATTTACTCACTATTTACTCACCCTCAAGTGGTTCCAAATCTTTGTGAGAAAAAAGCTGGAAACCTGTAACCACTGACTTGCATAGTTTGTGATTTTTCCAGTATGGATGTCAATGGTTACAGGTTTTCTTCTTTCTTCAAAGTATTTTCTTTTGGATTTAACAGAGGAAAGAAAGACAAACAGGTTTGAAACAAGTGAACGGTGAGAAAATGATGGCATAATTTTCAGTTTGGGGTGAACTTACACCTTAAATGTGCACCCTAAAATAAAAAGATGGTTCATTAATTAATTTTTGTACACAGGGGACAAATGGGATACAAAATCCCATTTTAGTAAAAATCATCACAGGCATGCAATTAATCTTGGGAGGTTCTCGGCTGCGAAGGATCCATCAGCTAAAGCGTTCATTGTCAGTGAAGGCTTTAAAACACACATTGAGGCTGTATTTGAAGGGGTTTTCCAATAAAAAAAAGCCTTCTTTAGAACTGCAATCAGCTGTCAAATTTAGCCTTTGAAGGATGAAGCTTCTAAACTGACTGGCTATAAACAGATTATGACTACAACATGGCTATATAAGGAGAAGAAGCCATGACAATATATATATACTTTATTTTTTTCTGTTTAATATAGAACTTAGTAAATTTTCTTAGTCTGTTATCTCTGCATGTTCTGCCAATGATGCGGGTATAAGTGCAAAGTGTAAAAAATGATGAAGACAACAATATGGCTGAAAAAGAAAAGCTGAGCTGCTCCAGTAGATAATGAGCTGCTCATCTGTAAAACCACAGTGCTAGTTCACTCTGAATCCACAACATATGTACAATAATTAAATTACACCCTTACCAAATTGATAATCGCACAAGTCATTGTATGATTTCAGTTGCACAGCACTAGTAATTGGTCACATGACATTTACAGCTCAGGTAATTGGCACAAAAATAAAGAAAAAAAGTATTAAAAGAAAAAAAAAATACAAGAATAAAGCACCAGTATGTTGAAAGTATGTTCAAATCACATATTTTTCAGGGACTTCAACAACAACTGCTACTGAGACTGAGATCTGAAAAACTAACAGACTGCTTTCTCCAGCATTATGAACTGGTCCGAAGAAGCTTTAAAAGGCCACTGGCCTTTTTTTTTTTTTTTTTTGAAAGCTGTGACAAGACTGACAACTGCAGAAATAAGAAGACAGAAGAGGCAATTTCAAAAGTCTCTGTAAAGCTTCATTTAAGCTCCTCCGCAGCTAAGATTTCCCATTTGCAAACTGTCTGGAAGCAGGAAAAGAATGCAACATTAGCTACACTCCTATAGATTATTCATGCCATTATTAATGCGAGCGAACATTTATATCAATGCAGGCTGTGTCTGTGATTAAACTAATGGCTTCTAATGTAACATTGGAAAATAGTTAGTCAGTTGTAACCTCACTGTGGTTTTGCCCTGCAGAATAAAAAAAAAAAGCAGAAACCATCAAAGAAGATTCTAATGGTTTCAATTACAAATCCCATTAAAACTAGTACATTTGCATGGTTTCTAGTGTGTTTCAGGACAACTTCCATTAGGATTGATAGGTTTTAAGTTGCCACCAATAGAAGCCAAAAAATAATTACCAGTGCTTTTATTAAAACCAATATAATTTAAATTACAACCATTAAAAAATCATTAGAGCTTATGTAGGCATGGGCCGGTATACAGTTCTAACAGTATGACAACCCTGGATAAAAATATCATGGTTTCACGGCATCACGGTATTGTGATTACTGCTATTAATATGTTCTTTTTAAATGTCATGGTAAAAAAAAAAAAAAAAAAAACTTTTTTACCCACTGAACACAATATATTTTATTTTCAGAAACATTTAAAATATTTTGGAGCAGTAAACATGTCAGGCTAAATAATTTAAATAAAACCATTGACTTCTTCATTAGTTTCAAAAACACAGATTTCTTTAGAACTTAAAAGGTCATTTTTGGATGTCTTTCTTTTCTTTGAATATAAAGTAAGCCACTGCACTGTTCAGGTCTATAGTATGCTTGGATGTTGGCATATAAGCAATCGTGGGCAGACCAGTAGCTTTTGATGTGTATGCTCCTTTTCTGCTGGAGATACTGTTGCCCTAAATAACTAAATAAAATAATCATCAATAAAAACGTAAATATACCATAGGAAATGTATAACAGAAAAGCTTGACTTGTCCAAACCGCGGTAAACCTTGAAACCGGTTATCGTCACCTGCCTAAGCTTATGTGGTGGTTTCTTTTTTTTAGCAGGGATGTGATTTAAAAAATGCATATCTGTGCCGAATCTCCATCAGAAATGTAGCTCAGGGACTTCAAGCCTCAGTGTTAAACAACTGATGAATAATTTCCAGCAATAGTACTCAGCCCATGTTTTGCAACAAACCTTTCATCTGCCTTGCAAATAAACAAAAGCAGCGCAAAGACTGGTAAGCGGAGCTGACAGGAGCTCCTCTGTGGCCTAGTCACAGATCGGGCAGTCTGCCTGTAGCACCTGCTAGGATTATGTGACGTCAAGTTTTGTGTGTCACCTACAATAACGCTGCTCCTCTGAAAATGAAAGCTAAGGGCTAAGTGGGAAACAAGAACAAATTCAGATGAAAACTATTTTATCAGACTTTGCTTTTTTTTTCCACAATCCTCCCCTTTTTTCTGGATTTCAAAAAGCAGCTGAGGTGGTTCTTCATGACTAGAATTTCAATATAACCGGTAAAGACAGATTGGTTTCAGTTGCACAATGACTACTATGTAACCTTATGCAGTGGAGAGCAGATGCTATTTTAGATGTTATCTGGGAGGGAGAATGAAAGTGGAAATGTTGTTTGTGTTGCCGCTACTTTCTGACATCAGGCAGATAAATACATTCATGTAAAGCTGTCCACGTCAATCTGACCTTGGCTGGGTTTTTCAAAGAATTAAGGAGAGTGTAAGTCACACTTAAGTAGTGCTTAATCCCTCCAGCCATTTTCCCTAAACACTGTTTTGCAAGTGGCACTTCAAAGCATTTGTAAGTACAAGGTCATTTTTAAAATCAATTCATGCTTGATGTTTAACTTAAACTGATGTTAAGGTATTATAGTTTAAAAAATGCATATGTATAACTGCAAAAGGTCAAGAATTTGTCAATTTGTGTCCCATTCATGACCTCCCTTGTCTAGTTTTTTAAACTGCTATGCCATAACAAATTATGAAAACAACAACTATGGCTTTAAGACCAGGTGGAATCCTGTCATGCAGCTTTACAGCAAGCGGAACTCAAACTATTCCTGTCACGCTCCTAGTTTTTGAGTCCAGCGAATTAATTTTGATCCATTCACACAATTTTTCATGACTCCAACATCCAGTTGCAAAACAAACTGTGCAAAGGTGCTATCTGTACGTTTTTACAATCAGTCCCGTCATCCGCACATCACATGGCAGCAACTTCTCGAACACCCACAAACATGTAAACAAAGAGATCGCTGTCATTATGGGAGGAGATTTGCCATCAAGAACAAGCTGAGATTTACTTCAGAAGACCAGCGCAATTGGACGAGGCATTGAGGATGATAATGTGTAACTCCGCCAAAAATAAGGTTGGTGTCGTGATCTTGTTCCCCTCGAGTGTGCATTAGCATGGGCAACCTGAAAAAAATGCTAATTTAGTTTTTTATTTGAACATTTACAAATGAAACTTAAGAAAGAGTTGTTTAACTTTATTGGTGATTCCAAATTTGAAATGTAATCATAAGCTTAGCAAACAATTTTGGAGAATAGGATGTATCCCCAATTAAACAGAATTCCAGAGCATACTGCCCAATAGGTGTTTTAAAGATGGCCGCTGAGAGAAATTACTTGCCTTAAAGGGACTTTATAGAAACACACCTAATTCCCATTTGGTATTTTACTTTTTTGTGCATTCTGAAAAGATTACCTTTCATGTTGGGATGGAATAATTTAAGCTGGTGTTACCAAGTAAATCACCACAGCAACTAGAGGATTGGTGCTGTGAGTTGCTATGAATATGTATATTCATTTGCTACTCTCTGGCTTGTGTTGACAAGAAGAATCAGAGCTACATAATATAGTAATACCTAAGATGTTTGAAATCTATTTTCTGATTGTTATATTTCTGGGGGTTAACAAAGTGTTTCCCTCAGAAAAGTTTATGTTGTGGTTAGTGCTGCGATTGTGTGAATCACTGTTGTGATTAATGACCTTCACTGCACCAAATTCATATTTTCCCATACTTTAGATGGCAATCTCTGTAATAAATCCATTTATATTCACATTTCAATGAACCAAACCAACCACAACAATTGCCTGAGGGAAAAAAAATATTTGGAAAAACTGACAGCATGTTGAGAATAACTAAGAAAGGGTTCATTGTGAAACAAGAAAAACAAATGAAAATGCTCTGAGGTGTGTTCCGTAAGAAATATGGTGCATGATCTTTTAGAAAGGTGTGTTGTTCAAGAAACAAATAATGTTGGACAATCTTTCTCAACAGCAGAATCACTTTTGTAGAATATAGCAGAACATACACTTTAACAGACGTGTAAAAGACAATTATCATATTTTACAATGATAACAAATGGAGTGCAAAATTCTGAGTGCAAAAGAATGCATAAACAATTCAGAAAACTGCATAGATTTTAAGGAAAGTTTGTTTTTATAATAATAATAATGATAATAATAATAATAATAATAATAATAATAATAATAATAATAATAACAATAATAATAATAATAATAATAATAATAATAATAATAATAATAGTAAAATAATAATAATAATAACAATAAAATGCATTTCATGTTTGGGTCATTTGGGATTTAGGTATGTACCGAGTATCATAAGATGCCAAGAATACCTGTAAAATTATCTGTAAACTCTATTGAAACATATGTAAGTCCTTTTCCTTTTAACTAAACTTTAGGGACTGAATTTAGTTTTTAAAAAATGATGCATAAGTATGCTTGCTTACTGTCAGCATGATACATCTGCAATGTGAAAATAAAAATTTTGGACTAAAATTGATGCTGTTTTCAAGTTGTTCAGTAGGAAATAAATATGAATGTTGCATACATTTTGGACTTTTTTAAGTAACTGTGAATAAAAATAATGAATTATTCATATTCCACTCATTTCAATTATGTTAATAACAAAAACACTCCAATGATATTTTCTTAGAAACTTGCTATTTGTTTTTAATGTAAGTCTAAAATCTAAGTTCTTATTCTATATATTAAAATACCAAGTAAATTGTTATTTCCCATTACTTCCCATCTAACGCACTGCTAAAAAAAAAAAAAAAAAAAGGGCTGAAGGTTAAAGTAACAAAAGCCACCTGAGCCTTTAAGTGAGAGATGTCTTATTCCCACAGCAGGGCTGAGTTGAGAGCCATCTGGCCTTCTGCTAAGAAGAATGAAAAGGCATAATCCTCCCCTTCAAAAAAAAAAAAAGAAAAGAAAAGTTTTTGCTGAGATTCTTCCTGTTATAAAACTATGAACATGTGACGAGGAATCTCAGTGACAAACCCACAATGCATCAAACAGCATGCAAGGCTTTTCTGCTGTCATTTTTGGAGTGTGCAGAGTCTGCAGAGAGTTTGAAACACACTGGCTGCGTTCCAACACCTAGCAAGCTTCCTACTGCCTACTTACAGTAGAGCTGTCTCTCTTCTAACACAGCATCCTACCTGTAACAATCTCACCCATGACTGATTTGGAACACTGTACATTGGCAGCAAACTAACTTAATTTCGGGAAAGTTTGACTAATATGCTTTTAAGAGCTGCAATGCTAAGTCTTCAATTATATTAAACCATTTTATTAACACTTCTCAGTATTGAATATATTTTCTAGTGACTTTTCTGACAAACTATGTGCAGAGCACTGTAAAAAGTGCTGAGAAGGTGAATATAGTTATGCTTTTCATCCTTTGATAGTTAGAATACACAGTAAAAGTATATAACGATATAGTGAGAATATACAATTTTAAACAACTTTCTATTTCAATGCATTTTAAATTATATTTGTTTCTGTGATATTCAATAGTGATGTTTAATGATTAATCGCAACTAATCGATATGTGCATGTACGGTGTATAAATGCACACAGACATGTATATACTTGGGCTGGGCAAGTTAACGTGTCATTATTGTGTTAACGGTATAATTATTTAAATCAACAATTATTGTATTGCTTGTTAACAGTGTTTTTATTACTTTCATTATTTTAAAAGTCCATTGCTCATTAGCTCTGAACACACACAGACAAACAATGGGTCACAGGAGCAGTGGCTTACTCGCAAAATAAAATACTTCAACCTTTGCAGATGATATATTTTAAAACATGTGCTGCAGGCAGTGGCATTGTGCAAATCCGTACCTGAATATTCTTCTGAAGTGAAGATTTCCTTTGCTCAGATAGGTAGGGAGTACTGAACACTGTAAGGTACCTGTAGAGCTGGTTATCTATATATAGTATAGCTGGTTATTTATATATTAATATAAACAAAGCATTTTCTATACATGCATTTGTATTGATGTGTGTACATACAGTATATATTTACATAATAAATATGCACAGTAAACATAAAAAATGTTGTAAATGCAAACCTTTTATTTTGTTTGCGATTAGTCACACTTGATCATTTAACAACATTAATGTCCAAGTAAAATTTTCACCAGTTATTACTCTAGTCTTAAGTTTAAAGTGATGATTCAAATACCATTCTATACTTAAGCATGTATTTCAAATATTACTATTTTTTTATAAGGGCTTCATGTGAGCCTTTTAGTGGTCAGTGGCTTTCCAAACTTACTAGCTAGTAAGTGTCAGTGTTCGTCCGCAGGGGGAAAGCAGCCCTGAGGACCATGACCGAGCGACTGCCAACAGCTTTCCGGGCGACGTGCTCTGCACGCCTATCATCTTTAGCAGAGCACGATGGTCCTCAGGGCAACACCGCCGCAAGAATGGAGTGGACACTGGCGAGTAAAGGATTTCTACTCACCGCCTTCCTGGAGGATCTCGTCAGTGCCACTCCCGACCCAGTGACCAGCCAATCAACATCGTCCACCTGCAGGGAGCATTTGCCAGAGCCCACCGCAGATGGAGAGCCACCCCCGGCCAATGAGCCATCGCCCCCTAGAGCGCCAGAGCGGAATTGCGCCGAGATGGAGGAGCTTAAAAACCCGTCTGACCAGGTGTGCGAGCCGGCAACACCGCCAAGAGGGGGAGTCCTGGTGGCTACCCGCAGAACCAGCGAGAGTCCCGCCCACCCCCCCTATGCAGATGAACAGCGGCTGGACACTGGGAGGCTACTCATTGGCTTCTGGAGCTTTAATTTTAATCATCCGCTGCGTTTAGGCAGCAATATCCGTTTCCTGTTCCTGTTTTCAGACAGCAACCAACTGTTTCTACACAGTTTTTTAATCTTTCTTCTCAAAAAAAGCCTCAGCTCCAGGGTCATGAGTAGCTTCCCACGGTCCCCCAGAACTGCAGCCAGTCATCCAGCTCCAGCACTGCTGCAGTCAGCCAGCCCCCCAGCTCTCGCTCCAGCTCCGGAAATGGAGCTCACTTGTGGGCGCTGCCTGTCTGCGTCACCCTCTGGAGGGTGTCGCCCAGCGTCAGCTCCTACGGCCTTCGAGCTGCGGACTCCACCTCGGCCCTTTGACCCTAGGGCTCCGCGTTGGCTCACTCCTCCCTCGTCTTCGTCGTGGGCCGTCCGCCCACCAGCTCCGCCAGGCTCCCTCGTCCCTCCGGCTCCACCTTGGTCAGTCGTCGCCCTTCCTTCGCCTCTGGACTCCACTCTTCCGGCTGCACCTCATCGCACCGTCCTACCGGCAGCGTTGAGCTCCTCCATCCCTCCAGCTACGCCTTGGTCCTCTGTCGCTCTGGCTACGCCGCGGGCTTCCGGAACCCCACCGTCGCCTTGCTCGGGTGAGCCGCCTGCTTCGCCCGGCCCTCAGAAGTCTCGGCGTCACCTTCGCCCTTCGGCTCTCCGTCACTTCCGTGGGCTCCACCGCCATCAGCGGCGTCTCCCTCGGTCGGCCCCCTGGAGTCAGCAGCCACTCCTCCTCCATGGATCCTCCCTTCCTCGACTCCGCCCGGGGCCGTCCTCCTTCCTGGGTCCTCCTGCTCCGGTTCCCTTCCTGTCTCCTTCATCAGACTCCTCCCTTGTATCCTCCCCTTCTACCCTCCTTCTTCTTTTTGTTGTTTCCCGTTGAAGGCGCGAGGACGCGCCTTCAAAAAGGGGGGGGTACTGTCAGTGTTCGTCCGCATCATCATTTGTTGTTGTCACGTGCTTTCTTTGTCTTTCTCCCGCCACCGTCAATGTTAATCTGTTCCACCTGTGTTCATCCCTTGTGTCTCTTTAGCTTAATCATTCCTTCATCTATTTATACCCTTTCGTCTGTGTCCTTCGTTGTCCGGTATTCTGAGTCGTGTGGTTGTTCCGTCCTGTGTTGTCCTGTCTTCCCGCATCCAGTATCTGTTCCCCGTAAGTGTTCAATAAACCCGTTTTGTTATATATCTCGTGCTCCGTCTCGTTATGTCACCATCCGCCAACCATGGCGTTACAGTAAGCATTTGCACAACTTTTTTCTTGGGAAATTATTTTTATGGTATCATTGTTATTATTAAACAAATTAATGATTAATAATAGCAGAGTTATAAATAAAGAACAACCCAGCATAGTTTTAACTGTATAAATTAAATATCGATTTATATTTACTACAAAAAATGTAATGGTTACGAAATGGTACAGTAAAGAGCAGCAATGTTCTGTCTTTTGTTGCTTAATTAGTCACTTTAAAAGTCGATACACAAACACAACATACTGATGTCCATGCGTTTTAATGCTCAACAATTCAAGTGAAGGCAAAACCATATTCTTTGAATGTCTTTCATCCATTGAATATTTAGCGATATATTTTGACAATTTTGATGACATGGTATATTTTTTCTCCAACATGCCAAATTGTGAATTATGAATTGATTTGGTATCACCCTTTTTCATGATTTTGACATATAAATAAATAAATAAATAAATAAATAAATAAATAAATAAATAAATAAATAAAACTTTCCAATGTCTAAACCTCCAGGGCCCAAACAATGATGGAAAAAACCAGGAGACAAACGAAGGCCTTCCAAACAAGAGTATACTATGGTTAAGCAGAGCTCGAGCCTACAAAGGGCCACAAGGTAGCTCTAGTCTAGCTTATAGCTGTATAATTATAGACTGTAGACTATCTGTCATTTATATGTTTCCAACCATAGGACCGCTGTTGGCGAAATACATTCAGTTACCAGACCACTCTCCATACCGCTTCAATAAATGCTACCTCTGTGTCACTATTATGTGTTCCAATTATTATAAGGTGTAAAGGTCTCATCATCATCAGCCATTTCAATTCATACATTCAGCAGGTTGTAACAAACATGCGGGTGCTGAAATGCATAAGAGGCTATCACTTATGTGAGACTGCTTTTCACATCATGCTGTGACTAATCTAATATAATGCATCAAATTGTGCTTTTGTGAATCATGTTTTATCTTCAACCCAGGCTCAAAAGCACCTTGATCATCCATGCAAAAATCTACAAAGTAAATAAATGGCCGTCCAGACTGCCTGATGAAACATGCAGTACATTTAGCACTTGCTCTCTGCTATTGAACTTGACTCGAAAGGACTTGACTTAGAATGAAGACTCAACTGAACTCAAAATAGTGCAAAAGGATCTGAGATGCTAAAAAGACCGAAAACTTAAAAAACAATAACTGACAGAGAGATATGCATATTCTTAATTGTCCAGATTAAAATCAACCAAAAAAAATGGAAAATAAAACACAATATTACACTTTTTTTGTTGTTGTTTTATCTTGAATTTAACCCTGTAATGTGCACTTCAAGGCAGAAAAAAAATGTCAAATCTCTTTAAATAAGGGTTACAGTAAGAGTAATTTAGGTTTTTGATTTAATGGTAATCTACAGTAAGAACAAAAGGTCAGACAGGTCCACAC
>CAIGQW010054109.1:14026245-14036796 GCA_903798125.1 Danio choprae
AAGCGTGTAAAATAAAAAGCTTATACCTTTACTTTTAAGTTGTGCATACACTATATATATATATATATAATAAATTAATTGGTTTAAATTAATCCAAAGTTCGGCTTGTCCATAATTAACCATATAGAAATTATTTTCATAATTTTATTGAAATGTTTGAATTTTCATGCCCCCAGAATTCAATTTCAGGTATTATATATATACCTTTAAGATTATATATTTAAAATCGTATAAATAAAAACTATTTTTCTAGGTTATTAATCTTGTCTGTTTTACTGACATTATCCCTGTACCTCGAGTTTGCTCCATTTAAAAAAGTGTTTTCAGTTAATTACATCATACTCCTCATCATCTCTCCTTAATGTAAAAAGATACAAGAAAAAAACAGGTCATGCCAGAGTTAAAGGCTCTTAATATTTGAAATAGTTAACCCTGGGTCATTTTCAACCACGTGATCCTGGATTCTCTTCACATTTCACACATAATTTACTAGGGGTTATCAATTAAACCTAAGCACTAAAACATGTAGGACCGTGCAACCCCAAATGCGGGATTAACATCCTTTTTTGCATATTTAAGGTGTCAGTCAGCATGTCAGTGATGTCACTGATTGCACCACAAAACATGTTTTCTGGGGGCAGCTCTGGATTAATGGTTAGAAACTTGTGATCCAAAGTGTGCAGGCACTGGCATGGATTGTAGGCGAGGGAGTGAATAACCAGCACTCTCAGCCACCCTCAATAACATGGCTAAAGTGAGCCTCTTGAGCAAGGCACCAGTCCCCCAACCGCTCTGGGTATGCGTTCAAGGGAATAAGTCACTTTGGTTAAAATCAATTGCTAAATGCTTAAAATGTAAATGTACTGCAAAAATGTTTACAAAAAGGCTAAAGTAGTGTGGTTATATTATATATTGCTGACTGCAGTCATTTTTTTCCTGAATGAACTTTTAAAACTATAAAGGACATACAACTGACATGCTTTCTGCACAGTTTGATATTTTCCTTTTAAAGACTAAAACAATGTTTTTTATACAGGACTCAAAAATTACTTTTGCTGCTTGTTTAAACTACTTATTTAAAATTAGTTGAAAATGTTTTTTGGGACAGCCTAATTTTTTATGTTCAATCCACTTAAATTTGAAAAATAATGATTAAGTTAACAATTGATCTGTTTTGCGACAACATGAAGGAAATGTGTGGAACCCAGCATTTTTTACAGTGAGTGCACTATGTTTTGTGTGCACGCATGTGTGTGTGTGTGTGTGTGTGTGTGTGTGTGTGTGTGTGTGTGTGTTACTATCCGTGAATATGAAGTACTTGGTTGGTTGCTAAGCATAAAGCCATAACATTCTGACACTGCATTGTTTCACACTGCACATGTTTAACACTACAATGCACAGTTAACAAAGCAAAAAGCCTTGTGGAAGGCCTGCTCCAGAGAAAGGTTTCATAACCCCGTTAAAAATGAGTGCTAACCCCACTTCTAAATGACAACTGTAAATTGTTCCTTTATTCAGGGGTTGAGGAACAACAATCCAGGGTTAAGCACACTATGAAAAGCCCTTTAGAATTGCTTTAATTTACAGACAAGGCCAGTGATTTTTCTACACTAGTTTTCTCAAATATGGTTAAACATTCACATTTTTTTAGCTGCAGATGATGCACAATAGTGCAATGAAACACAGTACTGTGAACTGCGAGATGCTGTTGACAACGCTTGTGTTGTATTTAAAGGGAGAGTTTACCCCAAAAAAACTACATATAGAGGCTACCAATTTCTGACTTTGTTCAAAATATCTTCTTTAGTGTTCAACAAACAAAACTAATAAACCTAATAAACTAACTAAACAAAACTAATAAAAGTCTGCATAAACTGGAAGTTGATAAGACCTTTATTTCACTATGCTGAAATATGTTTAACTGAAATTAAACAATGAGCAAACTAACAGTAAGAGTGCCGTAGTTAAGAATATTGTGGCAGTCAAATTTATGTCAACAGAAAAGGATCGCCACTCCAAATAAGGAAAAATATGTGCAGATATTGAAGGTTACCAAAACCACTACCATTAACCTCACCTAAAGAATAAAAATGCGCGCTAGCAAAATAAACATTCTAAATATTGATTTCACACAAACGCTTTGGAGGTTTGGAACCACTAGAGGGTGAGTAAATGGTACACTGTTGCTGTATGCTGGGTTCCAGACAATTCATTCATGTTGTCCAAAAGCAAATAAATGAAATCAACTTAACTGTTTTTTACAGATTTAAGTGGATTCAACATTAAACAATTAGGCTGTCCCAAAAACAACCTAGAAATTGTGTTGTTTCAACTCACTTTAAATAAGTAGCTTGAACAAGCAGCAAAAGTCATGTTTGAGTATAAATTCCAACAAGGTCTACAGGATTAAAACAATTCAATTGTATTATGCAATTGCACAATTTTTCAAATCCATAAACTTACTCAGGAAAACATAACAAATAGCAAGAACTTCTTGATCTCTGAATGAAAAATTGCCTTACTCTGGATGCTATATTTAATTAATTGTGTATAAAAAAAAATATATATATATTTTTTTTTAAAGAGTTTCATACTTTTATATGTTTGATCATCTGAATCTGATTATAGTTTGGTAGGCTGCACACACTTCTCGCTAATGGACAAAGCATCTGATGTTTCACACTAAAAAAGGATGTTCGGCAGCAGCAGCCATTTAAATGATTAGCAATAGGTCACTCTGACATGAGCATTTTGCAATAATTTTTCTAGCTGAAATATTTACTGAGGCTTACACGACCTGGCTGAGATTCAATATGCCGTGCTAAAATTGTAATCATCTCTGATTGAATAACTTGGAAACTGGCTTGCTCAGCATATGGTGCCACTAAACCTTTTCGGAAAAAGTCTATCGCAAGCTCATCCGAGTATGCGCTTCTCCTAACAGCCCACGTGGTTCCCTCATCCCGATAGAATTCCAATCATTTATAAAATCATCTAATTTCCAGTGGGATAATGTGTACAGAGGCTTTTGCCGAGATGTCATTACTTAGGCTGCTTTGGCTTTTCAGAGCTGCAGTTGTGCTATCAAATGCTACAGTTCACGTGTTCATCTTACAGCTACGAGCAGGTGTTGGAAGACGGTTTGGGAAAGTGAGGAAAGCGACGAATGCTCTCTCTCATCTTTTCACCTGGATTTCTAACTCTTTTTGCTTTCCACTGAAGCCTCTCAACCGTAACCCCCTTTAACACCATCAGAGAGGTCAACATTTAGCAGTGGTTTGAGGAGAGATTACTTTTTCAGGTCGGGCTACTTTGTTATCATTCTCTAGGATGAGTGAACTTGGGCGAGATGCATCATTTTGACTTGCAATACAGTATGCAATATGAAAATGAAATTACACTAGACAAACTCCCTACTGAGGGACAGCAGACTATGGGGAGAGCAAAAGGTCTTTGGAGGATATAAATCATTGCAGGGTTTCCTGTGCTTCATTCTCGCTGACACTACAATGCTGAATTTGTTATGGAATTACATTATATTTACTATTATTTTTGAACCCCCTAGGCAACTTTACTGTGTGCTCTGGTAATGATGTTGCACCAGTCAATCAATGTTCAGTTCAGGTCAGTTTCTAATGAGAAACTGTAAATCTTGCAGTACAAACATATAATCAGCACCGTGTTATCTAAACCTCATTTACCTTTAAAAGATAGATTTTATGTGTTTGAGTGTAGTCTTTTTTTCCAAGGCCAAATTCCTCTTTGTAGTCATTGTATTTACATTACATATTAGCACAACTACATTATAGCCCTGCCAATATAGAATTCTGAATAGTATACTGGAATTATATGCATCTCCAAAAATGTATTATTTCAAACAAAGTAAAAATAAATGGGAAAAAAACAGCTGTTAACCCTGAGCTACTGACAATATACGTTGAAAGATAGTCCTACAACTATTAATTAATATATTTAAAGTGTATGTTGTTTATTGTTGTGTTTTTGGGGGTATTTAAATAGACATTAAATGACAGTAATGCAAAAACTGGGTAAACTAGAATGCACAACTAAATATTCAACATCAACTAATAGTGGAGATTAGATAAATAGATAGAATTCATTATTTATTGTTCAAAAAAGACTTACAAACTGCAGTAGGCTTGCTGATACAGGTACATCCATTTATACACCCATCTATTTTACAATCTATTTTATAATACTGATGCCCAAATGGCTCATGATGAAATTAAATACCTTTTTTTTCTAAATAAAACAAAAACCTCTAGAATGAACCATTTAAAATGCTACAAGTAAATTTAGGCACCACAACATTGTAATGTACAGTAAAAACATTATACAGCAAAAAACAGGAAATACAAGTGACAACTAAACAACCAAGATTACAAGGGGTGGCATCGCATCACAGCAAGAAGGTCGCTGGTTCGAGTCCCGGCTGGGCCATTTGTCGTTTGCATGTTCTCCCCATGCTTGCATGGGTTTCCTCCAGTTTACCCCACAATCCAAAGACATGCACTATAGGTAAATTGAATAAACTAAATTGGCCGCAGTGTATGAGTGTGTGTGTGTGTGAGAATGAGTGAGTATGGGTGTTTCCCAGTACTGGGTTGCAGCTAGAAGGAACTAAGCCAAAGGAAAATGAATGAATGAATGAATGAACCAAGATTAACTGTTCTGTTTTCTGTTGAAATAAAAAAAATAGTTTAAGATTATTAATCTTTAATAATTCTTCATTAGTTAAAGATCTACCTTAATTGATTAAGATCACAAAAAGCTGCAGTATTATCGGCCAATAAGCTGCAGTATTATTATTTTAAGCCCATAAAATCTCGTTCACCCATAAAATCTTATTCACACACATACACCATGGACAATTTAGCTTACCCAATTAACCTATAGCACATGTCTTTGGACTTATGGGGGAAACCGGAGAACCTGGAGAAAACCCACGCGAACACGGGGAGAACATGCAAACTTCACACAGAAATGCCAAGTGACCCAGCCGAGGCTCAAACCAGCAACCTTCTAGCTGTGAGGCGACAGCACTATCCACTGCGCCATCCAGTAATGTACTATTTTGTCTTAAGAAATTAAAAAAAACAACAACATTGATTCATTCATTCACATGGTAAAGTGAATTTAGAGATCACATTATTATAAATGTACAGTATAAATATATATATTTATTTAGCAATTGTGTTATGAAAGTATAGATTATAAATTATTATTATTAAGCATTAGAAGATGCAAACAAATAAACAAAATCTGGAAGCAGGAAGTTTTATCGTACATTTCTAAAGATTATCTAAACGGAGTGCATAATATTTGCCCAATTTCCTCGTTTGCACAATCGCCCCTATTCATCAACATCTGCAAGCGCATATTTATCCTTCAATATTCAAATTTAATTTTACTCTAATTAAACTCAAAACATATTTTAGAGTCAAAATGAAATTCACAATCCAGAACAGATCATGCAAATTCTTACAGAAACACATTGGCAGAAAAGCGACTGTGAACTCTTCCATACGTTTCTGAATATAGAAGTGACATTACAGGCAAATTTCTGCAGCGGATTATGAGCTGCGCAGTTATACACACCTACCCCGTCACCGTCAGTTCACCAAACTAAGACTCTGCCAACACATCATATTGTAATAGTTTGACAACAGGGTGTGGTGCTGTGCTATTTCCAGCTAATTGGCATTTGGGTTATATAAAGGGATTTGAATTGCAGCTGGCGGTGGTGTTGATTCAGTGCTAGGTCTGATTAAATATCGCAGCCTCTTGTCAGACGCAGTTGGGCTGGCATCAGTTATCTATGTGATATGTGTCTCCTGGGCGGCACTCCTTACTTCCATCTGCCATTTCCATTGATGCCAGTAGGCTTATTTCGCTCATGCTCCTGTTGTTGTTGCCGCTCTGTTGTGTTTAATTTGGTTATTGCTGTAAACATACATTGTCTAGATATGGTCACATACTATTTGGTGGGTGGCCTGAAGGAAATGAGGCAGACAAGCGCATGGTAGCAGAGAGAGAGAGAGGGAAAGAGAGAAAGAGAGAAAGAGAGAGAGAGAGAGAGAGAGAGAGAGAGAGAGAGAGAGAGAGAGAGAG
Organism: Danio choprae; assembly: GCA_903798125.1. Classification (NCBI taxonomy): domain Eukaryota; kingdom Metazoa; phylum Chordata; class Actinopteri; order Cypriniformes; family Danionidae; genus Danio; species Danio choprae. The sequence goes on from CAIGQW010054109.1 coordinate 14,032,378, forward strand.
AGGAAAAAGAAAACAGTTTTGAAGAATGACAGCAACAAGAAGAACAAAATCCCTGAATTCTGAGGAAAATCCTTCAAATGGAACAGATGGAGCTGAATTATTTATATATTAATTGCTACAGCCATGTTTGCAAAGACCAAATAAACACAATGGGGCACACAAAGAAAACAATGGTCATAATTATGAACCTATTTAGTTCTTATTTTAGGTTTTAGGTTTAAAAAATTTTAATCATTTGACTCATTTTTGTATTATTATTATTATTATTATTATTATTATTATTTTCTTAATAACTTATTATTTTACTGTATTTTAGAACTTCCTGGACTTCATTTTAATAAACAAAAGGCATGTCCGATTACTTTAAATGATAAAATAGCTTTTTCAATTTAACAAAAAAAAACAAAAAAAAACATGGAAAATAATTGTGCCATTTTTATTTTATTTTGTTTTATTTTATTTTGTTACAACTTATTTTAATGTGCAGTTCTGGCTATTAACAAACCATTAGCTATAAGGTTTAACTAATATACAATCCTAAATTGTTGATTATTAAAGGAATATTCCACCCAAAACTGAAAATCCTGTCATCATTTACTCATCCTTTACTTGTCACAAACCTGTTTAAGTTTTTTTTTTTTTTTTTTCTTAAAATATGTAACCATTGACTTCCACAGTTAGAAAAGCAAATTCTATGAAAGTCAATGGTTACATATTTTCAGCTTTCTTCAAAATATCTTCTTTTGTGTTCAACAGAAAAAACGAAATCACTTAAGTGCAAACCCTTTAATAGTTAAGTTTAGGTATTTTGTATGTAGAATAAGATCATGCAGAATATGTACTTTATAAGTACTAATAAGTGAAGTTTATTTACAAACTAATTTCGAGAGGATCACGTGCTTATGATTGCTGCGGCTGGTCCTGCATTATCCAATTCATAATTCACCGATCAGACGATTCCTAAGCCACTATAAATACCCTAAGTTTCATATCACAGCCATCTTCGTTTTGAAGAATCCCCCCTTCCACCCCTACTCCTCCTTTCCTAGATGGGTGGCACAGTGGCCCAGTGGTTAGCACTGTTGCCTCACAGCAAGAACGTCACTGGTTCTAGTCCTTACCAAGCCAGCCGATGTTTCTGTGTGGAGTTTACACGTTCTACCCGTGCTCACGTGGGTTTCCACTGGGTTCCCCGGTTTCCTTCCACCGTCCAAAAACATACAACTTAAGTTAATTGACTAATCCAAATCGGCATCATAGACATGCTCCTAGTAAGTAGTCATCTCAAGAGCAATCACTATCTAATGATTAGCTACTACAGCAGGGGAGTTCTCGAGATCTACCTGAGCTCAAACTCCCCTCTCGCCTTGCAAACGGGAGGGAGCCCCGGGCTCAAGGGTCTATGAGCTCAGGGCTCTCTCCCGGGACAGCATGCCAAACGAGCTTTATAATCAATCATCAGCTAAGTGTGAACTCTTGAAACAGCAAATATCTTAATAAAAGGCAGGTAATAAGCCTCTAGTTAATAGTGAGTATTAAACTAAAGTGTTGCAATTTTATTTTATTTCATTAATTATGTCTGGTGTAAGCAAAACTATTTCATTCGTGGATCATGTAGATCTGCAGACCTTACACTGAAATCGCCTGTTACACGTCCATTACCAATGGAAGTGGTCGAAAGTGGACATGCACAAAACATTTCAGACCTTGTTTACACTAGAGCTGTGGTGAAAAAACGTTCAAAAGAGAATAATTATGCCTTATTTTATTTCATGTGTGATTTTTCATCAGCTCTCACCGGTACTTAGTGTTATCCTCTTGTAATTAGATCAATAAAATGTCATCTTAAAAAAAAAACAAAAAAAAAAAACAGGACCTTCATGTTCCTCAGAAGATTTTAAACTCACAATTTTCTACAATTGCAATTATCTTTGTATTTTTGGTATTCCTTGATGAAGAGCAAAACATGCAGTCTCTCATTAATATCAACAAAGCAGCTTTTCTGTGAAAATATGAACTCCATATGTTTTCACAGGAGGTGAGAAAAATAATCCATGCTAATTTTTTCTATTAATAACATATGCAAAACTTAACTTTAAAAATCGCCTTTATTCAAGCAGCATTATGTAGTCAGTGGAAATACTGAAAAACAAAAGGAAAAAATTAGTTAGAATAAAATCTGAATAATTTGTTAGAATAAACAATAGCAAGTGAAAACTTCTTCATCCTTCTCTTAAATATGACATGGCAAAGGTTTTTTTTTTAATTATCGAGAGACAATAAAGCACAAAATGTCGGTCAAGACTCCTTTATAGTGGGAAACCAATGACTGCTAAACAAAGTGCCAGGAACCAATGTGACACAATCTTGACAAGCAGGGTATTTGGATTCAGATTTATTTATAAGCAGGCATTTCAAAGAAGGGTTAAACCCTTGATCTTCCCAAGTACGCTCCTTTTGTCTTCCTCCCAGTTTTTGAGGGCAGATGCCGCACGCTTGCTGATACTGTTTTGCTGTGCATCACAAAAGCTTAAGAATATAGTCAATTTTCTGTGGGTGATGTATAACACCTGTAAAATGCACAAAGACTGGAGATCAAAGCTTAACATCACAATGGTTATATTATCAAAGAGCTTTCTTTGCTTGGGTGTAAGTGTTTTCCAGCCCTTAAGTTCATTTACTTGGTCGGGATATTGATGTCAATGGGTGACTGCCTAAAGCCTGATCTGGGCACAGCTAGTTTTCCCTAAGGATGTTAGGTAAATTTGTTTTTCCTCACACTGCCTCAGTAAAAATCACATGGCAAATTACCTACTGTTTTTCAGCCAACTCGTGGGTCCACTGAGAAATCAAATCCCATCCAAATGGGAATGTATATGCGTTTGCAGTATATTATATTTTCACAACATTTCTCTATTTTTGACCTTCGCCGAATAATGTAAATGGAGCTAATTTTGCCATTGAGCTGCCTGGTGCACCTTCATTATGGATACGAACCATTTTGCCAACTTTCTGGGTAAAATAACAGTTGGTGGCTCAAGTACTGTTGGCATCTCATCTAAAAATTAAATAAATAAGCAGAGTTTGATCAAGAAAAGTAAGAAAAAAATAATAAAGCAGTTTGATTACTGACTGCTCAGTAGCACGTGTTCATGAATAAATGTAAATAAATATCAGTGAAATACACCATATAATTCCATTTATAATTTCTGGTTTTGATCATTTCATTTCATCTGTGCTATGGTGGAGTTAAAAAATAAATAAATAAACTGCCATATTTTTGTAAATATGTACAGCTTGATATTTGAAAATGTGTCTCATATATTTACATCCTTCCACTGCCCAGCATACGCAGCTATGCCCATTTGCTCAAGCATACATTTGACTGACAAGGTCTTGCATGTAAACCATGCTGAGCAGGTTTCAGTAAACAGATGGTGCATTTTAATATCCTGGAGGGCTGAGAGCGCAACTAAATGCTCAAAGATTAGACTAACCAGTCCTTTGAGCCTGGTGATCTCCCAGACCAGCTTGTCAGATAAGAGCAGCACTCGTCAGGTTTAAGATTCACAAAAGCGAAAGCAGACAAATCCTCACAGAAGGAAAATACAGAGGTATCAATGGTAGAAAGATTTCTGCAAACTGTTCTTTACATGCCTCTGTCTCTGATAGACCAAACAGAGCCTGTCGTGTTGGATAAAGAAGGATTTTTTCCACTCAAAACCTCAGCATTGCTTAGATAAAACATATCTGCGGCAGCGGTGGCAACACTTTCAGTCAGTTTTGGTATAAAGGAAAAAAACACTTTTGGCCTCAAAATATTTGGAGCCATTTATCATTCCATTCAATCGACCATCATATTGCTGCTGAAAAGGTGGCAATAACCATGACTTCACCCCCACCTCAATAACTCTATCCGTAAAAAAAAGACACATTTCAAAATATGAAACTGTTCCCTTCCAGTCCTCTGAGACATTTTTATTTTCCATATCACCTGAATTGCTACCACATTGCAAAGTCCCAAAATTCCAAATATAGTTTTTGAGATCTTTGAAAAGATGGATGTGCACCATTTAACACATTCGTTATGTTGCACAATGCAATAGCACACTGTTGGCATAATCCGTGACTGCAAATATAAAACACATGTCTGAAGGCACTATTTGAGAGATGCTCAATTAGGAAATGAAAGCCATCACATCCTTATGACCAAAATCCATCATTCGATAACATCAGCACTTTTTTTTCCTGATTTTATAGCAATATCCACCCACAGTGGAAACTGTCGATGGCTTCTGATAACATCCTGCCAGGTCCAGCAAGCACTGATTTAATGTGTCCATCTGGCAAATAGAAGTATGTGCCTGTTAGACTATGTGTGTGTGTGTGTGTGTGTGTGTGTGTGTGTGTGTGTGTGTG
>CAIGQW010054109.1:14060475-14071073 GCA_903798125.1 Danio choprae
TGTGTGTGTGTGTGTGTGTGTGTGTGTGTGTGTGTGTGTGTGTGTGTTAACTTTAATTGTAACATTTTAAATGTTATCATTAGTTGAAAAACGTAACCTAAAAATGCCATTGAATCAACATATTTCTAGTACACTTTCAGAAATAAAAGTACAAGAGCTGTCACTGGGGTGCTACATTTTCAAAAGGTAAACATTTGTAATTAAAGAGTCCATATTGGTACCTTAAAGGTATATATTAGTAAATAAAATATTTCCAAAGGTACACTTTTCTACTTTTTAGGACCTAATATGTACACTTTTAGGTATTAATAAGGCCTTCTAACTGTGTACTTTTTGAAAAGGTACCACCCAATGACAGTTCTTGTACCATTATTTCTGAGAGTAAATAATTAACTTTATATCTCTTATCATTCTGTTAACATTGGTTAATGCACTGTGAACATGAACAAACAATAAACAACTCAATTCTCATAAACTGACATTAACAAAGGTTAACAAATGCTGTAAAAATATATTTACATACTGAATGAACAGTACTTTAGACTCACTATTAGCTGTGAGTATTGCCTCAATAAAATGTGTGTTGCTTAGTAATAAATAAATAAATAGTTAGTAATGTTGTTGTAGTGGTTAAATTTAGGTATAGGGTAGAATTAAGCAATGTAGACTATCCATGCAGAATAAGGCAATAATATGTGCATTACAAGCACTAATGAACAGAAAATACACAAACTAATAGTTCAAAGTGAGAATTGGTCACCATATCCATTATCATCACAAAAAATCACACAGTGTACTCATTATCTGTAGACCAATGTATTCCCATTTATATTGTCAAACTGTAAAAAGTGTATGGAAAACAAAAGCAGTACTTAAGAGGTCATCTGTTTGTACTCTTGCCAGCAGCAGGACAGAAGACCATACCAAAAAAAACTAAAAGGAATTTTGACTTTTGCCAGTCAACAGCAGAAATTTATGGAGGAACTCAATGAGCCTCACCATCCAAACAACAGCAACCTCGGGCATTTTTCTCATCAGTCATTTAACACAAGCATGCAGCTTGACAAACAAACCTAAGGACAGAACAGGTGCTAAAGAGAATTTTAAATAGCAGCCAAACCCTTAAAATCAGACATAATTTGGATCAATTTTGAAAATAAAGCCCAGAATTTTATTAGGTTTGCAGATGTAAATGCACTTTTTGAAGAAAAAGTGTCTAGGCTCGAAGTGAGATAATAAGTGAGATTATATAATTCTAAACATTCTATATGCTCTTGTTAAAATTCACAGTCTATTCATGTAGTATACATTTGTAGATCATGGTAACTACAAGGAATGTAAGGCTCCTCAATAAAATATGTATGTGTTTCCTATATATAGCTTTTTTATATGAAAGGTATGAATAGCTACATTTAGTATAAACGTTTTTTGTCAACTGAATAGGTTTTTGGCACCTAATGATTTTTAAACTTTTTTTTTTCCTTTTTATTGAATACTATACCTAGTAAATAGAAATAATAATTACTTTTAGATGGTAGTGCCTATAAATTGAATCTGTGGCTAGTATATCTGTAGATACTACTAGTTAATCTATAAGCACTAGCACTTATTATTTAGATATTAGTACTTAGATACAGTATTAGCACTTTTGTTTTACATATGTCTGCCTAATAAAAATACTACTATTTATTAATCAAATGAAAGTTCTTTTTTAGTACATACTGGTACCATTTTAATAGTTTATATTCAGTTGATACTAGTACATTGTAAATACTAAAAGTTTCCATAGTCAGCCATGATTGAATTATTCCATGAGAAAAATTCGAGAACAAACAGAAAACCTAAAGAGTCACGAAACACCAAAACACATTTTTGGAGATGTTGACAGTCATACAGTATATGTGTCCCACATTGTTAAAAACACTATTAGCACACATATATTTCACTAAAAAGTGAAAATTGGTTATTTTTGTGTTATTTCGAGCAAATTCGTTCTTCCAGTTAGAATTTGTTTTTGAAGCTATGTCACAGCCATGAGATCCTTGTGTAAATTTCAGCGTGTAGACTGGATGTCTGTACTGGCAAGTACAACGTGACGTCTTTGACTTTCAGCATTAATTCATGAGAAAGACTTGGTTCGAACCAATCAGTGCGCTTTATTGTGAATGAGGCGCAACTTCATTAATATGCATGATAGCTTCGAAGACCTGTTAGCTGTTGACCTGTTACAGTGTTCAGACGGCAGAGAGACGCCATGTTGTGTTGCCAACCATAATTAAAACAAGTGGAAGAAGAAGAATTGTTTGGAGACATGGGTCGTCAGTGTTGTGTTTATAAATATGCCGCAACAAAGGTTTTGGACTCACGTGTAGATTACAGTGGTCTGCTAACACATGACAAAAATATGTTTGTAAAGAACATTTTTTACCCAAGAGCTTTTCGCATCTGGAAATGGTGAATCCGGATTTGCCTCTCGTCTCCTTTTAAAAAAGATGAGGCTCCAGTTTGTGTTGATTGTCCTGTCTCTACGGATTTGGTAAGTGTGCGATCAATGTGCTTTGTTTATGTTTATTCAGATGGCAAAGTTAATTCGTGTCATCTGCAGTATTCTTTCATCTTTTAAAGACATACCTTAGTCAAAATTATTTAGTTACTAAGCTTACAATTCATTAATAGTATTACAACATTATGGACTGAAAGATCCGCTGTAAATGCTGCTCTCCCAATGTAAACACCTTAATCAAACTATTACCGTCGTGTAGGATTTTTGCCGCATTTTGTGACAGGATAGTTTAAACACACACACGGCTTTCTGACGCTATACCTACCAAGTGCATCTAAGTTACCGGAAAATGCGGAGGTTTTTTTTCTCCCATTCACCGAGCCCATGTAATATCAAACATTCTATCAAAACGACACTCTTCCAGCAGTTACTCGCATCCAATATCTCGTTTGTCACGGGGGGCATGCATGAAATGTAAGTGAATGAAAGAGAAAGTGCCAAACTGCAGTTAAAGTCGACAAATTAAGAATTTGGCAAATAATTCGATTACTGATGTCCATGTAAACATGGTCACTGTCTTTCTCCCCTGCGTCTGTGTGTTGTTTCGCCTATGTGAAAATCAGAGCGTGCTCAAACTGAATCTCCCCTTTACATGCAAATCCTTCCCTGTTTTGCCACTCGACAGTCCCACCTAAACAAAGCTGACACATCCACTTTCCTAACATTTTTCAAACTAGACGTGTGAAAACACCCTGCTGAGACATTGGGGTTTTGTGGCCCTTTAACATTTGTGTCTTCCCCTTCCCTCCACTTCAATCAAAGTTGGTGCTGGCACCACGATTTAGGGTTCGGTAAACACAATGCATACACAATCAAGTCTGGAGCCCATATGAAGTTATGCTTGTTGGTTTACGGTTATGGCTACAATATGTTGCCAAGACCTTAAAATCCGACATGAAATGTGTCTGCAAAAAGCTATAAAAATTCTGATGTTTTTTGTTTTTTTTAATAAAAACAGTAGAGGAAATTTGATTTGAAACATTACAGCAAGTTCCAAATTCATTGCAACATGAAGCTTTCAGTGTTTAATCCATCCAAAGCTGATCTGAAAAAGCAGTGTCTGGTAAGCATATGAGACCATTTTGCCACACAGATCAGCTTGAAACACAAATCACAGAGCTGAAGGAGACTAGTAAAGGGTGTCAGTGCACTAAACAATGCCGCAGTGTGTGTGAAGAGAAATGTAATGAACTCATTCATCTTAAAGATCGAATAAGACCACAGTGAACTAACATATTTTCACTACATGTGTCACTGTATTAGTAGGTATTTTTGTAATATTTTAATGGCAAATAACAAAATATATGAATATGCATGTAAAAATGTAACATGCTATTATTTAAAATTTGAAGCCTTTGGCTTAGTCTCTATTTCAGAGGTTGCCACAGCGGAATGAACCAACTATTCCAGCATATGTTTTACGTATGTACATGCCCTTCCAGCCGCAACCTAGAACTGGGAAACATCCATACACACTTATCCACACACACACACACACACACACGCACGCATGCACACACGCACACACACACACAGACACAGACACAGACACATACACACACACAAACACAAACACATTCACTTACAGCAATTCACTTATAGCGCATGTCTTTGGATTGTGGGGGAAACCGGAACACCCGTAGGAAATCCACATGAACACGGGGAGAACATGCAAACTCCACACAGAAATGCCAACTGGCCTACCCAGGATGCGAAGCAGCGACCTTCTTGCTGTGAGGCGACAGTGCTAACCCCAGAGCCACCGTGCCACCCTATATTCCAAATTAAATAATGTAGATAAATGTAAAACCACTTCCTGTCTGAAATGCATGTAATTCATTCAATTAAGCATTTTTAATTTTTGTTGACTGAGATTTCTATAAGAGAATAAGCCCTTTCATTTGGCCTATACATTTATACATGGAATTTCGACAGGTAATATATGAAACATGGTCATCTATTTGAATGGGGAAAAAAAAATAGCACTGGTGGAAAACTATAGCCCTGGTTGTCAATACTGGGCTAAAATTCTTTTTAAAATTTGTAAATGAATCAAAACTTTTTGGATTAAGTTTAAAAAATAAATATAAAATTGTGCAATGTTTTATAGTACAACTGTGTCTTACAGGGGCGCTGCTAAACCCTGCGTACTGGGTCACACGCCCCAGTAAATATCTGCTGTGTCTCAGTAAAATCTTTGAGATATAAGATTGATTTACATTATTTATTTAGAAATCATTCTAAGGATTAGATTACAGATGTGCTCAATGAATTGAAGAAGATCATTAAGAAAATATTTCTCAGAGTCTGGAATTGTGGAATAACTGGAAATGCTAATGAGTGCTTTCCATCCCCCCACCAGTTATCTATCTATCTATCTATCTATCTATCTATCTATCTATCTATCTATCTATCTATCGAGTTTGTTAAAGAATGAAAAATAAATGTTATTTTATCAAATTTGTTCTAAAATGGGAAAATGGCCAAAAACCTGCTTCACACATCAGCTGTCAGAACACAACATGATCTTGAATGTATGTATACTGTGGATTTTTTTAAAAAGTTTTAAAAAAATTTTTTCCAGCAAGCTAAGAAACATGCTATGTTTCTAGTGCAGGAAAGCTTGTTCATAAAGTCTTGACCTCTTGACTGGATTTTCGTAATGCAGTTGGTTGGCTTGCACCTTCGGTAAACATGCTACAGATAGTCGAAAAGGTAGCTGAGTTCTATGAAGGTCAAAAAACTTCACAGCACTGCCCTCATTTCAACGTAACACCGGTCACTTTTTAGATTTTTATGCTCTTATAAAAATATTAATACTTGAAGGTTTATAAATGGTGTATCTTATATTTAACCTGTCTTTTTTCACAATCCATACCAAAGTCACTCAAATGAGGGATCGCATTTTTTACACAAACGCTAGAACAGCAGACACACACTTTTGGTTTTAATCAAGATTAAAAACAAGTCTCTTTAACGAAGCATAAACATAATGCAATTCTTATGAGCAACAGCTTCACTAATTACAGTACTCTTTACTTGCTTTCATGATTCTATCTGCCCATTCTGAAGCAACTAGAGATTCTGCCAGCTCCAGTTTGGATCCAGCTTCATGAAGATTTCAGCTGACCCCCACACCTGTGCAGAGATGATGCCAGACCCTGCAAGGACCTTGGGGATGGCATGAACTTGTAATCAATATACAAAATGACAATTTATATTACACACCTGATGTTTCGAACTGGATAATTGCATCTCCATGACAACTGTATCATGTTACCCTGACAATAAAGGAAACACACTTTTAGTAATATCAATTATGAAGAGTGAAGTGAAGTGCTTTAAATATGTAGTATGTGATATGACATGCAGCAGAGAAGGTACATCAACATTATTTGAGTAATTTTGACATTATTTCATACAGTAAGTTTAAAAGGTTTAGCCTTTTACAGTTCTGAATAATAAGATTCAGCATTTGTACCTTACTTACTTATTTACCATTAGTTGCACTTCCATTTTTGGCAGATATGTAACTGCAGTGATTTGTTAACTTGAGTCCATTTGAAACAACAAAAACTTTTACAAGCACACCAATATGTTGATAAAAAAAAAATCAGCTTATTAAAATAATTTCAATGTAACCTGCAATTTGCATGTAACCTAATTACCTGGTAATGTAAGCAATAATTCTTAATTATTTATAGATCTGCAATGATGTTTTAGAAAAAAAAATATTCATGATTTGTATATACTCATCCTTGACTTGTTCCAAACCAGTTTGAGGTGAACGCTGAAAACCATTGACATCAATAGGAATTTGTGTTCAAAAGAACAACAAAACCCAATCTGGTTTGGAAGAAGTCAAGAGTGAGTAAATGTTGACAGAATTTGTATTTTGGGGTGAACTATCTCTTTAAATCAATCACTATAAACCAAATAAGAGTATTGAAACCCACCCAGGCTCATTGGAGATACATGCCCAGGGCTACATCTTTGGGAACTGCTGAGACTCAAACCCTAGTCCGCTCTGTGTCCCAAGTTTGCTGCCATACTAGTCAAGCTACTGGGCAAAGGTAAGTGGTCAGCAGTAGCGAGAAGAGGAACAGAAGTTGTTGTCGGCATCATACCAGCAAATAGCATTTTATTTAAACAGATAATGCAGCCAAACCGGACATATTTTGTGGTTTTCAAAAATGTAGCCCTGGGCACATATCCCCAATGAGTCTGTATTAATTGCAACACAATAGCGGGAAAGTTACAGCCCATATTTTATTATCTCAAGATGCCTAATTTTTGTACCACTTCTACTTCTGCTGACTTCAAAGCACATTTGTAATTTAAGGGTAAAAAATAAGTTTTGTGTTTATAAATAATTTTCCTCCTTTCACACTGCAAAACCTTTACTCTGTCTGGATCCTGAACAAGTAAATGTCCCTGTCACATTTCACACATACACACATACTTGCTTGATGGAATCGGCATAAGGGTAAAAATATATCTGTGATGATTGGTTTATCTCTAAAGCTGTTTATGACCTTACTCTGATAAAGGAAAATGGGTTAACGCATTAACATGACCATGTGCATTGTCAGCTTATTAAGGTTAAGAACTTGCATGTAAACTCAATTAATGAGCTGCTGACTTGAAAACAGATGCAATCAGATTAGTGAGAGCTGATATACATTTACATTTAGCTGATGCTCAAATATGTCTAAATTGATATAAATGATGATCTTTTCTCCAGTATTTTTTGATGATGTTTTCTCCAGATCAATAATCTTGAAGAATTAAGTTTTAATGAAAAATAGTGAAGTAAAAAGTACAGTATTATGCTATTAAAGTAAAAGTTTTATAAAATAAACATTTTCATTTTTACTGTTCAGCACCGATATTATGGCACTGAACTCAGAAGAGCATCTTCTCATGTGAGTATTAAATGATTACTACTGTAGGGGTAAAGCTTTTTAATGCTCCACTCAATGGTGGGATACAAGACAGACCGTGAGAAGCCAACAATGCTTCCAAAGCAGTGATGTTAAGCAAATGCATTTTACATGAAACTGTCTGACAGAATTTGACATTTCATCTCACCCTGCATGAAAGATAACAACTTACTTGCAAATGCACGAAAGTTCAATCATGTGGGTTGGTTTTGGGGGCGTTTGGGTCTAGGAAGGACACAGAATCACACAGACTTCGCCATTCCCTCAGTAGCTCTTTTTTTTTTTTTTTTTCTGGCCAAGCACAGCAGTCTACAGTGATGGCTGGGGGGGCCTAAGAACGCTCACTGTTTCCAAATCCCTTAAATATTTCACTCCTCTGACAGAGCTGAACACTGACTCCTCTGTTTGCCTTCTTTGTGCTGTGCATTTGCACCTGTTCCAGCTCTAAGTCCTGATCTGTGCCTCTGTTCCTTCTCACTCCAGCGCCTTCCCCCCTTTTTTAGAAAAATCCTCGCCAGGCTAGCATTATGCTAATTTACCCCACAATAGTTTAGGTGAAGAAAACATATTGCGTGCTATCCTAACAATGACTTCCCTCTCTCTGTCTCACTTCCATGCTAATGTACCCTGCGGCGAACTGCAACTTCTCCCGTTGTGTGGTGTTCCTTGCAGGGACATTTGTTCCTAATCAGGGAAGGTATCATCAGCATTGTGCACCATGAAGAATTCAATTGAGAATGCCCTTTTCAGTTCCTGAATTTGAATCGTGGTAGTGAACAGGGTGCATAATAATTCATGTTCATTTGTGTGAAAGTAGAAGTAGCGTATAATGAAATTCAAAGAAATTCCTGCAGCAAATGTAGTTTTTAGTGGACAGCTTTGAAATTCAGCTTCAAATTTCTTTGAGTTATTATGCATAATTTCCCATTTCAGGCTTTTGCGACTTGATACAATTGAACTAAAAGTTCACAAAGGCTGATGCTATATTAACAATTCCTAAACTCTTTAACCGAAACCCATAATGTGAACTTGTATACTGTGTGTACATACTATTGTCAAAAATAAATAAATACAACTCCCCATCATGTCATATTAGAAACACAATTGAATCAAACATAATCTTTAATCTATAAAAATAAAAAACCAGGAGACCATATTCAAATCACACTCAATAATAATAATAATACTAATAATAATAATAGGGCCTCACAGTGGCACAGTGGATAGCACGTTCGCCTCACAGCAAGAAGGTCGCTGGTTCGAGCCTTGGCTGGGTCAGTTGGCGTTTCTGTGTGGAGTTTGCATGTTCTCCCTGTGTTGGCGTGGGTTTCCTCCGGGTGCTCCGGTTTCCCCCACAAGTCCAAAGACATGCGGTACAGGTGAATTGGGTAGACTAAATTGTCCGTAGTGTATGAGGTGTGAATGGGTGTGTATGGATGTTTCCCAGAGATGGGTTGCAGCTGGAAGGGCATCCGCTGCGTAAAACATATGCTGGATAAGTTGGCCATTCATTCCGCTGTGGCGACCCCAGATTAATAAAGGGACTAAGCCGAAATGAAAATGAATGAATGAATGAATAATAATAATAATAATAATAGGGCCTCACGGTGGCGCAGTGGGTAACACTGTTGCCTCACAGCAAGAAGGTCGCTGGTTCGAGCCTCGGCTGGATCAGTTGGCATTTCTGTGTGGAGTTTGCATGTTCTCCCCGTGTTTGCGTGGGTTTCCTCTAGGTGCTCCAGTTTCCCCCACAAGTCCAAAGACATGTGCTATAGGTGAACTGGGTAAGCTAAATTGTTTGTAGTGTATGTGTGTGAATGAGAGTGTATGGGTGTGTCCCAGTGATGGGTTGCAGCTGGAAAGGCATCTGCTGCGTAAAACATTTGGTGGATAAGTTGGCGGTTCATTCCGCTGTGGCGACCCCTGATTTATAAAGGGACTAAGCCGAAAAGAAAATGAATGAATGAATGCATGAATGAATGAATGAATGAACTTGATTTTATTTGAATATGGTAACATAATATTGCAATCTAAAGTTAAAAAAGAGTTTAAAAAAGATTTAAAGAAAGCACTTTTTACTACTTAGAGAACAAATCTGCATGTTAGATATTAAATTGGATTAAACAAAATGAATGCATTGTAATTCCATCAACTAATAACCTTTTGTATATGTAATTTGATGTTGAATTGCAATTTTCTCTTTCACTCACACTAAATAAAATACCAATTCAACATCATGTCTGTGTGCTCTGGCCAATTTAATTTTAATTTCTGAAAATAAGTCAATTCCTAAATTTCCTGAACACTTAATTTTGCCTAATCCCTATGGCAACCAATGCCTGCATGCATGTATATACATAAAACACAGAGGGAAGACAGATTCTTCTTCTTTCCAGTGCCGACACATTTCTTACAAATTTGTTGCAATAAATATATTGTATCACTGCTGCAACGATCTGGCAAGGGGTCACGAACCATAAAAGAAATAAAGAGAGTTATAACAGCCACAAGTCATGCATGAAAGGAGTCTAGTGTCTCTCCAGAGAAAGAATGGGAGTTGTATGTTTGTGAGTGTGTGTGTGAGACAGAGATAGAGCGCGGGAGAAAAAGAGATGCAAAAGCCACTGAAGGGTGTCAATATATTCTGAAATTGAATTAAAGAGTAATTAGGGAAATCATTACCTGACACTTCAGCGGTGGGATTTGGTTAATTTACTGCGCCATCGTTCAGTGAATGAAGTATGTCCTATAAGACTTCTCCTTTTGCCAAAGGTGATGGGCACATTAGATAAAAGCTTAATTTAAATCAGCAGCCTTGACTTCTGTCTTTGATGCTGCCACATACACTAAGACAGTTAAATAGCTGTGATTGCGCTGATGATGTTTAGAAAGAGGGTTGTTTTTATTCAGCAAAATACATACCAAATAAACATACCACATATCTTCAATAAACCCTATGCAAAAAAATAAATATATATATAAATAAATATAAATAAAAGTAAATATATATATAACTACTAAATATATGAATGAATTAAATAAATAAATAAATAAATAAATAAATAAATAAATAAATAAATAAATAAATAAAT
>CAIGQW010054109.1:14071944-14083890 GCA_903798125.1 Danio choprae
TTTTTTTTTTTTTTTTTTTTGTACATTCTGAAATATGTTTAAAAATATATTTCTTTTTTTTTCTTTTTTACCATATGGGACTGAAACAAGTAATAAGTAAACAAACTTTCATGGGCAACAAGACCTTGGCCCTGTTTCAGTAAGTCATTTGAACACTTCCTTGTTGACTCTGCCTTGGTTATTCCCCTCGAGTGAATCGAATCCCCACTGCTGTCCTCACTGCCATTCAATTACTCCCATATCTCTGTACGTAAGTGAGATCAACCATTCGATTAAGGGAGAGTTAACAGAACTTCAAGAGTATAGACTGCCTTGAGCCGGTGTAAACATTTGAAATGACTTCTTCAAAACAAAAATAAGGATACAGTGGATGGATAAATGACCAAGAGATAAATTGCCTTTTCTCGTAGAGTAATTAGAACTGATTTCCTTATTTAATAAATCAAAATATCGATGACAGCAAATTGTTAAAGGCTGCCTTTGGATAGCACTAATCTGCATGCGAGATAGGGAGTTGGTATATGTAGCAGAAGCCATTATAGTTTACTTGAGGTCCAGTTTCTGAATTGAAGAAATATTACAGGTTCAATACAAGTTAAGCTTAATCAACAGCTTTTGTGGATGACTGTTTATTTTTGACCACAATATATAATTTTGAGTTTCTTAAAAAAAATTGGTTGTGAGAAACAGTGGATTGGTAGCACTTGCATTCATTACTGTTCATTTTTATTCTTTGCTTAAAAGTAAAATGAAGATGGAAATGACATACTGATATTGCACATCCAGATGCTGAGAGTGATGTTTAGATGATTGTGTATATATCCCCTGCGCTTTTAATCAACTCATTGGAATATGTGCCCAGGACTATCTTTTTGAGAACCGACAAATATGTACGCTTGACTACTTTTTCTTGCAGTTTTTGTTTACACAAATCCACTAGAGGGTGACATTTTAAGACAATCTGAAATACGTTAGTAGGGCATGTTTTCTCATACGTATTATTTCTCAGAAATCCACCAGAGGTATAATATATCAGCTTGCTATTGACTGAGCCACACACACTTCCCTAAACTCAAACAATAGTGTTTTCAAAAGCAAACGACAAGACGAGAAAAACCATTGCAACCGCATGCTTCAACCGTGACCTCACGCTGCTTTTTTGGGTTTTGTTTTACCGGGTTTCTGGAATCATCCTTTGTCTGACTCAAACCTGATCCATCTCCCAAGTCTAGTGCCATTCGCGCTGAGCAAACCAATCATGCCGAAAAAACCTGTGTTGATCTGCCTGACGATCTGTGCTATCAGCTTCAAATGTCAATCAGAAAAAACTACCGGTCTAATAAATAAACAAATTTCAAATAGCATATTTTGATAGACATTTGAAGCTGACAGTGCTTTCTACGTCCTTATTTAAGGTGGAAGTTCACTCGGATAGACATCTGAAGCTGAAAGGAGGTGCTACCCCTTTTTCTACATTGTTTAATAGAGTGGTAGTTAATCCCGATAGACATTTGAAACCGACAAAATGTGCTGCCCCTGTTTCGACACCCTTATTTAAGGTGGTAGTTCATTCTGATAGACATTTGAATCTGACAAGATGTTTTTTTAGATGAAACATGGCAGATAGGAGATTTAGCACATTCTTAGGAGAATCATCACAGATCATCAGAACACCAGCCATATGGAGGTAGGTAGTCAGCAGTATATTGCTTCATTTGATGTGTAAAACGAACACATAAGGTGTAAAACGAAATCTACAGCAGAGTATGTTTTCCCAATGAGCCTTTGTTGAAATTAAAGCACACCAAACAAAGAGAAAATAGATGTTCTGAAAGTATCTAATTATAAAATGTGTAGATATGTTTGAACATAATTCACAAGCATCATCGACAAATGAGGTAATCATACAATTCTGAAAGCAAAGATAAATAAATAAAATAAAATAAGCATAATTAAAAACTGACCTACCATAGACATAGGAATCTGATAAATGGAAATATATGTAAATTACATATATGAAATACAAGTTCAAGTTCATATTTGGAATTCACACATTTAAATTTGTCATAAATGCAACCAACATTTCGAAATATAGCAAAAATGGCCATTTTCTTTTTTTTCCCCTCAACCATTGGAATTACAAATATGTACATAGATGTTAAAATATATGAGTTATAATTTTATTTATGTGTTCATATTTGTAAATGGTTGAAACAAATGTAAGCAGCCATTTTTGCAATATTTCTAAATATATGTTGCATATATTACATATATTTTATGTGCAATCCAAATATGAACTTCATGTAATGAATGTATGTCACATGTCATTTGTATATGTTTTCATGTATCAGATTTCTATATGGGTGCACTGAACTGCAGAAAGTCAGATGTTGACTGATGTAATTATGAAAACTCTATAATCATTACGCCATAAATATTAAGCTTAACAACTGTTACTGTTAAATGAAGCTAGTCTGTTCCCCTACAGCTCCAACCCATCTCTACATTATTGATTTGACTAATGAAGCATTTTATTATAAAGAACTCTTTTCTAATAAGGCTCGGTGTGCTAGAAAACCACCAGATCACTGGTGCAATATGTGTGTTCTCTAATTGCAATATGCGTAGTGCTAGTCTGTTAAGGACTCGATTGTTTTTCTCATTTTTATTTTTTGGCTGAATGGTAAAGGATGGCAAGCCAAACCAAGCACAGTGCCAGCCTTTTCATTGACAGAGATTACTTAAAGACAGATGGCAAAAAAGACGATGTTGAAACCGAGATCTTTATTAAATGGTCCTTTAATATCTAAGCCTTTCTTTTGGCAAGATTTAAGGATTGTTTGAAAAGATTATGCTGTTATTATTGTGATCTTTATTCCAAGAGAAACATTTAATCAGCTATTTAAGCAGGAATAGCGATAATTATGTCACATCTATCATGTTATTAGATGTCATAATTGTTTTGAGAGCTTACTAAAATATCTGTCTGCAAGCAAGGACTTCAATCTTTTATAGCAGTATTAAATTCAGTTGGTTTGAATAGTATTAACAAATAAATCAACAAGTAAATATGAATGAGAAATTCCGAGTTCCAGTAAATGTCACATTAGTTAGCAAGCACAAATGCAATAAACAGTTTGCAATGCTAGTATACGTCAACCTCATTTCTAAAAGATTTCTAAATTTGCTTTGACTCGTATTTCATTGCAGACAATACAACAAACATTATTTAATGTGTTCCTCATGATTTTTTAGCCCAAAATTAACACAATTTTGGTTCCTGCAACACATTTCAAAAAAAGTTGGAACAGTAAAGCATTTACCACTTTGTAATGTTGCCATTTCATTTTCACAACACTTAAAATACGTTTAGGGTCTGAAGACACCAAGTGATGAAGTGTTTCAGGTGTAATTTTGTCCTATTCTTCCTTTTGCGCTTCAAAATGCACCACACATTCTCTATTGGACAAAGGTCAGGACTGCAGGCAGGCCAGTCAATCTGTATCCTCTTCCTCTGCAGCCAGGACTTTGAAATGTGTGCAGAATGGGGTTTTGCATTGTCTTATTGAAATATGCATGGGCATTCCTGGACAAGAAGACAGTGTATTGTGCTCCAAAATCTCTATGTACTTTTCAGTATTAATAGTGGCATCACAGAAGTGCAAGTTACCTTTGCCAAAAGCACTGACACAACCCAATACCATGACAGACCCTGGCTTTTGGACTGGTTGCTGGTAACAGTCTGGATGATCCTTTTCTTCTTTGGTCTGGAGTCCATTTCTCCCAAAAAATACCTGAAATACTAATTCGTCTGACCACAGTACATGTTTCCACTTTGTGATTGTCCATCCCAGATGCCTCTGAGCCCAGAGAAGTTGATGGTGCTTCTGAACACTGTAAACATAGGGCTTTCTTTTGGCACAGTACAGTTTTAATTGGCATTTGTGGATGTAACTACGTGTTGTGGTACTTGACAAAGGTTTGCCAAAGTAGTCTTGAACCAATGTGTTGATATCGCTTATAGATGAATGATGATTCTTGATGCAGTGCCACCTGAGGGATCGGAGAACACAGTAGTTCAGCTTAGGCTTGCGCCCTTGTTCTTTATGCACTGAAATTCCTCCAGATTCCTTAAATTGTTTAATTATGTTATGCACTGTTGAAGGTGAAATGTCCAAATGTCTTCCTATCTTTCTTTAAGGAACATTGTTTTTAAACATGCTCCTGTCCCAACTTATTTTAAAATGTTTTGCAAGAACTAAAATTGGAATATGTGTTTATTCATTCATTCATTCATTTTCTTTTCGGCTTAGTCCCATTATTACTCTGGGGTCGCCACAGCGGAATGAACCGCCAACTTATCCAGTATATGTTTTACGCACCGGATGCCCTTCCATCTGCAACCCATCACTGGGAAACACCCAAACACACTCATTCACACACATACACTACGGACAATTAAGCTTACCCAATTCAGCTATACCGCATGTCTTTGGACTTATGGGGGAAACCGGAGCACCCGGAGGAAACCCACGCCAACATGCGGAGAACATGCAAACTCCACACAGAAATGTCAACTGACCCAGCCGAGGCTCGAACCAGCGACCTCCTTGCTGTGAGGCAATCGTGCCACCCACTGCGCCACCGTGAGGCTCAACATGTGTTTATTTAAAAACAAAACAAAAAAGAAACTATAAAAATCATGAGGAACACATTAAATAATGTTTGTTGTATTGTCTAGAATGAAATACAAGTTAAAATAAACTTTCTTTTTTATTTGCGTTTTCCACACTGTCCCAACTTTTTCTGACTTAGGGGATGTAGTACAATAGCTAACTAAAAATTAGTTAAAAAATTTACTAAAAATGAATCAGTTGTTGAAACTAAAGTATATTTCATTTTTTTAAGACTATCTTAACCATGCACATGTATAGTTAGTTATGATTAACACTTCAGTATTTGAATTCAATGACATTGTTTCCCATCATTACACTCTGACTCACCAAATGAATATTATTGTTTGCATACAGTATACTATATGTTCAGCCATATGAATTGTATTTATAGTCTTTCTATTGCCATGCTAATAATGGAGCTAACATATGGACAAAGAGTACAGATAAAATAAAAAGGAAACTCTTGAGCTATCTGATATTTGCAGACTGATGTCCACCAGACTCACCCCTTAGACTGTGCCATTCATCAAGCAACTACTACAATTCGTTGTGCTGTGATATGCCATTTTATATCAATGACCTGTACAATCCGTTCATTCCCCAGACAAATGCCACCAAGTCCTTTTTAGTCCACCTTATTCAAGCAAAAAGTCACGCCACAACTAAGATGGGAAAATTGTGTTGCCTCTCGACCATGACAGAATCTAATATCAAGATGGATCTATTTTGAGGGCAGAACATCACACAAATAATGCATCTCTTCAGTGGTTTATTAAAAAAAATGCCATTAGCAAATGACCTGAGGATTGGAATGACAGTACTCCCCCTTCTTTTATGTATTTTATTTTATATATTTATTTATTTTCCCCAACAATAGGTTGGCTTGTTATATCAAAACATTTTATTTAATAACATTGCTTTCTATTGAATAACCTTTTTCAAGATCTCCCAGATAGATGTGAACAAACATGAGGCAAGTTTTATATTTCTTATATATCTTTATGTACGATTTATAGTTTTATGTTCATTCATTCATTTTCTTTTCGGCTTAGTCCCTTTATTAATCAGGGATCGCCACAGTAGAATGAACTGCCAATTTATCCAGCATATGTTTTACGCAGCGGATGCCCTTCCGGCGACAACCCATCACTGGGAAACACCCATACACTCATTCACACACATACTCTACGGACAATTTAGCTTACCAAATTCACCTATAGCGCATGTCTTTGGACTTGTGGGGGAAACCGGAGCACCCAGAGGAAACCCATGTGAACAAAGGGAGAACATGCAAATTCCCCACAGAAATGCCAACTGAGCGAGCCGAGGCTCGAACCAGCGACCTTCTTGCTGTGAGGCGACAGTGCTACCCACTGTGCCACCGCGGTGTCCATAGTTATGCGTTTTGTTTGTTTAATTTTGTTCTACTGATGACATGTCTTAAATAAATAAATAAAGATAAATAAAGATTTATTAGTTAAATGAATTGTATAGAAATTATTATGACACATATTTACATTTTACTATAATTATTAACAGTTTTATTAATATTAACCCCAACCCTTAGCTAATGAAACATAGTTTTTTTCATGTGGAACCATTGAAGGCATGATGGAATTTATGCATTATTATTTTAGTACAATCATGCATATATATATTCGACATTCGATTAACATCACAATTACCATGTTCACAAGGTCAGAAAGCTGGCAATTTAAAAACCTTCAAGAAAGAGTATTAATTTTCACTGCAAAGCAAATTAACTTGTATGTACTACATGAAACTAAAAATGCAACATTTTCAACTTTTTCTAAAGATCACACACATTTAAAAACCTATTGTATCTTTATATGCATCTAATGCTTGCAAGCTCGCTGTTAAACAAAGCCACTTACAAACTCACAGCTTCGCGAATTGATTTATGTGCCTGCACAGTGACCACGTGGCACTGCGAAGGGAGGGTTAATGTTTTTTCAGACATCATCATTAGACATTTCTAGCTGTTGCAATAGTGCTTGTTACTGTGGAACAAAGCTCATATGTCAGAGTCATTAGAGAAGGAGAGCATGACACTGGCTTGGCCTCATCACTATTCGGGTGATTCATACAGGCAGAACCGAGTCTGACACTTCAGCTGCTCATACTAAAGCTTCACATACTACTTAAGACAATTAAGTCTCGCACTACACTGATAAACATCACTTTTACCTGGTTGCTCATGGTTAGTTAAAGGCATAGAGACCCAACCTCAAATGGTTCCATTTTCTGTTTTTCTGAACACAAAAGAAGATGTTTTGAAGAATGTTAGAAACTGATAGTCATTGATATTTAAGTAGGAAAATTAATTATGAAAGTCAGTGGGTTTGTTTATATGGACATCAGATTATTTACCTGATTCTGAATAAGAAAAGATTAAGATGTTTAGTTGTTTTTGAAAAATTCCTTGCATGTTCCCATCATATATGTTATAATGCATAGATTGATTGTTGGCACCAATATCATTATCATTATCATTATAACCTCATTTTATTTTAATATTTAATTATTGCTATTAACACACCATTAACTATAACTTTTAGCTCAATAAACTCATAATGTGCTGCTTATTAATAATTATTAAGGTCATAGTTGGGTTTAGGTATTGGGTAGGATTAAGGATGTAGAATCAGATCATGCAGAATGTGCATTTACTTTAAGTACAAGTAAACAGTCAATATCTTAATATTCATTCATTCATTTTCATTTCGGCTTAGTCCCTTTATTATTAATCTGGGGTCGCCACAGCGGAATGAACCGCCAACTTATCCAGCGGATAAGGCCTTCCAGCTGCAACCCATCTCTGGGAAACATCCATACACACCCATTCACACTCATACACTACGGACAATTTATTCTACCCAATTCACCTGTACCGCATGTCTTTGGACTTGTGGGGGAAACCGGAGCACCCAGAGGAAACCCACGCCAACACAGGGAGAACATGCAAACTCCACACAGAAACGCCAACTGACCCAGCCGAGGCTCGAACCAGCGACCTTCTTGCTGTGAGGCGAACGTGCTACCCACTGCGCCACTGTGAGGCCCAATATCTTAATAATAGGCAGAAAATAAGCTACTAGTTAATAGTGAAATTCAGTATTCTAACTAAAGTGCTACCAAATTTCACATTTCATCATACAGTACAGTTTTGAAACAGTTTTGAGTGTTTCATTTTTTATTTGACTAAATCTTCAAATGCAGTTAATTATTTGTCATGCTACATGCATGCTACATACTTGAAAAAGAAAGATTGGTACTGGAAATATTCCTCAGAGATTTTGGTCCATATTGACATGATAGCATCAAGCAGTTGCTTCAGATTTGCCGGCTGCACGTCCATGATGCGAATCTTCTGTTCCACCATCATCCCTAATGGATTGAGATCTGGTGACTGTGGAGGCCATTTGAGTACAGGGAACTCATTGTCATGTTCAAGAAACCAGTCTAAAATGATTCGCACTTTATGACATGGCGCGCTATCCTGCTGGAAGTAGCCATCAGAAGATGGGTACACTGTGGTCATAAAGGGATGGGCATGGTCAGCAACAATACTCAGGTAGGCTCTGCTGTTGACACGATGCTCAATTGGTACTAATGGGCCCAAAGCGTGCTAAGAAAATATCCCCTTCACCATTACACCACCACCACCAGCATGAACCGTTGATGCTGCCTTGGTGAATCCATGCTTTCATATTGCTTTATTTACAGTGTGGTAGCAAAGTTCCTTCATTATTACGCCAGAATAAAAGCATAGTTTTGACATTTTTGAGCAAGAAGCTAGTGGTCTAATCCGATTCAATGATTTATGCTAAGCTAAGATAAAAATTCTCCCATTAGACCCGGAGATCAGCTGAATGGTTTCAAAATAGGTAAAGCTAAACTGTCTAAGTCTTGGAGAGCTGTAAGTTCAGCTTATTTAAAAAAGGGGTAACACTTTACTTGAAGGGGTGTTCATAAGATTGCCATTAAACCGTTATAATCATTCTTTGTTATGACAAACTTGACATAAACTTGATATGAACAAATACATCACAGCATGTTTTTGTCTTTGTCATGACAACATGACATGACCAAGACAAAAAAACTAGTCCTAAATCTGTCTAAACATGATTGTCATGTTATGAGGCACAATAATTGTGTCATGAATATTTTTCTGATCCTGTTTTCAGTGGAACAAACTGTATTTGTCAATAAAATGTCTTGTTAAAAGTGTCTTAAATTAATTTTAACAGCATCATTAATGTTTAATGACATTTTAATGAAAAACTTGTTGTAAAATTCATGACATATTTATGATGGCTTCATGACAATCATGAGTCATTGTCATGTCATGATTATAAAGGTTTAATGGCAGTCTTATGAACACCCCTTCAAGTAAAGTGCCAAAACAAGTTTTCCTTTAATGTTGGAAATTTGTTATCCATGTAACCACATAAAATGTCTACCTGTTTCCACAATAATGCAAAATAACTTCTTTTGTGTTGAACTGAAGACAGGTTTGGAACAAACAGAGGCTGAGTAAATCATGGCAGAGCTTTTATTTTGTTGGATGTGCTTTCACTTTAATATGTAATGGCATCTTCAAGCTCATTATGCAGGCAAGTGCACAGTGTTTGCTGGAGTAAATTTCTCAATTACATTGTCCAAAGATTCTCATGTTTTCACAGTCCATCTTATTTACAGGAGGGAGAGAGAGAGGAGTGAGGTGGAAAAGTGAATAAGCATAATGTATCTGATGCGATATGCAAAAATACCTTGCCTCAGCTTTCAAGATGGTGGATAATTAAAATATTATCTTTACTTTGCTTCCTTGATTGCCCTTCACCAAGACAACACTTCACAGACTCCATCAAGGCTGCATCTGAAGTGAATATTTACCTATTGTAATGGCTTCCTGCCTATGCATTGATAGAAGTCTTTGTGTTGAGATGTCACACACTAAAACACACTGGCTTTAAAGAGTGCTGTCTCAGCTTTGTCAAACAGTTGTTTTCCGCACAATCCACTGGATGCCTATTCAGTATCTGCATCATCTAAAAACATCTAGGCAGAAACAGTGCTGATATTTCGCTCGCTCTCTTTCTGGGGGCTTGATTTGATTTCATCTTTGATTTCTTACCCTTCCTTTTCTCTCAAGATTGCTCATTTCCTCACATGGTCTATCACCGTGAATCAATTGGAAGCCAATGTCTGACTGTTTCTGCTCATTCTTGTGTTTAAAACAGATGTTAGCATGGTCAGTCCAGCGCACACCTTTGATTAGATGTTTTAATGATTTATTTCTAGCTTATTAGGAATATAATTATAACCACTGTGTGAAAGACGATATTATTATTTATACTATTTCATTAATTATAAGAATATTTAAAAATGTATTTTACTATTCATGTTATTTAGTTATTTATCTTATGTTGTAATATTTAATTACAAATATTGATTCCTATTTTACAGTTTGTTTTATATTTTGTGCCCTTTAATTTTTAAAAAAGTATTTTACATTTTATTTTTATGTAAAATATTCTTCATTTTGTTTTTATTCACTTGTTATTTTAGTCATGTAAGATCATATATTCACATTTGCCATGCATACTGTATAACTGGATAAAGTTGTTTAATATAATTGTTTTTATTATTTTTTTACATTTAAATTTAAATGTTTAAGACTTTATTATAAAGATTTTAGAAAGACAGTTGTGGGAAAACAAAATGCAATTATTTATTTTTTACATTATTATTTACATTTGTGTTTCGCAGTATATTTTCATGTGTCCAATTTATTGTTGTCCAATTTATTGTCAAATAATTATTGAAATAAAAGACCACTTGAAAGTTCTCGGTTTATCTGGATTTATTATAGGCACGAGTTTCAATAAAATATTAGAAGGTGTTTTGTTCCATACGTGTCTGAGAACATTAATTTCCAATGTTAAATAAAAAATATTGTCCTGCAGAGCATTTTTTCGACAGAAAAAAAACAATTGGCAAAACTAACAAATGTATTAATTGTAATTAAAAATCAGGTTTAACAAATATATGCTCTGTCAGGAATTTGAGTCTGATAAAGTCTTAAACAAAGCCATTATTTTGTATCACAAAACACCCCATTCATAAATAAGTATTATATGATAACAAGCAAACAACGTTAAAACTCCTTGTGACCCTGACAAAGTGTTTCTCTGAGCGCCAAAGCCCCGCCCCTCCCGCGCGGGAACAGCCAATGAGGAGTGGAGGAGGCTTGTCTCTGAAATAAATTGGATATTTTCATGGTGTGTATGCGAAGCGTCGAGTCTGAGCATCCGACATACGCGCAGTTGCACAGAGTGGACCTCCGGAGTCTACATTTATTTAGTGCTTCATGGACACCGGGTTAAGTTAATATGTCGACCGAGGGGAGACAGTAGACTTTAATCGCGTCAGCCGTTAATGGTTATGGGATTGCTTCACCGTAACTTCCAATTCATAAGAGACCTATCTACCTGGAGAGAGAAGAGTGAAGACAGAGCCGCTGCTGCTCCTCGCGATAGTTTTTTCCTCTCCTCACCCGGATTATACGGCGCAAGACGTTGGAAATATACTCGATAGTGGAAACGGAGAGTTGGATGCTGTGTGTTTCAGGGCTCTTCTCGCTTTGCCATGGTGTTTAAAACAAGTTGAACTGAGCCAAATCTTCAAAGGTCACCCTCAGCAATCTGCCTATGCGTTGCGTTTACAATCAGTTGCCTTTAATTGTAAAACTCTAGAGGTTTTTTTGACTTCAGTGGTTAAAACAACGGACAACTGGAGAAGGTAATTTATTTTACCTACAAATAACTTAAATTAAAATGCACGTATAATTAGAATAATTCGAATTAGAATATGATAATTAAAATAACGTTTTTAATAACGATGCCAAAATACAAATTATAATAATTACAAGCATAATCTTATGTATGCATGTGTATGTATGTAGGCTACTACACTCTTTTTAAAAAAGATGCCAGGAAGAACCAGAAAGGTTTTTTCTTTTCTTTCAGGGATGCCAGATAAGAACCTTTATGGCGTCTCTCAAGAACCTTGTTGGCAAAAGTTCTTAAACCATTTTTATAGTGTAAAGAACATTTGACAATCTAAAGATTTTTTTTTTTTCACTGTAAACAACCATTTGTGGGTTGAAACCGTTCAGTGGATGTTAATGGTTCTTCATGAAACCATCTATGCCAATAAAAATAAACTTTTTTTTAAGAGTGGATAA
>CAIGQW010054109.1:14098532-14113586 GCA_903798125.1 Danio choprae
TAATAATAATATGTATAATTGCACTAATTTACAGTCCAAAGACATGCAGTATAGGTGAATTGGGTAAGCTAAATTGTCCGTAGTGCATGAGTGTGAATGGGTGTGTATGGATGTTTCCCAGAGATGGGTTGCAGCTGGAAGGGCATCCGCTGCGTAAAACATATGCTGGATAAGTTGGCGGTTCATTCCGCTGTGGCGACGCCAGATTAATAAAGGGACTAAGCCGAAATGAAAATGAATGAATGAATAATAACAATACTACTACTACTACTACTACTACTACTACTAATAATAATAATAATAATATGTATAATTGCACTAATTTACAGTCCAAAGACATGCGGTACAGGTGAATTGGGTAAGCTAAATTGTCCGTAGTGTATGAGTGTGAATGAGTGTGTATGGATGTTTTCCAGTGATGGGTTGCAGCTGGAAGGGCATCTGCTGTGTAAAACATACGCTGGATAAGTTGGCGGTTCATTCCGCTGTGGCGACCACAGATTAATAAAGTGACTAAGCCTAAAAGAAAATGAATTCATTCATTTTCTTTTCAGCTCAGTCCCTTTATTAATCTGACATATGCATGAAACTCTACAGTTTTATACATTAGTCTTTATTTAGAAATTTTAATCATTGATTTACACAGTTCAAGTCAAAATGATTAGCCACCATGTGATTTTATTTTCTTTTTCAAATATTTTCTAAATGATGTTTAACAGAGCAAGGACTTTTTCCACAGTATTTTGTGTGCTATTCTTTTAACTGCATTAAAAACTGTTTTAATTTTTTTTGAAAACCATTTTAAGGTCAGTATTTTTTGCCCCCTTAAGCAATATTGTTTTTGGATTGTCTACAGAACAAACCAACCTAATTACCCTAACTTGCCTAATTAGCCTAATTAACATAACCTTTAAATGTCACTTTAAGCTGAATACTAGTATCTTGAAAAATATTAAAACATGATATACTGTCGTCATGGCAAAGATAAAATAAATCAGTTATTAGAAATGAGTTATTAAAACTATTAAGTTTAGAAATGTGTTGAAAATATCGTATTTCCGTTAAACAGAAATTCAAGAAATAAATATACAGAGGGGCTAATAATTCTTACTTTAACTGTATACTTATATTAATGTACATAAACTACGGATCTGTTACACATTAAATAAAATGTTAATGGTCTTTTAATGACAGTTAGATTTCTCATAATTTAAAAATGTCAGAATAATTAATATATAAGAAAAGAATTTTCCATCTTCTAGTCTGTATTCCACAAAAACAAGCTTCATATAAAATTCCCTTGCTTCACTCCAACATAAACACAAAGACCATTTTTTATGAAGCCATTTTCCCCAGCGTGCCTCACTCTTTCATGTTGCTCTGCCCCCATTGCAGGTGAGGAGGCGTTGACTATATTTGTGGACAAGAGGAGGCTTAGCCGACCAGCAGACCTGACTGACTCAAATGGCACGGCTGTGACTCTGGAGGCCCTGCACCAGCTGGCTGCCTCCTATTTTATAGACAGAGAGAGTACTCTGCGAAAACTGCACCACCTCCAGATCGCCTCCACTGCCATCAAGGTAACCCTGTGGCCTAGATGCGCACAGACCTGGGGACCTGACCCCACGTTTGAGTGCTTATTTTTGGAAAGGAGTTTGACTTGAGCTTTGCTGTTTCTATTGTTTTTGCAGCTGCATTATGTGGAGATTCAAAAAAGTGGGTTAATTGTTTGAGAAGCACAGCAGTTTTCTCTTTAATTTCATTCTTTGGTTGTGGAAATGAGAGCTGTTAATGAGTCATAAGTTTGAACAAAATGATATGCAGCGATTGTTTGAGTTAAATTGTGTTTGAAAGTCACTGTTTTTGCACGCATATTCAGCATTCAGCTCTGTGACACATCATACATCAGTTAATCCATAGCAAGCTAGCCGTAGCAAGCAATATGTGTCAGGTCAGTGATTGCGCTTGAAACAGTAACCCACATACTCTGCATTAAAGGAGTTAAATACCTTGTGCACAATGCAGGAGTGTCTAGATGCGGATAAATGCATGTTGTTGAAGTTAGAGTTGAATTGGTGGTTTGAAAAATAGATAATGGTTTAGTATGCATTGTGTTGAATTAATGTAAGGATGGGAATTGTAAATATTTTAATCCTTCTGATTTCAGATTTATCTTAAAGGGGACATATCATGCTCCCTTTGACCAATTTCAAATTAAAATTAAGTTTCTATATTAGTACTGCATCCATCTGTTATACAAAAAGCTTTTTGATTCTCTCAGAAAAACAATAGAGCTTGGAGGCACAACATATTGTGATATCACTGCAAAACAAGGGAACAACTTTGTCAATGGTACCATTTGACAATTACAACAGTGTGATCAGTCTAGGCTTTTCTCTGGAGCATATGTAATATTAATTAAAAATCAACACATTTACTGTTGTTTATTACCGTATAATATTAAGAATATTACAAGTCCTGCGTCGATTCAGTCTCCTACATACTTTATAGCTTACAGAAACAAAATCATTTAAAACTTAAGCACTGGACACCACAAGGCTAAAACAGCACTATATCTCTGCATTTGACAGCACATATTGTCAATCAGAGGCTATTCTCTGGTGTCCTTCAAAAAACTGTCAGTCATTAGACAGATTACCTTGCTTCCATGTAAAGCATTTGGTATATTTTAATCCCCTCACACGAGCACTACTCAACATGGCCCTCTATTGCAAAAATGGACAAGAATCCACATTTAAAAGGATGTGACTGATGTAGAGCCTTGAGTATACAATTGTAATATTATTGGCAACTCCAGCAGCAAACTCCACTGCTGCACAGAAATCTAATGTAAAATGCCTCTGATTCACAGTGCGTCTGCAGTGAGTTAGAATTTTTATTCTCAAGTACACAGTTAACATGAAAATCATGCATGTGCACAATACATATAGCAATAAAGGAACTTAATTATCAAATTTAAAAAAATATATATGCTTACACTGATGGCAAATGAAGCCCAAATAAGGCTCATATCTGTTTTTCCCATGGCAGTGTAAACAGCACAATCTAAATGGAATCAGATTTTTCCATTCTGATTTGTGCCACTTTCATATGTGGTTTTAAATCCATTGCAGATCAGATGTTTTGGAATGTGAACAGTAGTATCAGAATTCATTCAACTTTTAGATCATTTTGATCTTGATCTTTTGCAAACTACAAACACATCATTTTATTAAAGCACCTAATGCTTAAATGCTGTCTTCCATGTTTTTTTCCCTATATGATAGGATACTGCATGTGATGTAGAATTGTTTTTTGAGCATGTGGGCATTCTTAATTGGTAATTCTGGCTAAGTTCCTGCTGAATTTAATTTAATTTTTTAATATTGTTTCTGTGTGAAATTAACACTAAGTCAGTATACTACCAACATAATTTGTCTCTTCCTCTAAAAAGTAGGAATATTTCCATGCAGTTCAATACACAATGCTATACATAAAGACCTCAAAATGCTTAATTGATGAGCAAGACTAGTAAACAAACATGTCCCATTATGTATCTATCTCAAAAAGGGCAAATTCTCTGATGTAGTCAGCACAGTAGCTCACATGGTACATTGCACTTGTGATGCAGAGCACTATGGTAAGAGTCCTGTGAAGCACAGTTTGACAAAACTATGTAAAAACTATGCAAAATGGCGTGGATGTTTCAGTGAGTGTAGTTTTGTCATGATTTTGTTAACACTTGGTTAAGTTTAGAGAGTGGTTGTCAAGGATTGTGGGTGGAGGGAAAGGTGCGAGGACCCAATTGCAGAGAAATGGTTTATTAAAAATCAAAATAAAACAAAAAAGACAAAACAAACGGCCCCGAGGGGGAAAACATTAACAAAAAGACAAAAACAAACTTGACTTGACTGGGCTGGCAGGACTGGACAGGGCTGGACAGGACATGACACAGGAATAGACGATGGTGATAAGACGACGAAGATCAGACGACGAACTGGCACAGGACAGCAAACATGAGGAGAATATAAGCACAAATAATTAACACACAAACAGGTAAACATAATAAACTAATAATGGGTTAACAAGGAGGGTGGGTCTAGACAATAGACGGGAGAGCATATGACACGAACAAACACAAGCCATATGCTCACACAAAAACAAGACTCAAACACGCAGCCAATGAGATAACTCATTAACCGCGCGTTCACATGACACGCACGCAGCGCATGTAAACATGCACCACGTGCTAAACACAACACCAACAGAAGACTGAACGCAAGACACGAGTACACGATAAATGAAAACACTTACCGTGCACTCACACATGCAACGTGCATGTTTCATCCCAGCGCCAACCGAAACCGAAACCAACTAGACTGAGACGCTGGGAATGAAACACCACGCTGCCGACAGAAAAAACACAAACACCAGGACAAGAGTTGCGCTACCAAAAATGCCGCTCATACAATGACACAAGAACAGAAAACGAGTGCTCGACCCGAGAAAACTCGAGCCGAGCACAACATACAGGACAAGACATGACTAGTGTCTGGACTCTGCCACCAAAACATGAATTTACAAGACAGGAGTGGCAGAACCCTGACAGTGGTTTAGTGTATGTGATATATGCGAAAGCAGCCCCTATTGGACGCTTCATAAGAAAATGCAATACAATGCATTTCAGATGTTTAAAGAAACATAGCCACAATTATGTAGGCCTACCAAAAATAAAACATGACCTGTTGTGGGCATAAGAAAAGTGTAGCAAAACAAAGCAGAAGCAATCTTCATGTTATGCAGAAACATAACCAGAATCACGCATTAAGAATGAGCCTGGGTTCATCAATTCACTCTGCACATCTGATAATAGCCATATTCAAAACAATAGCAGCTATTCAATAAAAGGATCTGTGCAAAATGTCAACACTAATGGCTAATTTCCACTGAGCGGAACAGTTTGGAACACTACAGTACAGTATGCAGTTTCCATTTACACTATCAGAAGTAACAAAATAGAGTACTGTACTTTTTGGGACCCTTTCATAAGGCTACCTAGCACAACATTATGGTACCAAAAGGGTGGAACTAGACTTGCAGCTGTATGCTATTGGTTTACAGAGAATTGTCACGTGCGTGTGCAACAAGCCAGGGGGATGACAACACAGGGAGGTGCATTTATAAACACACAGTGGAAATATGATACTGTAATAATACAATGACAGCACGCAGCAATAAACCATGCTGAAATAAAGCTCAATCAGGACTTGTATCTTTGTGTGACAAACAGCAAAACGGCAATAAAAAAAAAAAAGATCTTCTTTATTTCCACCATTCACAAAAAAAAAAAAGATTAATTGAATTTACTTTTTTTTTAAGGTAAGAGGTTGCAAATAATTTATTTGGTCTGAATTTAAACAAACAAATGATGTTAAACATTACTAAATATAATATGTTTGTTTTTGTCTATTCTTTTTTTTTCATTTCATTAAAGCCTGTTTTAACACATTTTAATCATTTTTATTCTTTGCTGTTTTTATTTTCTTAAAGTTGTATTTTATTTTTCCTTTTTATTGTTGTCTATGTAAAGCACTTTACATTGAATTACCATTGTGTATGAAATGTGCTATATAAAAAAGCTTGCCTTGCCTTTAAATTCAGCCCATATACATTTTTTTTCAGTGTTGTTGTTTATAGGGCCATTCACATATTGTCTCTAAACATGTGAAAAGCATGAGGGCCGTCATGTTCTCTCTCTATTAAAGCACCCTTACCGTGCATCCACATTTGAAATTATGAACTTGAGTGTGCATGTTGGTCCCTAGTTTAAATAAGGCTCATACACTACCTGGCAAAAGTCTTGTCACCTATCCAAGTTTTAGGAACAACAAATAATAACTTGACCTCTAGTTGATCACTTGGTATCATAAGTGGCTTATATAAAAGGCAAAGAGAGAGAAAAGGCCTCTTATTTTACCAAAATAAAATATTATGCCTTGATTTGCAATTATTTAATTAGGACAGTAAGGTCTGACTTTGCTTAGACAAAAGTCTTGTCAATTAACAGAAATAATGTACAGTATAGAATATAAAGTCATGGTGCAGTGGAAAAAGATTAATATTGTGTATGGGCTTGAACGACTGCATCTCTGCAGTGACTCAAATAACTTATTAATAAAGTCATCTGGAATGGCAAAGAAAGCGTTCTTGCAGGACTCACATAGTTCATCAAGATTCTTTGGATTCATCTTCATTGCCTTACCCCAGACATGCTCAATAATGCTCATGTCTTGTGACTGGGCTGGCCAATACTTGAGCACCTTGACCTACTTTGCTTTCAGGAACTTTGATGTGGAGGCTGAAGTATGAGAAGGAGTGCTATCCTGCTGAAGAATTTGCCCTTTCCTGTGGTTTGTAATGTAATGGGCAGCACAATATGTCTTGATACTTCAGGCTGTTGATGTTGCCATCCACTCTGCAGATCTCTCGCAAGCCCCCATACTGAATGTAACCCCAAACCATGATTTTTCCTTTACCAAACTTTTGGTAAACTGATTTGGTAGACTGATTTTGTCCATGTGGGTTCCAATAAGCCTTCTGCAGTATTTTTGATGATTGGGATGCAGTTCAACAGATGATTCATCGGACAAATCTACCTTCTGCCACTTGTCCAAATGATCAACTAGAAGTCAAGTTATTATTTGTTGACTTACAACTGGGATCGATGACAAGACTTTTGTCAGGTAGTGTATAATTAAATGTAACATAAACAAACCAAGCCAAAGTCCTTCAACCTATTTATTTATTAACACAAACTACTCACAAAGTATTTTATTTTTAGTAAAGGGCCAGTGACCATGACCAAAACTGAAAAGTGTCAGAGTGAGTTAGCAGGAGACGAGCGAGTGAGAGAGCAAGGATTCACTTCCTTCTGCTTTATAGCCTTGTGTCCTCAACTCAACCAATAGAAAGCCAAACATAACAATGCAAAAGACACATTATGTGAACCGCTAGTACAGCTTTATTCTTCGGGTGAGAATGGTGTTGATTTCAACTTTTTTGTTAACACAACACCTACCAAGTAGGGTAATGTTGGCAGTGGAAACGCAAGCCTTATCAGGGTGACCCATACTAAATTGTATTATTCTGTACTGAACCATACCGCTCAGTGGAAACTAAGCAGAAGTCTTTAACGCGCAATTCAACATTGGCTTGCATTTGCATCTTTGCCAGTTTCTTTTAGAATTTTCATTCAAAATCCATTCGATCTAAAAAAAATCTGAGGGGTGATTTCCTATAAATAGCTGAGTTGGTAGTGCTGTTAGTAGTGTGGTAAACATTGTTAGTATAGTATTCAATCACATCAGTGATCAAACACACTTCATAGTTTAGTTCTGGTATTTAAAAAAATGGACCTTTGTTCCCAACCTTACTTCATATTAGTTGATTTGTAGCGAGCAAGACACATTGCCTCCTGACGGGAAGTGTCTCAGCTTAAGAGCTTATAAGCTATTTTGATGGAAATGAGTAAATGGAGGTCCTTTTAGATGCCTTTATTTGTCTGGCATTTCAGGTGATTGATGCGAAATATTCTCAGGATCAGCAGTCTTTAATTCAGCCCATGGATTTTTACCTCATGTGGATGAAGATGGATGTGAATACAAAGGCTCTCCAGACCAAATTGGCGATTCTCTTGGTGGCAAACATAAAGCGTTTGAGAGAAAATGGAAGAGATCTCTTCATGGGGGAGGGAATATACAGAGAAATAAATAAATATGATGGTGCTGGTGGAATTATGCATCAGTGTGACAAATTATCTGTTCCATTTCAATAATTTCTTTGAGAGCCGGCCCATTCGTCAGCCGTTTTGAATATAAGTGAGGTGTCAGGCTCTAATGAATAAGGGACTTATGAGGAGGATTTTCTGCACCACCAATAATAAATGAATCTTTAACCTCTACAGACGCGACAGTGGACAGGAGATGCAGTGAGTGCCAGTTGACATCCATAACCGCTTTTTATTAGATTTACAGGAAGGAGGAGTGTTAGTTGAGGTTTATAACAATCATGGCATGTTTGGATACAAAAGGAAAAGGGCTTCGCATTTTAATGTGATGTAGCCTGACATGTATCTTGCCGTCACTGTGATATACTTGCAAGCCATCATGCTAAGTGGCCAGAATTTATTGCTCTGGATAGGCTTGGAAGAATAGCAGACGATGGGTTGAGGACTCATTACATCTTTGATTTTCTAATGAAAGGGACTCAGTTAAAATATCAATTTTCTGATTATTCATGATCTCCATTTGAACAATTCTGTATTGATTGATTGCCCTGGCAGATGTTACTTTGTTCCTCCTGGCAGCCTCAGACTTGTGATTCCTCATTCGCATCCGTTTTGCAGGAATGAGTCTGCTCTAAATGTTGTGACTGTTTGTTCCTCTCATTCGAAATAAATTATGTTGTGGAAAGTATGTATTTTTGGCAATACTTGCTTATCACCCATCTTCATCTTCACTTATCACTCATTTCTATTTATTACAATCTGCCAGAGATCTAATATCACATATATAGTAGCTTAAGACGCTTAAATTGCAAACTAAAAAATAACCAATAACACAATAATAATTATTGATATTATTATTTATGGTAACACTTTACAATAAGGTTGTATTAGTTAATGTTAGTTAATAAACAATAAACAATACACATAATAACAGAACTTGTTCATGTTATTTAATGTTAGTTAATGAAAATACAGTTGTTTATTGTTAGTTCATGGTAACTC
The DNA here is from genome assembly GCA_903798125.1 of Danio choprae. Taxonomy (NCBI): domain Eukaryota; kingdom Metazoa; phylum Chordata; class Actinopteri; order Cypriniformes; family Danionidae; genus Danio; species Danio choprae. The sequence continues at coordinate 14,107,321 of CAIGQW010054109.1, forward strand.
ATGGTGCATTAACTAATGTTAACAAGCATGCATTTGGATGTTAATTATACATTAGTAAATGTTGAACTATGATTAATAAAGGCTGTACATGTACTGTTTATAATTAGGTCATGTTAGTAAATACTGATACATTAACTAACGAAACCCTGCTGTATGACCTTTATTTATTTATTTATTTATTTATATTATTTGTTTTATCAACCCTCTTCAAAATGTATTCCTTATAGACCTTTAATAGATATAATATCTCTATTCAACAGAAGGATGTTGGTCAGATATATCAAAAAATACATATTTGTAATAATACTCAGTAATAGCATCTTTTTGTTCCTCTTTGTTAAGCAATGGAAAACATTTTGCATGCTGTGAATTCTTTCACCATCTCACCATTGGAGTATATGATCTGTGGAAAACTTTATGAAAGATTACGATTCAGAGAAAGAGTTGGGCATTTTGCCACCGGTGGTGCTTTGACGTTTGCCCGGGTCATCAGTCAAGCATCCCGAACACAAGCTGGGAGGCATAAAAAAGCCCTGCCAGCACCTCTCGACAAACCAGAGCGAGCACTTCCGAATCCGGCTGCGAGGAAAGAACGCTTGAAAAATCAAAACGAATTTCCAGCTAATGCACGCAGATGAAGCTCTCTTGTAGAGCGCACGCCTTTGTGTTTCATTGGAAGATTTCACAAGCTGAAGCTGAGAGCATTAACCACTACTAGCCTCGCTGAGGATTCCCCGCTGCTTTCAATAAAGTCCTATTTTCCGCAGAGAAGGGTATAATTCTATTCTAATGCATGCTTTGCTCCAATGATAAGCTTCCCCCATTGCGTGCACTAAAACGAAGGGTACGCAAACCCACCGGAAAGGAACTTTATGAAAACAGCTGCTTGAAAATCTTAAAGATTGTTTCAATGCAGGGTAAAAAAGCCTGATGCAAATAAGAAAGCGCCTATTGACTAAAGCTTGCTGATTAAATACAGACCCAATTCTATCTGGGACTCGTGTAAAGCAATTGTATAATAAGTGCCGGTGCTTATGAAACATTAATGGCATTCCTAGCATATCAGAAAAGCTGGGATCGGCATCTTAAAATTCATTATTATTCAAATATGTGGCTTTGCAGGCCCACTCAGTGATATTTTCCGCAGCCTTTGTCGGATTAATCACAGGTGGGAATTACAAAACTGTCTGTTTTTTCCTCATTTACTCTAAGAGAAATGCAATGCATGGCTGATGCTTATTTAGCAAATCATTTTAGTCACTTTTAAAGGATTTATTTTGTCGTACTGTCATGTTGTCCCCCCCCCCCCCCTTCCACCCCCCTGTGGAAAGTACTTATGCATTTATTTCGATTTTGACTTTAATCTTTTCTTATTCTTTACACATTGAGGTGTGTAAAAAAAGTCTTTTTTTAAGAAGATCTGTCAAAAATAGTAATAGTAATAGTAAATGCAATAAAATAGTAATGCAATAGTGATATTGTAAAATAAAAATACACATTGCTCTAGTCCTGAATGTGATGTGATGGTTCATTGTAATTAGTAATGCACCAATACCAAAACAACAACAAAAACAACAACAAAAAAAATCTAATTCTGACGCAGAAATTTTGAATATAAGCTGATACTGTGGCTTTTGTGGAGCTTGCATTCTCATGGTGTTTTGAATGAGATATTTTTGCTTAATTTTGTTAATTTATATATTTTAGGTTTCAATTAGTGATTAAATGCACACTAATATGCTAATAACAAAAACTAAAATCTAATTGAAATAACCCAATTTCCCAGTTTACAGTTGTCAGGTGTCTGTTCTGTGTTTCCCTCGTGATGTCATTCTTTTGTTCTGTTTCCCGCCGTTTTCAGTGTTCATTTATTCCACCTGTGTCTCACACCTGTGTATCATCTGTCCCATTAGCCCTCGTGTATTTATACCCCTCTGTTTGGTTCAGTCCTTGTCCGGTATTGTAGTGTCTATGCGTCGATGTGTTGTCTGCCCATGCTGTCGTCACCCCATGTCCTCCTAGAGTTTCCTGTATCTTCCAGTGCCCTTGTATGTAGTAAGTGTTTGTAAATAAATTCGTGTTTGTTAAATCTCATGTTTCTGTGCCTTTATGTCCCTCAATCGAGCGTGACATAATACCAAACAAAAAAGTTGCGGCGTGTTTTCCCCCGTTTTTCATTTTTATAGTCTTTTTTGCCCCTCAGTGTTTTCTTTTCATCTCCCCCGTGATCCCATGAACCCCATCCACCACCCCGAAATTCCTCACCTCCTGCTGGAGCAGGGGGAAAGCAGCCCTGAGGACCATACAAGTACGTACTTGCTAATATCGACTGTCACCAGCTATCCGGGCGACGTGCTCTGCATATCTTTCAACACCGCTCGCAGAGCACAGTCGCCCGAAGATGGTCCTCAGGGCAACATCGCCGCTTATGTGGAGTGGACACTGGCGAGGAATGGATCACCATTCACCCCCTGCATGGAGGAAGACCTCGTCAGTGCCACTCCCGACCCACTGACCAGCCAAGCACCACCCATCTGCAGGGAGCGCTTGCCCACCGCAGACAGAGAGCCACCCCCGGTGTACGAGCCATCGCCACCTAGAGCGAAAGAGCGGAGATACACTGAGCAGGAGGAGCTCAATTCACCGTCTGACCAGGTGCGTGAGCCGGCAACACCGCTGAAAGGGGGAGTCCTGGCGGACCTCAGCGAGGATGGCGACAGTCCCGCCCACGCCCCCTCCCCCCTCTACAGATGGGCAGCTGCTGGACACTGGGAAGTTTCTCACAGACTTCTGGAGCGACGTCAGGCCCCTTCCGCTGTTTTAGTACAGCTATGATATTCTTCTGTGTCAACTGTTTCCACACAGTTTTTTTTAACCCTTGTTCCCCCTGATATCCCTAGCTCCAGAGTCGTGAGTAGCTTCCCACGGTCTCTAAGGACTGCAGCCAGTCAGCCAGCTCCAGCACTGCTGCAGTTAGCCAGCCCCCCCAGCTCGCGCTCAAGCTTTAAAAGTGGAGCTCGCTTTTGGGTGCTGCTTGCCAGCGTCGCCCTCTGGAGGGTGTCGCCCAGCGTCAGCTCCTCCAGCCTCCGAGCTGCCGACTCCACCTCGACCCTTCAACCCTAGGGCTTCACGTTGACTCACTCCTGTTTCCCGCCGTTTTCAGTGTTCATTTATTCCACCTGTGTATGTAGTAGATGTTTGTAAATAAATTTGTGTTTGTTAAATCTCGTGTTTCTGTGCCTTCATGTCCCTCAATCGAGCTTGACAGAATACCGGACCCAAAAAGTTGCGGCTTGTTTTTCATTTTTATATTCTTTTTTTGCCCCTCAGTGTTTTCTTTTCATCTCCCCGGTGTTCCCATGAACCCCATCCACCACCCCGAAGTTCCTCACCAGTACATGCAAACAAGATGTAATAATCTGCATATCAAAATAGCAGTATTAAATGTGTTGCATACGTTTTTTTTTGTTCAATAAATGTCAGTGGGAAACAAACATATTTGATCATGTCCTTTCAAGATGTAGCATTTTGACTCTAGCACAACACAAGAGCAGAGTATTATAATTATCTGGTCAAGAAAGCTTGTGAGTTTGTTATATTTGCTTGGCAGGATTGCTAAATGTTTGCTTTGTCTGAATGTGCTTAAATCCATAATAAAGAAACATTCATTTAATACATCACTGGCAGTATATGTGCACCTCAACAAACCAACAAAAAGCAGCTTAATGTGTTTACATACTGGGTGAATTTGGACAAAAATCTAGCTTTATTAATGTAAGTTGTTTCTGAACTTACTCACTTGAGTTGAAAAAAAAATCACTTGAGTTGACCACCAGTATTGTTGGCTTATTATTAGACATAATCAGGTTAAGAACATGCACTCATTGTTAAATGAAAGTTCAAATAAACAGCATTTATTTGAAATGAAATGCTTTTTGTATGATTTATGGAACAGTGGAACAAGAAATTATTATTAAAGATTATTGTTTAAAAAAATATATATATTTTTTTTATTTTTAAGTGATCTATTCCTTTAAAAATGGAGACTGGCTGTGTGCTATTATTATTATCATTACCCATTCTTTTCTCAGTGCAGTGTTTTAGTCGCTCAGCATGGCAGTAAGAGACAAAAGAATGACACAATAACTATGTTTAGAATGACACATCAAGGATCACGAGTGCCAGGTCTTCTTTAATAAAGATAGAGGGGACAGTCTTATGAACTTCTGGGTGATTGAGAGTGAACGTTACAAGTCACAACTGACCCATTTCCTTGAATTCATCCCAGGCAGACTGAAGCAACCCTTCTGCTGGTTACTGATCTCATTAAAGCCTGCCGCTGCTGGAGTTCTGATGGAGTCAGCACAAATAAAACACTGCAGATAATTTGAAAAAAATACATTGTTTTCAGTCCACATGGTTTGTACTCAGCATCTGTAATGGATGGCGCAAAGTGCACACTCAGGTGAATATCAAATTTCCAATTCAGATGCACTAGCCGCAGCAACAGTTCTCTATTTTTCACCATTTCATTATAGAAAGCCAAAGTTCTGCACATGCTCCGCTCTGTCAGGCCCTTGTTACGGGCAGGCTCATTGCTATGCATAGAAAAAGCCATCTTTATGCTTCCAATTGGTCAATTTTTGCTTTAGGTCAGACATCTGTCTTTGTTAGAAATTAATCTGCTGATCCCTGTAGAGGCACCTTGGATTTTTAATTAATTGTGTGGAGGCGTCAATAAGAGGAATGGAAATGCCAGCGGTAGGCTTGCTGAACTTGTGCTTTTCCTCCTGATTCGGCTTTCATGACTCTCACTGGCTTGAAAGTTATTTCAGCACGCTGAATGGAAATTAAATAAAGCAGCTCTCGATAATGGGGATTTGCTGCTTGTGTAACACATTAGAAATGCTTCCTTGGATTTTCCAGGTCCTCAGTCATTTTCAGTGGTTCACTTGCATGACAACAACTGCGTTCTGCTTGGAAGGTTCACTACAGTGTTGACTTTGTCTCATTTTATCTGCTTCACTGTTTATCCAGTGACCCTTGAGTAGATGTCGAACAAAGGCAACTTTTCTTCCAGCAAAGAAGAAGAAAAGTTAGTTTCGCTTGACAGAAATCTCGGGTCACCATTAATCTACAAACACGACATGGAGACTTTTATTCATTCACCGGGGGAAATATTAAAGAAGACAATGTAGAACAGAGAACAATTTGTAAGTGACAGGTAGGGAGATATATTTGCCCACAGGCAGTGAGTTTTCTTCCCATGTGTCAGTCGAACCTTGATTTACAGTGACTTTTGTCAGGGAAAAAAATGAAGCTTTTGTCAGGAATGATTGAGCTGCGATTGTGCGCCATTTTCAACTCGTGGATGAGAACAAAGATTCTGTGTCAATAGTTTTGTCAGTAAGGTGTAGGTAATATGTTCTACTATTATGTCTGCTCTAGAATATTGATTGATTTCTTCTAACAGTTCGTTGCATTTCTTTCAGTTGAAACTACATCTTCCAATATGCATCTTCCAATATAATCCATTCACTCACTTTATTAGGTACTTTATTTTCCGTTTAACTGCTCTTTACATTCAGGCATACAGGTCAAGACAATTAGCTGAAGTTCAAACTGGGCTGGGCGAATGGGAAGGGGGAAGAAGGGGAATTAATTTCAAAACAGACAAGCTAATCTGAGTATTTAAGAAACTGCTGTTATACTGGGATTTTTATGCACAACCATCTCTAGGGTTTATAGATAATAGTCAAAAAAGAAGAATAAAGCATCAAGTATGTGGTAGTTATGTGGGTATAAATACCTTGCTAATGGCCAGACTTTTGAGCACATAGAAATGCAAATGAGAGTAATATAAGCACTAATTACAAATAGGGTGTTCAGAAAAACACCCCTGAATGCACAAACCTTGAAGCCGATGGGCTACAGCAGCAGAAGAGTACATCAGACACCACTCTTATCAACTAAGAACAGGTGCTTCAGGGTAAATTTCTCACATGCACATGAAAACTGGACATTCCAAGACTGAAAAAAATAAAATAAAATTCTTGTTCTGATGAGTCTTGATTTCTGCTGCACTGTTTTCCATTTCCATTTGGGGGAACTAAATCTGCTCCTACTATAGAGCAGGTTATAATCCAGAATGTCTTAATCCAGTGTTTTAAGACATACAGATTCAGATAAATAATGTTTGTGCAATTCAGTTGTTGTCTACAGTAGGTCTGTGGATATTTCTAGGCCTTTTTGATATGTAGCACTAT
>CAIGQW010054109.1:14158514-14180887 GCA_903798125.1 Danio choprae
TGCATAAAAAGTTTCCCGTTTTTGTCTGAAAATGTTATTTAAACATCTACGTTTACACTAGTGCAGCAGTTCTCAACTCTAGTCCCTGGGGTTGTGTTTCAGTATAGATGAACCAAAACACACACTTTAAAAAGCTAAGCACATTTGTTCCCTGATCTTCTTATATGACCATTTTGCTGAGTTTTGCTTCATTATTGTGATGCACGTTCAAAGAAGCAAAATGTTAAAGCTATTATTTAATAGCCTATCAAAGTGTTTTCTATTTGTGTTAAGTTGTGAAATTGTCAATGTGCTCTCCATCTTTCTTCTCTCTGCCCTCATTGTTGTGACAATTGTGAAACCCATCCGTATTATAAAGTTACAAGCCGAGCGCTGTAGGGGCAGAGTGCCATTTATTTTGAAGTGATTTTTTCTCATGTTTCTTGGTTCAGTTAAGGAAACCCACGCCAACACGGGGAGAACATGCGAACTCCACACAGAAATGCCAACTTACCCAGCCGAGGCTTGAACCAGCGACCTTCTTGCTGTGAGGCGATTGTGCTACCCACTGCGCCACCGTGCAGCCCTATTTTTTTATGAGAAATGTTTGATTTGCTTTAAATTAGTGCTGGGCAAAGATTAATCACTACTAATCGCATCTGAAATAAAAGTTTGTTTTGTCATAAGATATGTGTGTGTATTAAAAAAAATAAAATAAATATATATATATATATATATATATATAATGTATATTTGAGGGGCCTCACAGTGGCGCAGTGGGTAGCACGTTCGCCTCACAGCAAGAAGGTCGCTGGTTCGAGCCTCGGTTGGGTCAGTTGGCGTTTCTGTGTGGAGTTTGCATGTTCTCCCTGTGTTGGTGTGGGTTTCCTCCGGGTGCTCCGGTTTCCCCCACAAGTCCAAAGACATGCGGTACAGGTGAATTGGGTAGACTAAATTGGCCGTAGTGTATGAGTGTGAATGGGTGTGTATGGATGTTTCCCAGAGATGGGTTGCAGCTGGAAGGGCATCCGCTGCGTAAAACATATGCTGGATAAGTTGGCGGTTCATTCCGCTGTGGCGACCCCAGATTAATAAAGGGGCTAAGCCGAAATGAAAATGAATGAATGAATGAATGAATAATGTATATTTGATACACACACATACATAGAGACAAAACTATACAAAACATAATTTTGTATACACAAGCATATACACAAATATTTTACATCTAAATATAAATAAACATTTTCTCAAATATAGGCATGCCTGTGTGTATTTATATATACATAATAAATATACACAGTACGCACATTTAAATTGTGTCAGAACAAACTTTTATTTTGGATGCGATTAATTCCAATAATTTTTTGCCCAGCACTTGAAATATATTCGTTTATAAGCCTAGTATAGTTATATTGTTGTCATCAATCATGAAAATTATTATCATTTGTGTTTGATTTATTAATAATATATTTATATTTTCAGATTTTATCATGTTTTGAATTACTGTTGTTTAACAATAAATCATGCCTAATCACGTACAAAAAAGTTTGTTTACATTATTTAACATTTTACATCTATATACTTTATATTATATATAATTAGGTGATACATAAACATGTAAATAAACTTTCTATACATGTATATCTTGCTTTTTTATTGGATCTTGCTCAGATCTTCATGAATATAAATTGTCCTCCAAGTGCCTTTTTTCCCTCCCAACACAATTTAATAGCCTATTAAGTTTTAATTAATGATGTAATTTAATTAGTATTTTATTAGTAATTTAATGTTTGTATTTATAATACAGTATTGTACTAGTTTGATAGCTATTTTTATCTTCTGATATGCATTTTCTGACATGAAAGTGAATGAGGATACATAGCCTAAATACATAGAGGTTTGAGACTTGATGACACTGTGTATATGTTGCGAAGTTCAAGAAACTACTTTCATTATGAATTACGTTAAAAGGTGAAATTCAGCATACTTGTTGTAAATGTGACTTTGAGCTTAAAGTACTGCAAGTGTCTCCAGCAGAATAATTAGAGGGTAAAAATACATGATAATATTGCTTTGTGTTTTGCCTCACGCAGCGTGAATCCTGTGGTAACCGGTTTAGACGGAAGAAATGTAAAATTTATGGGCTCTTAAATGAGCACTTTGGGGAGTGTGGATTTATGTCCTGCTGAGGTGTTTAAGAACAAGCGCGTCTTAATCATGACAATGTCCGGGTTTTCAAGAAAGTCCTTGAATATTTATGCCTTTGTAGGAAAACATAACAACTCAAATACATATATCTAGGTAAATCTCATAAATCCAGATAAGAACATGTCCAGGTCATAAAGTATGTGTACCAAAATAAACCATAATATATATTTTTTGACAATTAAGTAGATGATTACATCCTTACCATAATGTAAACTGTATTATTTAGAATTAAATAACTGAAATAGAAGGGATAATATTATTTTTTCAGGGGTCCTTCTTATAGTACAATTATAATTATATATATTTACATGCATATTTGCATCAATGTGTCTATTTAATGTAAAAATTACTAATTACCAAAAGTACTTATACATTAACTAATATTAATGAAACCTTATTGTAAAGAGTGACTTAAATAGTTAATGTATTTACTAATGTATTTACAGCATTTATTAATGCCTTATTATTATCTAAATTCATGGTTAACAATAGTTAATGCACCGTTAGTTAACATGAACTAACAATGAACAACTTTATTTTCATTAACCAACATGAACAAATATGGTAATAAATGCATTGTTCATTGTTTGCGCTCATGTTAGTAGATGCATTAACTAACACAACCTTAACTAATTAACTAATACAACCTTATTGTAAAGTGCTACCACTATTTCAATAGTATTTTAATGTTAAATGTGTAATTTAACAAACAATAAGAATAATATTGATACATTGCAATGGAATAACTGTAACTGTATAAAATACTATTTATATATTGTTACATACTTTTAGATATTATATTATACATTAGAAATTATACACGTATTATTATACACGTATATATTATGGTGAATGTTTAATTGAATGTAGTATATATATATATATTCAGTGAGAACTAACAAAAGCATGAATGTTTTATTGACAAAAATAAATGAAAGCTATGAAAATTTTTGCTACTCTAATAACTAAAGTTAAGAAATAATACAATGATGTAGAGTGTTACCTTCATACTGTACTTATAGTTGCTTTATAGTTTTTCTTCTTGTTCAGATATGACCTGGGCATATTTTGTAAGATTTACCCATCCTTGCTTAAAGATTTTAAATACTCAATCTGTCTAATTTGTCATGTAAAGCATCTAAATAGCTCACAGAATAACATCCACACATAAATATCCATGACACAACCTCAAAATCTTCAGAAAATCCATCCGTATCCTCGATACCAGCATACTGAGCATGAAAAATGAATTCTGTGACCGTACAAAAAAAGTTCTATAACAAAGCCTCGACCTCATACTTACATTATCTTCATGCACTTTCATGTTTCTTTGTGCATGTCAGAACACTCTTCTCTTCTGATGTAAAAGTACAGTGATACGCCATCCGGATTGGAAATTCCGGCTTCGAATTTAACATTAAGCATGCACGATGAGCTCTCTCAACTTACAAATGATGTAAAACACCAAACGAATTAGCCTGAATCAGAACGCAGTTGTTTCTGATAGAGATGTGACTGAATATTCAACCGGCCCTCATACAGCAGACTATAGCAATCACCCCGGCACTATCAGAGGAAGATTTCCAGAGTCTCCGGAGAGTTCGCCTGTACAGACTGTATCACACACACCATACTCTCCTGTGACCCGTCGCCAGCGTACCCGGAATATCAAGAGAAATAGCACAGATGATTGCGGGAGATTGCGGCGTGCCTCCTTTAATGGCTTGGAAGCAATGGCTCTAAACCATTTCTATTTTTCACTGGCAAGTACTTTCCATTGCTTTTGTCATGTGCGAGCTTCACTCGGCCTAAGGGAATGAGCTGCTGTGTGGATACATATTTATGGGCCTTTGTGGGTAATGTTTAAAGCATGTGCTGTGGTCAGAAAAACAAACACACCAAACAAAAAAGGAATAAATTTATTTATTTATTTTGTTGTTTTTTTGAAGGATTTGGATTTTACATTTACATTTAATCATTTAGCAGATGTTTTTATCCAAAGTGATGTAGAAGTAAGGATAAAAGAAGCACTTCAGATCATATTAGTCATCAGTATATACATAACTGCTATGACAAGTCTTAGGTTTTTTTTCTTTCTGAGTATTTTGCACTGTCAATTCCAAAAAATAAGAAAAAATAAGAAAAAAAGACAGTATTATGTGACATAAGTACTTTTGTATGGGATCTGTGGCAACTTAAACAAAATAATCATAATTGAATAAATAATCAAAAATAAATAAATAAATACATAAAAATAAAATAATAATATTATTATTATTATTATAACAATAATGATTATCATAATACTACTACTACTACTACTACTACTAATAATAATAATAATAATAATAATAATAATAATATTACTACAACAATCAACTAAATAACAAACCCATGATTAGCACTTTGGCATGCAAAATGATTAATAATAGTTTTGTTTTGTTTTTCTTAAATGAAAACAAAAATGAAATAATAATATAATAATATCATAAACTAAAAAGCATTCACAATATTCACAGCTCCACTGTTCCATGCAAAGAAGGTCAAGAAGGGACAGATTTAATAAAACGAATGTCCATAAAACCTTTGTGAACTGTATGAATTAAGTACAGTAGGCCCACGTTTGAGGCTACTGTATACAATCATAAATCATAAAAGCATGACTACACACACATTTCAAAAACGGGGACAAAAATATTACAAAGTTAATTCAGTTCTTTTTGAAAGAATATGTTTAGGCGGAGCTTCTTTAAAAAATGTGACACCTTTTTTTCAACCAATTAACCAAGCAAGCAAGCAACCAGATATCAAACAAACAAATACATGTGAATTGTATGTAAGTCTTAAGTATTTCTGAAAGTACCATCATCATAAAGTTATTACACAAGCTATAAGAAATTCAAGCTACAAACATGGTTCCACTTACTTTAAAGGTGTGCTTGTGCTGCACCTTTTTAAAATACATGCCACTTTTCCCATTTATATTAAAGAAAGAAAATGAAAATATTGTATTGTGTAGCTAAGTACTTTTGAGGCTGCTGTAAACAGTCATAAACAGAAATGAAAATGACAAACACTAATTTCACAAAGCAATTAAATTTATTCACATGGTTCCACCTTGACATGGAAGAAAGTCAACAAGGGACAAAAATAAATACAAATGTACAATTTATTTATCAGTCCCAATCCAATTAATTCAGCATTCAGCAGTTCTCATCCTAACCCTAATTTATAAAACAATCCCAATAGGCTCGGTATAGCTATCGTTTCATATGTAAATGTTTGTGCAAATTCCCAAAAGTACATTTACTAAATCCTATTTCAGCAAAGACTGCCTCCAGAGAGCCAAACAATGCGCATGTACAAGCAAGACGATGTTGAAGCTGTATCTTTGAGGTGAAGAAATGCAGAAGACTAATTGCTGCGCATTCCCAAGTTAGGCCTTCATGTAGCGTAAATATGGTATAGTGCTGCTACAAAATGATACAAAAGGCCATTTAGCTGACGGGTATACAAACAACTATCAAACTAATTGCTTTCCATTAGTTTCTCTGATGCACTGGAACAAATAAGCACCAAAATAGAGAAGCTAAATGCAAAGTGGCGCTCACATGTTCATCCAAAAACAATGAACTCTTTTAGTAACACTTTATTTTAATGGTCCTCTTCAGACATTTTGTTGACTAACAACTTTGTTTGGAATTATTGTTTCTTTGGGGTAACAGACAAAGGGACAAAACGTTGTCTAAAATATATATGTTTCATCATGCAGTGGATATTTTTGAACTCTCATGATGCGTTTTCATTTTGAAAAAGTCAGTGGTAAAATTATATGTTTTTTACATAGGATGAAAACCACAATTACAATATTATCATAGATTATAAATATTGTACAACCCATACTGATTATTAATAAGTATTAATAAGTTAATACTGGAGTCTAAAAACTCGAACCCCTACTGAAAATTTATTTAGAATTATTTATAATAAACAATGTCAAAAGAGGACCATTCAAATTAAGTTTAAACTTGTTTTTAATGTTAAAAAAGTTTTTAACCCCATTAACTTTCTTTGTATTATAAAAAGCACCTGAAACTTTCATCATACCTTGTGTTTAAAAAAACAACAACAACATTATACAAGTTTTATTAAATAAATAATTACTTTATTAATGCTTCCCCCCCTTTCTTTGGTCTAGTCTGTCAAAGGTTAGGCTGAAGAAATTGAAGTGTGATGTAATTTTGGACAAAATCAAGCAACACAGGCTCATTGGTAATATTTGCCCAGGGATACATTTTTGAGAACCAAGAAATATGTGCTAATGGGTACAAGCCGGCAGAGAAGGATGGTTCCAGAAACCAGGTAAAACAAATGTAAATATGCCCCAGTAACGTATTTGAGATTGTCAAAAAAAGTACAAGAAAGCCTCTTGTGGAACTGTGAAAACAAAAACTGCAAGAAGATGTAGTCCAGGGTACATATTTCTCGGTTCTCAAACATGTATTCCTAGCCACATATTTCAAGGCAACACATTAGAGTCAAATAAAAGATTCTCCAACCACTGTCACTGATATTTTTTCCTACAATTTTCAAAAACAAAACAAGCATTCAATATATAATCTACACACATCAAATCTGTCATCAATTAAACATTAAAATAGTCTACCGATGTTTATACAGAATACTATACTTTCAAAATGTAAAAACAATTGAACAATGAATTAAATGAACAAACGAAAGATGAATTAAAATTGCCAAAAGTGACAGTTAAAGACATTTAGTGTTGTAAATCTGTTGTCACAACACAAAACGTGATACACACGTACCACAGTTGATACACATGCTTCTATATGTAAAATAAATAGACTATCTATCTATCTATCTATCTATCTATCTATCTATCTATACTCTCCTCAGAAGTGTTCTGTCAGCTTGAGGATTTTGATATTTTTTTTATACCCTGTACAGACAGCCAATCTGTCAATTATCCACCTGGGATAAAGAACATTCTTTGAGAGAGTCTATTGTTTCAAAGATAGATGGTGCGTCTGGCTGAGGTGCATATGAGCTTGTAAACAGAGAGAGAGTATTGAATATTTTGCCTTTGCACATGATTGTTCTTCCTATAGAGGCTTGATTTATGTACACAAACCACATGTGTTTACATATTTTAAATACTTTATTCTGGTCAATCAATCTATACCTGTATGACACGTAAAAACAGGAGGTCGGTGAACTCTGATGAATAAACATGCTGATGAATGTAGGCAGCAAAAAATGAAATGTTAAACCGTTCAGTCAATCTTAGACCTCCAAAGTCCAAGATGCCGTCATCATTTCCAATGTTCAATTTTTCACCGCGTGGAGTAATTGATACAGTGTTGTATCAGATTACGACCATGGGGAAGAGCTGACAGTCAAATAAAATATCTGACAGCTTGTCTCATTTCATTTTTCTTTTTGTTCCAGTTGGTGTAATGAGAATCCCAAAATTCAGTTATAAGTAATCAGTTTCCTGCCACTGCTGGATGATGGCACAACATGGCTATATTTCACTACAAACACAGCTAGTTAAAAAAAGCAACAACAACAACAACAATAACAATAATAATAATAATAAAAGTAATATAATTATTGAAGCATACAAAGATTAAGTTAAAATATAGGTAGACAAATAATTGTCTATAGAGGATGAGGGAGCTCTCAGATTTAATCCTAAATAAAATTGAATCTCTTTAATTGCAAATTAATTACATAAATTTAGGTTTGGGTTATTTTTTATTATTGTCCTTATACAGCTTGTTGAAATTAAATTGTTATTTGCATTTCTAAGAAAAGTAAGTTTAGTTAATTTTGAATTGGCGCAACATGAATAAAGCGTACATATAACTTTCAGTATTAAACTAAATTAAATCATAAGTTAGTCACAATGCTAAACAGGGTATGTAAATTGTGTAAAATAACAAAACTGAATTTGTGCATAGAAGTTGGTTCATGCATTGGAACTGTTGAAGTCATGCATTGCTAGAGTTCATTCTCAGTGCATTTTAATTAGTAGATGTAAGGGCGATTTTTTCAGCGGAAGGTGAAGCTGATGAAGAGGACAGCCAGCAGACACAGTTACAACACACACAGTATCTGGCCACACTTTGAATCCAGAAGGACACTGAGGAAAAAAAAAGACCAACTCACAGGTTGATCATTTACTGCAGCTATGAATGATATGAATTGCTGGGAGAAGCTCTGGTGAATAGAAGTGTAGGATACAATGTACAGAATATACAGTTATACAGAATTAACTGATTTAACACTTCAAGTAAAATGTAATTGTAATTTGTACTTTAAAAACAATGGATAGTTTCCCTTCTGCTTTTGTTTCTTATCACATTACTGCACAGAGATGTTGAAAAAAAAACAACACAAAAAAAAAAAAAAAACCCAAAGGTGTTGTATTTGTTCTGACACAGCCACACTTGAACGCATGGGTTATTTCCTCAAGGGTTAGTAAAATGGTAGTTCTGCCATTTTTTTTTCTAATGAAATAAAGGAAACACAACTAACAATAGTCCATAGTCAAGGCAAGAATAATCCTATAGCCATTATGTTTGACATACAGTACAGCTATGGAAGAAGAAACATAGACCACTTAAAGTTTCTCTGGATTATTAGGCATGGGTTTAAGAAAAATGTTAATGTAATTTATTAAAATAAAAAAAATAAATAAAAACGTTTTCACATCTCAAATAAAAAATATTGTCCTTCTGAGCATTTTTTTTTTCTTCAGATAATGTCAGTTGGTTATTATAGCAAAATAAATATAAACCAAATATATATTGTTTTAAGTCTTAGAAAGAAATTGTATTTAACTGTATTGTCTACACATTTATATAAATACAGCTATAGTCATGGCACCTTTCTTGTTATTAAATGCAATAATAAATGCTCTAAATAACGTTTTCTGCATTTGAGTAAAACACAATTTTAGTTTTATTCAGCAAACTTCTGATGTCATTTCTTCCTAATACAAAATTAAAATGTAGCTTTTTTCTGATAAAAAACTAAAAAGTGGCATGTTTATATTCACCTTTAAAGAACACAATACCAATGTTTTAATTTCAATAGCATTAAGAAATCAATATTTGGTGGAATAGCACTGATCTCAATCACAACAAATGAAAATATTTGCTATTCTGACTAATTGTCATAATCAGGAAGAAAAAAAAGGCTTTAAATGACTTTATTTTCAAAAGTATATATAAAAATGACAATTCCTACAAAGACAGACCATTCTATATTGAGTAAAATGTATATGTATTGCTATAATTTATGTTGATTAATTTTCAAAAGGAAGTTTTAGTTTAGGCAACATCCGCTTGTTTTGTTTGAGGTCTACATATGTGTGCACTCAGTTCTCAGTTTGAAATGTAAGACCACTCAGTGGTGCATTTTGGAAATCAGGGCATTGTGCATATTTCCATCTCTTTATGCAATGAAAAAAAAAAATGTGGATGAAGCAAAGTGATATTTGCCTGTGCAAGAATCCCAGGAGATCCGTGCCTGGTTGTAATGCCTGTAAAACATTCCCTTCAAGAGCACCAGCTCCCAAGAGGCATAAGAAATAAACTCTGTCTGCTTTTGGAAACTTCCCTCTGTTCCAGTAAATGTTTCCTTTTGGTTTGCTGAATATATTTATACCTCTTTGTATCAAGTGGTTTGGTAAGCTCGCTATAGATTTACTATTAACTTTTCAGCCTACTGATACACTTCACATAAAGATTCTGGATCTGCTTCAAAGGTAAAATAATAACTTTTTGATGCAAACAGGAGCTTTTCCCTCTTACTAGAAGTCAATTTACATACACCGTATGAAGACAAATGAATCAGTTTGACTGTGTCACCGCCATTCCTGACCTTTACAGGTAATCTGACAACCGCAGTGACTGAAATTCCCTGCCATTTCACAGTTTTGTCAGTGACATGAATACTATTATGTGATGCTAATTTTGGGGGTGTATTTTGGAGATCGTGTTGTGCAGATGGTGACACTGAATCTAAAGCAAGGAAATAACCAATCAGAAATGTCCAAATTACCCCAGATCAGAGTGATGCCAAACAAATCATTTTATTCATTGTTATAGTACATATATAAATAAATGAAGCCATTTTTTTACCATGATTTACAGCAGACCATTTAAATATTATTCAGTGTAAGAATAATGCATATAACTAAAATGTATTGTTAGTCATATTTACAACAATAATCAGTGGGTAGCATGATTGTCTCACAGCAAGAAGGTCACTGGTTCAAGACTCGGCTGGGTCAGCTGGCATTTCTGTGTGGAGCATTTTCTACCCATGTTGGCGTGGGTTTCCTCTGGGTGCTCTGGTTTCCCCCCCCAGTCCAAAGACATGTGCTATAGGTGAATTGGGTAAGGTAAAGTATGTGTTCCATAGTGTATGTGTGTGAATGAGTGTATATGGATGTTTCCCAGTGATGCAGCTGGAAGGGCAACCGCTGCGTAAAACATATTCTGGATAAATTGACGGTTCATTCCGCTGTGGTGAGCCCAGATTAAAAAAGGGACTAAGCCGAAAAGAAAATGAATGAATGAATCATTTGATGACATATTGAATTAATAATCATTAAAAATATATTAAAGGATCACAGTCCAGCCTCAAATACTATAATAATGTCATTTTAAATCTGTGTCCTTAATCACTTATTATTTTATGTAAATACAGCTCGGAATAAGTATGTTCTATTATTTTTATATGCATTTTTCAGTTATGCAGACTAACCTTTTTTACACATGTTGATATTGTACTGTTATTTAATATTATTTATATTTTCTATATTTAATTATATGCAGACAACAAAATAGGATGTCTGATTAGTCAAGCATAAAGCATAACGTAAAAATAATACATAACGTACAATAAAAATTGTCTAATGCATATGTGCCACTTTCATCTTATACACCAAATCTCTTATAAGAAACACACCACACACATACACACACACACACACACACACACACACACACACACACACACACACACACACACACACACACTTCTTTCCTCATATCTATCACAGAATATGCCTTAATAATGTTGTTAACAAGCAAAAATGAAATGAATTTATATTTAACATCCAATGACTATAGTGACTACATTCATTGGGCTTAACACTGACATAGAGAGGAGTGCATTTGCATTTGTTAAAAAATAAAAAAAATAAAAACTGGGGGTGAGACTATCTCTTGACTGAACATTAAATGATGAGGAGTGTTGAGGAAACCAGACAGATTTTTTTTTTTTTTTCAAATCAATTTAATAAGACTAATGGTGCAGAAATTTCATCGTCTTTCCATATCACCCCTCTCTCTCTCTCTCTCTCTTTCTTTCTAACACGTGTACATTTTTTTTTCTCCTCCACAAGGTGCCAATCAATCATTTCACCATTATACCAATCTATCTCAGGGTTGTCAATATTCCAGCAGAGCATGCAGGAGCAGCCAAGTCTCTTGCTGTCGCTCTGGCTCGTGTCCTCATGTGTCTGCACATGCCTTGAGTGCTCTGATACAAGGGCAAAACCTTGCTTCAAACACTGGAGGAAAAAAAAAAAAGATTCAAGACTAAAAGCCAGTTCACACCAAGGGCAACTACTGTTGATGTAGCTCTAAAAATCACTGTATATGCAAAAGAATAGTAAACAGATAATCATTCTAAATACAAAAGAATAGCCCACATCCATAAAAAAATGACACAGAAAACCAACATGGGAGAATAAATATGGGTTAACCCCATATGTTTGATCACGTAATATTTGTTTTATAATGTTCAAGCAAAAATCAAAGTGTTTGTTGCTTTTATGCATGTTCATTCATTCATTCATTTTCTTTTCGGCTTAGTCCCTTTTTTTAATCTGTGGTCGCCACAGCAGAATGAACCGCCAACTTATGCAGCATATGTTTTACGCAGCGGATGCTCTTACAGCTGCAACCCATCACTGGGAAACACCCATACACTCTCAATCATACACATACACTACAGACCAATTAGCTTACCCAATTCACCTAGCGCATGTCTTTGGACTTGTGGGGGAAAACAGAGCACCTGGAGAAAACCCATGTGAACACAGTGAGAATATGCAAACTGACCCAACCGAGGCTCGAACCAGTGACCTTCTTGCTGTGAGGCGATCGTGCTACCCTTGTGCCACCATGACGCCCCTTTTATGCATGTTGCACTTTGGGAAAAAAATAAATAAAAGAAAATAAAGCATTCATGGTGCCTTTCTCGAATGTAGTAGAACGACAATAAAAGTTAAGTTATAAAGAAATAACATTTTGTTTTTAATGTTAATGCTTTTTAATCACAAAACATATCATTAAGTAATATTATACATGTTCCTACAAATCAGCATTTTATTACAAATGTGATATAGATTTTAATATAATAGATCAACAAACAAGAAGTTGATACTGAGCGAGTTGATGCAAAATTGTCTCTTTTCTGTTTTGTCAACGAAAATATTTCTAAGTACAGCCAGAGCTTAACATTTGTGTTAGAAGATTAAATATACTTTTACTACCGACACTTACATAAATAATGTTTATGAGTACACACACCAACCTGATCACTTTATTCGAAAGATTTCAGAAAAAAAGTGTTTAGGTAAATGAATCAGTGATCAATTCATAAAGTCACATGCTTTATTTCTAAATGAATCAGCTATTTTTTAACAAATCATTTCAACAGATGAATTAAGGAATCACTCATTAAAATGCCCTCCTCATTCCTGCCACCCACACCTAAACCAGTCAAGAATTCTGCACAAAAACACACAGCAAAGTCTGTTTAATCAATAGTCATACGAGAAAAACATTAACAGCCAATCAAAATCCACCTTGCTTTAGAAAAGATGACAAATGACAAAACTGCGGAGTACGCTTGAAATAAACAGAACACTTGTGGTTGTCAATACATTTGTAATTATCATTATTACAATATTAGTATTGTATATGAATATGCTTATACGGGCAAACATGAATGCACGTATCTATTCTCAGACCAGATGTTTTTAACAGAAACATTGAGTGATTTTCCCCAGCATAAAGTGTTTGGGTAGTACTCATGAAGATATTTATCAAAAGCTTTAAATTAGCTGTCCTTTTAATTGCAGTCTTTAAAATGAATGCCCTTACATGCTGCTGAGAGATACGTGCACCTAAATGAAGAAGCTCCGCTGCAAATATTTGGTCTCAGAGCTATTTATCACGGTCTTGCATCTCCAGTCTGGTCGACTTCCTCTGGTCGACACACACACACTCTCACAAGATCAATGTTTGTTTTAATTTAAGCATGAACCCTTGAATACCTGATGAACCTGAGATTAATTTCCGCAGCATGTGTTGCTTGTAAACTTTGTTGTTTATGACACACGCCAATAGCAAATCACCCCCCTTGGCTGAAGTACTTATCCACAGGCCTCCCAGTGCTGTGACTCTTTCAGCAGAATTAAAGGAACTTTATGTCCACAAAACAAATGGTGGCTTCACACGGTGACTCCCATGAAAGATGGCAGCTCCAAAGGCATATTTCTTCCAGACTGAATGTGGTGGATGATGAATGTTAGGCGACGGCAGCTTCTTTTCTCGACCGTAGAGATTTTCGGCTGATACTCATCTCAGCCAACGGGGCGCTACGACCGTCCACGCAGGATGAAGATTTTCACCCTTATGTCACCTTTATGTGTCGCCTCCGGGTTTGCTGTAATCCATAGACAAAGACAGCGTGCCGCGACCAGCATCTTGGAATGTGTTGTGCAAATAGAGCAGGATATCAAAACGTGACACGAGCTGAGCCTTTTCATCTTCAATATATTTTCAGATGACCTTTTCCTGGTTATGGGACTGGATCGACTGCAAATTATGAAAATCAAAAAACTGACAGCAGACATTTAAACCGTACCGTGATTCCTTCCCAATTCTCATATATATCTTTTTAATTAACTACACGGTTATAATTGTGGCGTTCAGCAAGAAAAGCATGTCGGCACAGACACATTTTGACATTTAAGACATATATATTTTTTGAATCATTTCTAGGTTTGCTGTCTTTTGCGGTTCAGAAGGACTTCAAGAGAGACAGAAAAACCTTTGTGAACAGAAAAGCATATAATTTGATTTGTTTTTGGGTCAATGATGTAAGAGTGCCTATGGAAAAAAAAAGGGTCTGTAGAGGTCTTTTCTCCCATATTACTTTCCCTCCCTACTTTTTCTTTTTCTGTCAGTTAGTAGTGTACACTTGTTGGAACATATGTCTTAAAAAGTATAAACAAACCATACTATAATCCAAATATGCATTTCAACATGCTCTATTGCTCTATTAAGCATTCAATTTAAATCATGATTAGTGTTATTATAAAGTGTTATTAAAGACACCTGAATAATTGTGTACTAATACCTAAATTAAAGAATACTTTAGTGTGAAGTAATGATTTGTGACTGCATGAACTAATAATGCGTATCTGTGGCGCAATGGGTAGCACAATCACCTCACAGCAAGAAGGTCGCTGGTTCGGCTGGGTCTGTTGGCATTTCTGTGTGGAGTTTGCATGTTCTCCCCGTGTTCGCGTGGGTTTCCTCCGGGTGCTCCGGTTTCCCCCACAAGTACATGTGCTATAGGTGAATTGGGTAAGCTAAATTGTCAGTAGTGTATGTGTGTGAATGAGTGTGTATGAATGATTCCCAGTGATGGATTTGCAGCTGGAATATAGGATAAGGGTGGATAAGTTGGATAGGTTGTTGGTTCATTCCGCTGTGGTGACCCCAGATTAATAAAGGGACTAAGCTGAAAACAAAATGAATGAATGAATGAATGAATGAATGAACGAACTAATAATAAATCAGTGCCGTTATGGATGCATCCTCACTTTTGAGTTAAACATAAATAATTTGGAACAATCATTTAAACGTCATTCAGAGTACTGGATGACACATATGACAGTTTTAAATTATTTATATTTCATTCATTCACTGTACTACTTATTCACATGTATGTTTGATTTATTTTACCTCTAAATGTTAACAAAAAGGATAGTTCACACAAAATGTTTGTCTCAAACTTGTTCCAGTTTCTTTCTTCTTTCTCCCATAGCCATTAATTTGTATATTTCTACCCCTACTATAGATGTCAGTGAATACCGGTTTCCAACATTCTTCAAAATACTTTGTTAAAAAAATATATATGAATCAAAAAGGTCAGTGACACCTTGGGGTTGAGCAAAATAATACAATTTGTTCAGTGATCTCTTAACCACGTACTAACATTTAGGTAATATGCATCCAGTCTTAGTAAAGACCTCAAGACAAAGACATTTCAAAATAAGACTTCCAAAAATCTTTTTGAACAAAGACTCCATCAAACAGCCTTGGTGTTCAGGTCTGCAGATAAATAAATTGTATGTTGGCAGCAGAAGCCAGAAAACCTTTATGCTGAGTTCATTCCAATGGGATTCGCAGGCAATGACATGGAAGGTAAGACGTCGATAGGAGAATACCAGAGTCCCGGACTCGTGAATGCAACAAAAACACATTCAAGATCTTCAAGTGATAAACATATGTTAACAATAACCATCGGCCTGATGTTATGGTTTGTCCAATGACAAACACAAAACAGGGCATACACAGATAATGGAAAATGGTTTAGTTCCATTTAAAATTATAAAGCACTATTGGCGGCGTGGTTGTTCAGTGCAAGCCTCACAGCAAGAAGGTCACTGGTTCGAGTCCCAGCTGGGCCAATTGGCGTTTCTGTATGGAGTTTGCATGTTCTCCCTGTGTTCGCGTGGGTTTCCTTTGGGTGCTGCGATTTTCCCCACCATCCAAAGACAAGCGATACAAGTCAATTGAGTAAACTAAATTGGCCGTATTGTGTTTGTGTGTGTGTGTGTGTGGGGGGGGGGGGGATGAGTGTGTATGGGTGTTTCCTAGTACTGGGTTGCAGCTGGAAGGGCATCCGCTGCGTAAAATATATGCTGGAATAGTTGGCGGTTCATTCCACTGTGGTGACCTATGAAATAGAGACTAAGCCAAAGGAAAATGAATGAATGAATGAAAGCACTATCTTTTCTATCACGTACAAACTGTTGTTAGTTACAGATTACAAATTGCATAAACATTTCAATAATAAAAATCTATTAGATTACATTTAGCTAATGTATTCAGCATTACTGTCTGTAATTTTTAAAAATTTTTAAACTGTATTTTTTTCAGCACCCATCATAACATAGAAAAATGTATATTTATTGTCTCTTTAAATGGTTTGTACAAATAACTATGCATAAACTCCTGTCTTACAGTGCAATGCAGGCAAGCCCCATGTCAAGTCCTAGCATTTCAGCAGTAAGCGATGCACTAAAACTTTCCTCATTAAATTTTGACCAGCTTATATTTTCCCTCGTTTTGTTCTTCCTGTGACACGTGCATTGTAGCACATCTCTCATGCAGGGATCAGGTCAAGTGCTGAATGCACCTACATATTCAAACGCCTGTCCCCCGTGTTAGAGACAAACACCAGGGACACACTTCCAGATGGTGGGTTTCACGGTAAACTGGGTTATCCCTTGTTCTTTCCACAACACATTAGTCAAGTTACTACATGCTGAGGCAATGACGGACCAGTTATGTATGTATGCATTTTTATTCCGTCTCTTCTGAGTCCAAAATTCTGCGCTCAGAAAAAACTTCATTACAGACTCATCTTTGAACGACTCCACATAAATCAAACATAGTTGGAAAGAAGGCCGTAGCACAAACAGTGCGTCTGGGGAGAGCTTTGGCTTTTAAATTTGGCGACAACGAAAGAAAACATATCCACGGGTCAAGCTCTTGAAGTCTTTTGGGACAATCAGGAAAGCAAAAACCTGCCATTGAGCAGACGATTTGATCAGCCAGCCCCAGCCTCGCTCCCTATTACCGACTGGAAATGGGCCGTTCCCGAGAGGACCAAGGCTCATTGAGCAGCAGAGGTAGATGCAGTAATTATATCTCAGGCTAACCCCCAAATCACTCCTCATTAGTCTGGGCTAGACCTGTGCCTCAAACCCTCGATATGTCACTATGCGCTTGGAAAGGCCTTAATCCACCTCCTCTTAGTTTTGTGAAGCTTTGTATTGTCTCTGGCTAATCCATTAATTGCATGTTTTGGTGTTGGCTGACGTTTGGATGAACGTCAACCTGTCTATTTTCAGATATGGAAGGGTCTTTAGGGATTTGCTTTCATTTTCCATTTGAAGTCGTTAGCATCGTCACTAGCAGACTCATTATATACAGTCATCTGGTATGACAGGACACCAAACCAAATACCACCCACCAACAGAGCTTTGATTAAAAACAAAAGCTGTTCACAGCTCACCAGCACCACACTTACAAAGAGAAAACACACACAAAGTGCCATTATTACAAGATTTTTAAAGTTACTAAATTGGTGTTGGAGGTTTTCTATAATAGGTAAATCTTAGCTGCAATGCATTTTTGTGATATTTTGTAAATATCAATAACTATAGAGAAATTATGGGTAAGCCCACGTGGAATCTGCAGGATAAGTTTTCCATTAACCAATATTATATAAAACGTGCTTTCTTCCTCTCATGAAAATAATAAAAATAAATGTAGGTTGTTGTATATACTGTAGTCAACAAAATAGCCTTTTTTATCAAAGATGTAGATGTGTTATCCAAACAGAGAAACTGTTATAATTGACTTGCCCTTCGCTTGATCTAAACCTGTTTGACTTTCCTCTGTTTATTTTAAAGAATGCTGCAAACCTGTAACCATGGACTTTCATAGTATTAGCTTTTTCCTACTATGGAAGTAAGCTGGAAGTAAGAAAAGAAAGAAAAGAAAGATGTATATTGTTGGCCAATTAATTTGGCAGATAACAGAGTATGACCAAAATTGTGACACTGACAGGTGAAAGGGAACACACACTTCAAGCCATTCTGTAGCCCAACTCTTATATTAAATAACCATTTCAGAAGTTGCATCCCATTGTCATCTAAAGAATTTTAGCAGATTAATTGATCACCAACTGACCTGAACCCCACTTAAAGTTATTGAGATATGCTAGAAACATATTAATAACTGCAATAAAGATCCAAATCCAAAAGTACTTTCTTCCAAACAGCAACCAAACCAAAAACCAGCCACCAACTGAGCTTTAATTGAAAAATACAAATCTTTTTAGAGCTAACAAGCACCACACCACCCAAAGTTAGATGTAATTATTTGATGAATGCAGCTTAATAGCCATCCCAATTGCCATGGCAAAGAGGAAACGGATAGGGATCCAGCATAAATGAGGTTAGAACTAAGTCACATGAACAGGAGAGGATGGAAGGGTCAGGTGCTTTCTTACATGTAGCGCTGTGGTGCCGACGTAGCACAGACCTTTTAATCACATCTGTGCTGCGGATGCTAAAAAAACACACCTGCAGGCCTGTGCACTGAAGGCCTGAGCTGAACAGGGAAAAGAAGAGGGCATACAACATGCTAACTAGAAACTTCAGACACAAACAACCTGAGCACCCTGGCCTTTGCCATATGTCGAGATGTTTTACAATGAAATCTAGTGATACTGTTAGCAAGTTCAAAATAAAATAAAATAAAATAACTATAAAAATAATAATGTTTCCAATTAAATAGTTTGGCAGTTATATAGTTAAGCACAAGAATGTGTTGATTCTAATTAACATTAACATCAGAATTATGCAAATACGAAAACCATTTGTAAAAGCATATTTTTAAAAAATATTTTATCTTATGGAGAGAAGTCAGCTGTTATATATTATTTATTTATTCATTTACCATTTCATACTGATAATTTGAATAAAAGTTTTATACAGTAAGTTCCACCTGTCACGCAACGCTCTCCACAAAGGCACGAGACACAATGATTATTAAAAATACAGGGATTTATTAACATAACACTCACTGGAAACACTGGAACATCGACTCACAGGAATCATGGGGTAAAGACAATGTTGAATGACGATCAACACCGGACAAGAGACTAAGGCAAACTAAGGGGTATAAATACACAAGTACTAATGGAACTGATAACACACAGGGGAGGAACACAGGTGAAACTAATGAACATTAAGGAACGACAGGAAACAGAACAAAGGAGCACATGGAAACGTCCTCGCGCCTTCAACACAACAAAAGGTGAAGCTCGAGGGACGAGAGAGCCTTGCGGAGCTGGTGGGTTGACGGGCCACAGCGGAGACGAGGGAGGGGTGAGCCAACGTGGAGCCCTAGGGTCAAAGGGCCGAGGCGTAGTCCGCAGCTCAGAGGCTGGAGGAGCTGACGCTGGGCGACACCCTCCAGAGGGCGACACTGGCAGGCAGCACCTTAAAGCGAGCTCCACCTCTGGAGCTTGAGGGCGAGCTGGGGGGCTGGATGACTGCAGCAATGCTGGAGCTGGCTGACTGGCTGCAGTCTTTGGTATGAGTACAGGTGGAGAGGGTGGGAAGACACTCACAACTCTGGAGCTTGGAGCATCGGGAAAATCAGAACTAGGAAACTGTCTTGGAACAGTAGACGCGGAGATACATCTTTGCTGTCTGGAAACAGCGGAAGGGGCTTGACTTCGCTCCAGAAGTCTATGAGCAACTCCCCAGTGTCCAGCAGTTGCTCATCTGAAAAGGGGGGGGGGGGTGTTTCTCTCGCATCGCCTCCGTCAGGACTCCCCCTTTCGGCGATGTTGCCAACTCACGCACCTGGTCAGACGGTCTGTTGAGCTCCTCCTGCTCGGTGTAATTCTACTCTGTCGCTATAGATGGTGATGGCTCGTACACCGCGGGTGGCTCTCCATCTGCGGTGTGCTCTGGCAAGCTCTGCCTGCAGATGGGTGGTGTTTGGCTGGTCACTGAGTCGGGAGTGGCACTGGCGAGGTCTTCCTCCATGCAGACGGTGAATGATGATCCATTCCTCGCCAGTGTCCACTCCACATAAGCGGCGAAATTGCCCTGAGGACCATCTTCAGATCTTCGCCCGGATTGCTAGTGAAATTCGCTACTAACAAGTACAGTCTTGTATGGTCCTCAGGGCTGCTTTCCCCCTGCTCCAGCAGGAGGTGAGGAAATTCGAGGCGGTAGATGGGGTCCATGGGAACATGGGGGAACGGAAAAGAAAACACTAGAGCAAAAAGACTAATGGGGGAAAACTAACGCCACACTTTCTGTTTTGGTCCGGTATTCTGTCAGGCAATGCTCTCCACAAAGGCATGAGAAATGGGGATCATCAAAAATACACAAATTTATTAACATAACACTCACTGGAAACACTCGAACATTGACACACAGGAACCATGGGGTGAAGACAACGTAGAATGACGATCAATCCCGCACAAGGGACTAAGGCAAACTAAGGGGTATAAATACACAAGTACTAATGAAACTGATAACACACAGGGGAGGAACACAGGTAAAAGTAATGAAAATTAAGGAACGGCAAGAAACAGAACAAAGGACCACATGGAAACGACACAGAACAGACACCAGACAACACCAAAGGTATATAAAAATCTGTTTAGCGTAATATTTACTAAAAGGGCAGTTCAAATTGCACTGTATTTGCATTTTTTTATAGTTTTTCTTTGTTCTTTTCAATTATTTATTATGTTTCATTATGCAATTATCATTTATCACTTTTTACGTAAAGCATTTTTAAAAATCCTACATAAAAAATCCTAGGTGGTAAAAGATAGACAATTTTTTTATATACATTTATAAATCACTACACATTTTAAGAAAACAAATATACATTTGCATTGTGGAAAGTATAACAATGATCTCAAACATTTTCATTTAGTTTCGATGTGCTTCTGGCTTAAGCTCCACTTATTTGGTTCTATCTGTATACATATCCAGATAACTTTGTCACTGCAGCAGATACAGATTACATATGCAACGCTGTGCATGAGAATATAAGGCATAAATATTTATCGGTACAGTATGTATGTCATGCTCTCTGGGTGGCATTGTGACAGTGGAAAAGTCAGTTTAAAACAAACTCTTCTTTCTCTCTGTTATAGAGGATGGATGCATATCTTAGACTGATGGGTGGTACACTGAGGAAGCAGTTGTCACACCGTAATGATGAAAATCAGGAGACTACCGACAACATATCAAAAAATAAAGAGCTTTCCACCCCATCCAGCATACTACAACAGTCCATAATAATCACTTGAGAACTTCCCTCCATGACAAACTCCTACTCTGAAAAAGCATAAGTTTGACATATTCATACATCTGCACAGTTTCATACATAGTCTTTTATTTTAAAAAGGAGAGATGTGCAAGATGTCAAAATAATAATTTTGTTAACCCAGTTTACTGTTAATATGTCAAATGTACTGTACTTCTGCTGAAATTGTAAACATTGAGCCTCCACCATTGAGGGCACCATCAAAACACTGAGAGCACTCTGCTCAAACATGTCAATCAAATTCCAGCTCAGCCAATAGAGTGGGTTTAGGGGTTGTGGCAACTGCAGCAGCTGGGCTGAGCAAAAGGGTGTTTAGCCAGTGTATAGCATCACGAGCATCAGTGTAGCTCAAAAAAGTGAGTCAGGATTGAACACTTGCTAAAATATGCAGAAAGACATTGAGGTAAAACATTCTGAATATTAATTTTATTGACCACTTTCTACATTTCAGACAGCTCATGTCCATACTAAAATATTAATGTGAAATGCTCATGTAAGAAGATTAACACCTTCACAAGTTTTAAATAACTCCCTATGGGAGTTTTTAGTTTTTTTTACGTGAACATTATTTAGAATGCATCGCCTTAAAGTTCCCATGGCAATGCTTCAGTTTTTTCAGGACACACTGCAGTCCCATTAAAAAAAAAAATTGTTTATGCAAATATTGATAATCTTCCTAATTATATTGTAAAATATCAGATATTTCTGATTCTCAAATATGTGTTAGAACATGTATTTTGCCATTTAAACAGCTTAATAGTGATCATTCAATTTGATGGATGCTAACATGTTAGCATGTGCTGCAGTGGAGAGATTAAGTCATCAACCACTCCCAAAATTCATGAAAGTAAGTGGCAGTTAACCTGAAAGAAAAATAAATGTTTTAATAACATAAACTGCATGTAT
>CAIGQW010054109.1:14180897-14202378 GCA_903798125.1 Danio choprae
AAACCATAAATCATACATTTTGCTAGTACTTATTTATATTTAAAGGTCTGAAATCTAAAATAAACATAATTTGTTTGAAAGCACCGATAAATGATTTACAATAAGTGCCATGTGTCTTTCTTTGCCTCATCATGGAAAAGCAGATTTGAATTTAACAGCTGATCACGTGATGCTCAATGTTCCAATCACACTGGATTTGACTGTACATGTCAAAGGGTTAAGAACATTAGAACGTTCTGTCTGTCGTCTTAAATTCGTTGCTCGCTTTTCTAATATTTGCTTTTCTTTTGCACAGGCTCACTAAACCAAACATCCAATCAGAGATCTCCTCTCTCACCAATGACCTTACACCAACTCAACCCATATGTGGAACGCACCCCAAAAACTAAGCAGACAGATACTCACCAACAGCCCGGCAGCTTAGTGTGTTACATCTCTAAGGAGATACACGTCAATTTGAGGGACTCATTTACACAAAAGTTTGTTTGAAGCTTTTGAAATGTCAGTGCTTAACGTCAAACGCTCTCCTGAAAGCATGTTTCCTCTGACTTAACACATTTCAAATCTCCATTCGGGTCTGCGCGAGAAAAGATCAAGTCAAGGTCATGCATTGGTTTGCCTTTCATTATTTTCCATGCACAAATAAATCATACATGGCCTGTGGGTTTGCCCTCCTCTCTGAGCTGCGTCATTCTAGAGGATGAGGACCTGATTAATTGATTTAGCCGCTCAGATCAATACAAAGCAAGTCCTGTTCTTCAGCAACGCAGTGGGAATCGTCCCTCAGAGATTATTCCGAGATGTAGAATGCCTCGTACTCCTGCACTTCATCTTCCTCTCTGCCCGTCTATCTTTTTTTTCCTTGTGCTTTGTGGAGGATAAACCACTTTCTTGCCCCAAACTGCAATTAGTGCAGACATGTGTCTGGGCAGCTGTGGAGAGCAGTCAGGGCCCCAGCTGTGCTGATGGGACAGCAGGTGTCCTCCTGGCCTGACTGAATTATTCAGAGCTCCAGCACAGTCAGGGCAACCCTACACGCCGTCTCTACGGGCTGCAGTTTTTCAAAGGAAGTGATAATATTGAGCCGCGGTACAGGAGGACGTACTGTACTCTCTTGTGGAGGAATGAGGTGATCTCCATTTCCGAGCAGATGAACATGGGAAATCTATTGGACAAGAATGTTATTGATGTTTTATTCATGGCAGAACAGTCTGGTGTCACTTGCTAATCTCGGTCCAAGCGTAATGAAGTAGCCGGAATGTGGGAATTGTGATGAGCAGATGGCAGGCAGAGGCAGCACTAGCACTGTTTTTGGGAAAATATACAGGCAGACTAACAATGGCAGAAATGAATCGCCATGCAAAAAAGTTTGCACACGTTACAGTGTTGTATAAGTCAGATTTGTAATTAGGTAAACAAACAGTTGTCAATTGAGACCCCTTAAACTAAAAAAAATTAAATAAATAAAAAAATGTCGTTACTATGTTATATTATATTATTATATTATCTTCTATTTTAGTAGCTGAGATGATAAATGGCAAGGTGATATTAGGGCAAAGTTTTACGGTCTGTAAAGACAAAATGAAGTGCTGCACAGTTCTCTCACAGGGATTAAAGCAGCCAACTCAAGTCTGAAGCAGAGATTTAAGGTTAAATTTACTTTTAACGCTAGCTATTTTTTTTTTATTGCTGATGTCACTGCAGCATGTTAATTTCACTCATGTGCTTTTTTCACTATGTAACTATTCAAAAGTTTGAGGTCTCAAAGATTTTTTAGTATATGATTTAAATAAAAGTAGTGAGCACTTGTAAGAGACATTTGCATTTATTTGATCAAAAATACTGTACAAATCTTATTATGGCAAGCTGAATTTAAAAGAAGATTGGCTTCTTTTTAATGACTACTTTTTAATGACTCTTTCTGCATGTTGCATCATTAACCCTGCAGGTTGTGACAAGTGACTCAGTATAAGAGAGTCTTTAAATCATTAATTCAAATGATAAGTTTAAAAACACTGATTGATTCACTTATAAAAACAAGATACTGCCTTTGAGTGAGTCACTGAATCATTCCTTGAATTTTTTTTACTTTTAATAACAAGAAATCTATGACGTGATAAAAATGGCACTTTTGCCAAAACAATCTTCATTTCTAATAAATATATTTAAATCACAACTGATGACAATGTAATTATTGATATAAAATCTATGAGCAAAAAACAAACAAAAAATAAAAAATAAAAAAAACAATGTAAAAACCCTCATAAAATTCAATGTTAATGCGAAGCTCAGAAGCTCCGTGGAGATTCAGTATAAAAGAAAGAGTTGATTTTCTTATTCCCCTTCATTTTGAGTGGCAAGATTGAATGATTTGTGTTGAGGTCAGCCGCTCACAGAGATTTCCTTTTAAGACGACTTTGTGTGTTGCTTTATTTCTGCATAATGGGAATTCAATTGAAGGGTCAAATGACACTGTTCATTATCTATAAACCTGAAAATTAAATGCAGCACCACAAGTTTATAGGTTCTTTGTTACTATGGCAACAGAGGGTCTTACCAGGTAGTATGTAGGTGGGTGAATGAATGATAGGCACACTATTACAATTAATTGTATTATATGAAATGTATGGTGTATTTTTAAGACTTGAGTTTACCCATCTGAAAAGTGAAACTAATTTGTAGTGTGTTGGATATCATATGCTTCTTATCTCAAAGTGCTGGTAGTCATTGTCTTGTATTTTAAGAGTCACCAAGGACAACAGTTTCAGTTTAAAATCTATAAAACAATAAATAAAAATAATAATAAGGTTACCTACGTTTATGAAAATGTTCAGTTTTGGGTTAACTTTCCCCTTAACTGTATAGTGGAAACTAAGTTTAATTACTAAAACATAAAACCCCTTTTATACTTAAACCCTATTTAAACCCATTGCACTCCCCCCTCTTTTAGCTTCTTTCTTTTACAATGAATCAATGATGTACATAATTCAACTGCCAATAATTACTTACAACACAGATATTTTTGAAGGTTCTAAAAAGTTCATAATAGACTTTTGCCAAACTGTGCAAGCAAGGGATTTCACATCATTTAATTTTCAGAAGCAGAGCACGTTTGAAGGTGCAGATAGTTTAATTTCTGTTACGCCTGGCAAACTTTGAGCAGATTTATAAGTATCAGGTCAGAGAGAGAGGTTCTGCAGTACAAAGAATCTTAAGTGCAAGCTGTCCATCAGTTGAACCCTACAAAATAAATAATAGAAAATCTTTGAAAGGAGAACAATACTGCCAGTTCCATGGGGTTGCTCCAATAAGAAAATGCTAAAAAATATATACATTAATAAATAAATTCTTCAAAGTATAGGCATCATTCATACATATCGAAAGCACTCCGAATTCTGAATTCATCAGCTTTGTGTGTGCCAAAGGCTAGTTGGTAAAACCTGGTGGTTTGAAGGCTAGAAAATAAATCAATATTTTAATGCTGCACTGTAATCTTTAAATAGATATGTCACCAAATGTGCTTTATATATCTTCAATGATTCTTAAACAAATGAACGACAGAATCAACACGGAAAGAAAACAGGATATCTTATATATCTTATATATATATATATATATATATATAAATAAATAAATAAATAAATAAATACCTTTAATTCAAATAAAAAATAAATTAATATATTTAAAAAGATACTTGACTTCTATTGTTTTGAAGCTTATGTCTTACCTTTGTCTTTGAGCCAAAAACATCTATGCTTTTAGAAAACAAACAATTCTACTTTTCAGACAGTTTTCCATGATTTCCCACCCAACAGCTTTATTGCTCCAAATATCTTGTTTTACCCACTTCCAGAAGTATTCTGTTAGTCAAAATCCAGACCATTACTAGATTCATTTGTAAACATAACAATCAGCACTTCTTCACTCGAAGAGCAATGATGAAAGAAGACATTGCTTTATTAGTATTACCTTTTTTGTTTATTTTGCTGCATAAACGGACATTAATGAAATGTGAAAGGTAATTTATCTTGAGGCAGAACGTAATAATGTTTGTTGCCAGATTATTGCAAATAAACCTATAAACCTATGTTATTCTTGGGGGAAATGGAATCAAACAAATAAATGCACTGCATCCATAAATGTGTGTGTAAATGTTGTGAAAGACAGCATTTATATAAAAATAAAAATTAGCACATTTCTTAATTTTAACCATATTTCTTTTCAGTATGTGTTTGTTGCATTTTCACGCTCTTGTCCTTGATGCAAGATACAATACACTCCTTTATGTGAGTGAGGAGAAAAAGTGATACAATCATCCCTGTCTCCTTTACATATAAAATATTGTGTAGTGTATTGTAATACAATTTGTTTGGCACAAATGAAACCAAGAACATTGAAGAATGTATCTCACACTATATGAAAAAAAAACAGCAGCAGCTTCATTTGAAAATTTCAGTAGAAACACCAGCACTTTCCACCGCTATTAGCACGTTTAGCAAGTTCAACCTGCCCCAGGAGCTGCTCGTACAGTTCTACTCAGCTGTCATCCAATCCATCCTCTGCACTTCAATCACCGTCTGGTTCGGCTCAGCTGCCAAAACCAACCTCTGCAGACTACAGCGAATAGTCCGGACAGCTGAACGAATCACTGGCACTACCCTTCCTACACTTCAAAAACTGTACTCTTCCAGAGTGAGAAAAAGAGCTTACAAAATCACTCTGGACCCCTCACACCCAGCACATTTCCTGTTTGAACTGTTACCATCTGATCGGCGCTACAGAGCACCAAGCACAAAAACAGCCAGACACAGGATTTTTCACAGGACAAGTTTCTTTCCTCAGGCCATCTACCTCATGAACAGTTAAATATTCCCCTACTGTGCAATAAACTTTCTTATACGCACTCGTACACAGCACCTTATAACAATTTACAGTGCAATACTTTTTCTACGCAGTTGTACACAGCACCTTATAACTTGTACATTTATAACAAATCTGTACATACAATTCAACATACAGAGCTTTTGACTGATTGCATCTCTGTTTAATGTTTGTTGTCTTTTTCATATTTATTTCGTGTTGTCACTTGTCACTTTATCTACACTGGAAGCTTCTGTAGCCAAAACAAATCCCTTGTGTGTGTAAGCACACTTGGCAATAAAACCCATTCTGATTCTGATTCTGATTATATATATGAAAAAAATCTTCAACCTCATTTATTCCGCTCAGTCACCACATCGTCTCTCTACTTTTATCACTGTCTGCTATTGTTTCTGGACATTTTGTAGAGGAAAAAAAGAATAATTTTTCACACCACAGTCAACAGTAGGTTTTCCTGAGTGACACAGGGGTAGCAGAGGTGCCCATTCTGACAAGTGACATAAGAAAGTTCAAAAAGGTGGCCGACTTGTAATCGTAACCTGTGATGTTGTGTCCTTTCTGTTAGTCCAACTAGTCAAAGGTTAGACATGATTTATTTGGTTGTAGGGGGACAAAAATCATCCTGCATAACTGTCACTGTCTCTCTGAGAATAAATGCCTGCAGATGAAGCCGAATTTTGACGGACTCTTCAGTCTGGGTTCACCAGTCGCCTAGTCAGCGTACAAAGCCTTGAGCCTTGCTGTTACAACTTCTGGTTTTGACAAAGTGGAGAATGACAAGAAGTGGTAAGGATGCTGATCAAATGCTCCAGGCTCAGGTTTGTGTCCCTTCGAGGGTGGAAAAAGAAGGGGAAATACATCTGTTTGACTTTGATGGACTGCTTGTTTATGAGCTCCAAATATATATGAAACGGATGTTTGCCCTTTCACTCCATAAAGAGGTTGTGCGTTTTCATCCAGACTTCATATTCTCTCCATATTCAAAACAATATTTTGATTTATTAGGAAAAGGAGGATGAGTGACTTGTTATTGTAGAATAAACCCTGACAAGCT
Source organism: Danio choprae (assembly GCA_903798125.1). NCBI lineage: Eukaryota > Metazoa > Chordata > Actinopteri > Cypriniformes > Danionidae > Danio > Danio choprae. The sequence goes on from CAIGQW010054109.1 coordinate 14,186,833, forward strand.
GATATGAGGGAAAGCGAGCTTGAATCATTCTGAAGGGGGTTGTTTTGCAATAACCAGCTGGAAGTACATTTTCCTGCTTTTTATACTGCTGTCAACACAAGTAAATAACTAAGAATAAAGCAGAATTATGACAAGTCCTCCTTTTCAATATTACTTAAGTTAAAGGGCACAAGTGCTTGGTTTTTAATTTGCCTGAGTAATAAAAGTACTTACTAATGAATGCTTATTTTGCAAGAAACTTTTCATACTCCAATAACTACACTGATAATTCACCATTCAGATAAGTTTGTGAAATCAGTGAATCGTTTACTAGACTCACCATGAATGGATCATTTGAGTCAGTGAGTTGTTTATTGGAAAGTTATTCTTAAAGAGCCCCTATTATGCATTAAAAAAGGTCATATTTTGGTTTTGGGGGCCAACAACAGTCTGATTTGCATGTAAGGTCAAAAAACACTTTCATTGTCTTATAATATGCATTTATTTTTACCTAATTATCCCAAAGACTCCCATATGATTCGTTTAGCAATTAATTTGTTCCCAAACCCCTCCTTAGCGCGATGCCAATCTGCGCTGATTGGTCCGATGACCCAGTCTGTTGTGATTGGTCAACTGTGTTCAGTGTGAGACAGAATTGAATTGAATTGAATATTAATCCACACAGTGGCAAAAGCTGAACTATTTTGAAACTTGACCGCCGCACAAGTGTAGGAACAGCTGATGGTGGCCATAGCAATGACAAACAGCAGTAGATCGCGAGCTCACAAACGCATTTAAATCCAAAATAGCATTTACACAGCGCCATTTATAGGAAATGTATAGTGGAGTAAAAAGTACAGATGCCCTCCTCACGCACCAATGAAAGATTTGTGCTGACATTTAGCATGCATATTTTATTTTTAAAAAACCACACAATAATAATAACAACAACAACAACAACATTAATAACGCTATGCCCTTTTCATATACAAGGAAAATAAAATGGTGTTGCTCTAGAATTGGTGTGCCACCCACAGTTTTTATGTTCCATACCCAGGGTTTCTATTCTGGCTACTGTGTTTTTAATATTATCAATAACTACAACAGGCAACCAGCTTAGTCATGAAACAAAAGATAGCAAGTCTGCAATAGCCAGATGACTGTATTCAATTATTTTACACAAAATATTCACCAAACACAAAGTTTCAAGAAGGAAAACGGTTCCTAGCAAGTGTAGCATCAACTGAAGTTACCCGGAAAAGCCTGATAAGTTAATCGGCCAAGTCTGAAAACACCACAGGTAAAAATAAATAAATAAATAAATAATAGTAAAAAATAAAAAAACAGCCTTTAAATCATAAATCCAAAATAAATAAAAAAGAGTGAGAGCTAGTGTGAATGTAGCAGAAAAGCAGTAGTGAAAATTAACTGCCAAAGAAACTATGACAACCATGGAACAAACAAAGGAAACAAGATGAAACACTGTGAAATTAATCAGTGACTATTGGAAACTAACTTGTGAGAGGAACTGAGAACAATGAAAAAAGTAGGACAAAATAAAGAATTTTTAGGAAACCAAGGCTTTATGGAAATAATGCCACATAAATACAGATATGCTAGTTACAGTATGCATTACTGATGCTGTGACAAGTTAGAACGAATTTAGCTAGTAACTGACAAGTAACTAAAATCCGCTTCATCTCTCCTGAGATTCATTTCACTTTTATTTTACTCTTGTGCTTGGTTTTACTATTTTGACAACCTCTATACTTATTTCCAGAGGAAGTTTGACGTTTGATCTAGTTGTATATGATCTACAATTCTTGGTTTCATATATCATCTGAAATATTATGCTGTAATAATTTACAATCTGAATATGTACAACTAATTATCTCATCACAAATACAAAAAATATATAAAGAAATCAGTTGCTGTTTGCAGTAGTCAGTTTGCTGGCATTTTTGGCATCAAAATCATTTTGCACTTGATATGCTGTGGAAGTTTTTGTTAGAAAGAGGGATTCAGAAAATGAAAAGATCGTGGTACAAAGAAGAGTATGTCTTCACTCATGTTCATTTATTTGGAATACTATAACATGAAACTACCCAAGGGGTGGCGCAGTGGGTAGCGCTGTGGCCTCACAGCAAGCAGGTCGCTGGTTCAAGCCTCGGCTGGCTCAGTTGGCATTTCTGTGTGAAGTTTGCATGTTCTCCCCGTGTTCGTGTGGTTTTCCTCCGAGTGCTCCGGTTCCCCCCACAAGTCCAAAAACATGCGCTATATGTGAATTGGGTAAGCTAAATTGTCCCTAGTGTATATGTGTGAATGAGTGTGTATGGGTGTTTCCAAGTGATGGGTTGCAGCTGGAAGAGCATCCGCTGCGTAAAACATATGCTGGATAAGTTGGCGGTTCATTCCGCTGTGGCGACCCCTGATCAATAAAGGGACTAAGCTAAAAAGAAAATGAATGAATGAAACTACCCAAACATATACATTGATCAATTGCCTCTCCTGGTTTGCAAATCTACACTTATTTGCACTATACTCTTGATAAAACTGCATTAGCCATTATGAAAAAAAAAAACAGCAGCAGCTTCATTTGAAAATTTCAGTAGAAACACCAGCACTTTCCACCGCTATTAGCACGTTTGGTATTTTGGTATCTTGGTATTGCAGTGTCTCACTGATTTACCCTTTAGTTAATCTGGCCCCATATTTTAACCTGTTGATTTGTTGAATATTTGCAATCTAGCCAGTGCTATTTTCCTGAGCACAACTATGCATCCTAAGAAATGTGTAGGCAAATCTTCTAATTATACAAATCTTCCTTTTTGACGAGTAAATTTTTTAAATGTGTTCTGCATATAAACGTCTAACCACCACCACTAAGCAAAACTTTATTCTGAGTCAGCACTTCTCTGGAAGAGCTTTAACAGAAATCAGATGCTTCTAAAATGGAGTTTAGGGGTTTGCGAACATCTACTACATTCAAACTGCATGATGGGAGGTTTTCAAGAGGCGGGTCAATGGTTTACCATGCTAAATGTCAAGCATGACTGCTCCTCCAGCAAGGCCTCCATTTTCAGTCAGCAGTCGGCTTTGGGCAGAAAATTAATTCTTGGCCAGCCTTTTTCCGGGGATGAAAGAGGATCTATCTGAGACTGCCAAGTCAGGCTGACTGCAGTCTTCCGCTCAACACAATAAGTGTTTAAGCTGACATAAGCCATTACTTCTCTCAACCACTCAACTGTGCACTGGGCCATGAGGGATTGTGTCATGCGCTGTTCTGACAGCTGGCACCAGAACCGCTCTGTTTCCTAATGATACTTTATGTCGCCCATTGGATCACCGCAGCCTTGGCTCTGTCGTGTCATCAAAACCAATGTTTACAGTAAGCCTGTGGGATTTCACCACTTCTCGAAGTGAGACTCATTAAGCACATGACTCAGCTAAAAAGGATGCGTTTACTATCCGCCTGTTTCTCCATCAGCTGCTCAAAAAGGCAAAATGACTCTTGACTCCTGCTATGACCCTCTTATACTAATAGCCGCTGCTTCCAGTTAGCATCTGGAAATGTTAGCGGACGAGTTATCAAATCACTTGTTTTCACTCCGATCATGGAGAAAAGCATTGATCCGCAGCTGAGAAAGACTCGATACTTTCCTCTCATCATGACCTCTGAAAAAGCCCTGAAGTCATTATCAGATTGAGAAGTTAGTCTAGATAAAAAGTGCTATATTGGTGGGAGCCTGCTGCGTATTGATTTTTCAGTGTCTAGCATACCGCTAAAGTGTAGGACTGTAAAGCGATAGCAAATGTAAACGGTGTGTAAAATAACTAGATAAAATCGTGCTTTTGACCTTTACAAGTATACCGCACCAGGATGAAAATAAGATTTCTTTTTTCATGCCTCATATCAATTACTCCCAAGCGAAACATTTTGAGAGGAGACTTTCTCCAAATTCCAAAGGTCACTGATGCGTTTTACCTTCTGGTATACTGTATCATTTCACTTTCTTCGACATCCTCTAGGCTGGTTTGGACCTGGCATTAAAGCCTTTTCACACTGAACACAATTATATGGTGTGAATGTACAGTCTTGAATCAAAACAATTGATCTCTATGGAGCCATTCACACCAGGTGCGATCAATCGCTGCACAACAAAGCGAGGATTTATTTATTTTTTTACCAGTGTGTCGTTTTTTTCACCCTGCAATGAAATAAGCCACCCAGTTAGATCTAAGCTTTAGATTGTGTACTGGTGACACTATAGCAAAAAAAAAAAAAATTTAAAAAGATGATATTTTAAAAACTAGATGCTGACGAAGAGTGATTGTCAAAAATGCATGCTGATTGGTTGATACAGTTGGTGTCTGAGAATATTCTGCTAAAAAAAAAAACCAAAAAAACACAATAACTAAACGAACAGAAGTTATGTTACTGAATGAAGAAAATGGGATTCAATGGTAATATTCTACTTCAGTCCGAAGCATGATTTGTGTTTCCAGTTCAAAAACAACACGTAATTTAGCATATTGTAGAGTAAACACGATTTTAAATAAATAAATAAAAGCATGTAAAAAAAAAAAAGACAGCATGGATAAATGTCATAGTGGCATGAATTTGCAATGGACGATTAGTTAATTCGCATTTGTAGTGAAAACACAGCTTGAAGGCGATTCGCCTCACTTTACTACATGGGGGTTAATGTGAGATGGCCTTTAACATGCATTTTTCAATCTCGTTATGAATGGGATGCTAAAATATTTTGGGCTTATCTACTTCTTCTGATGTTCTGATGACACAGAAGTGAAAATGCATTTGAAAAAGTTTATTTTACAGAGTAGATTCTCATGTCATCTAATGTATCTGAACAATAACTGAAGATGATCTAATTCTTAAACATTATGAAACATGTTGTTAAAGAGTGCTCGCCAGACAAGATTTAAACATACAAGTTGGTGAAAAAAATTTAATAAAATCTCTTTACAATATTGGTTGTAACAAACCCAAAGTATTAGTTTTGTTGTTAACAGAGCATTGTCCCATTGTCTCCTTTCACTTTCCTAAATAAATGTCACAATATTAAACTGATAAAAAGATAAAAATAGACCCTCTATCAGGAAAGTGATCTAAAGTGGACAAAAGAGATGGATTAAAACACCAGGTAGAATGTCTCGCTCTTTATTTCTGATCACAACAACCTAAATACATCTTAGCAGGTATAAAATGACCTCTTTCTCCCTTGGTCCTTCTAAAGTCCTCCATGACATGTTCATAAGAGAAAGACTCTGCTACGCTCGTAAACTCTTGTGGGGTTATTGTTAATATGTTGTCCTCTAGGGCAAGTTTTATGATTATGAAAAGCTTCAGCCTTTCCACCCTTGCGGTCTTGCCACTGTTCAATTTATGCAAATTCTCCCCAAACTAAAATCCAATGGACTATGTCAGTGAGGTAAATCAAGCGGCAGTTTTTATCTCGTTGTCATTACAGATGTGGCAGATGTATAACGAGCCATTAGAATGATAAATTTGATACGATGTCTCAACACCATTACACAAGCATTATCTGACTGGGGAGATGGTGCTGGTGCAGAAAGCTTTTTCAAAACAATGAAACTGTGGGCGACAGCAAGGAACCGGGGGTGTGATAAAGAATAGATGGCACAGTGTCAAAAGAAAAGAAGAAACATTTGATGTTATGATCCCTTTCTCTCTTCGCTATCACACTTATATTTTAAATGCATAATACTCAAGTTGGATTCTAAAGAGCTTTTTGGTGATTATTTCTAAACTATTGGATGTTATTTAGTAGTGTGACTAATGCATTTAATCTAAATAGTCTATAAATTTTTGTCTGGTATCAGGTGATTTGTGAGTAAAACTTCATTAGACTTCATTGTGCATCCTCTTCAATAATCACCTAAAGCAGTCTCATCTTTCAAACCCATTGTGTTTGAAAATTTAAAGAGTAAATATGGTGTGACTGATCACTCATGTAATTGTATAATCGGCATTTCAACTGTAAAAAGATGTCAGTATAAGTACTAGTAACTAGTAACAGTCTTGTAAACAACATTTACCTCAAGCAAGTCGTTTGGATTGGAGAATTAGACTCTTGAGAAGAGCCTTTCTAAAAATGATTGCAGTATTAGCTTATGCATCTGTTATATTTCATCCTTTAAATCAGGGGTCACCAATCTCGGTCCTGGAGGGCCGGTGTCCCTGCAGGGTTTAGCTCCAACTTGCCTCAACACACCTGCCTGGATGTTTCAAGTATACCTAGTAAGACCTTGATTAGCTTGTTCAGGTGTGTTTGATTAGGGTTATAGCTAAAATCTGCAGGACACCGGGCCTCCAGGAACAAGTTTGGTGACCCCTGCTTTAAATGCATAAATGTTCGCCAGCCATTATTACACACTGAGTCTTAGTGACCCGGACATAAATATCATGGATGGATATCTGACTACAAAAAATAGCATAACACTCTCCTGATATTTAAAAAATAATTACAAAAGAATAAATGCAAACTTCATTTTGCGTTTGGAACTTCTAAGGGTTCATTTGAGCAATGAATGAGGAGAGAATAGATGTCATGGGTTGCTTTTTTCCCCTTTCTTTGAACTGTGACTTAGGAACAGTAATATATGTATTGACCCTTCATTTTGTTTAAACGTTACACCCCTTATTAAAAATAAAAATAAATACATTTCCACATATTTTAACAGTTATAATCTACATATACATAAAGATGCTTTATAGAGATGCATAACAATGAATACAAATTCATATTTGGATGCGTACATCCGCCTTGAACGCCTCACTGAATCTTACATAAAATGTAGTTTTGTGTCACTTTGTGAGGGATTTTCCAATCTGCATTGCAGATATAATCATACATATTATTTAATAAGCTTAGTGTCAACGAATTCTGGCTGTACACTGCATGCTAAATATGCAGAATCCATAAAATGTGCTAAAGTAAATTACATTCATTAATCACACAACCAAAGGACATTCGGTTATTTAGGATTTTCAAAGACAGAGAGAAAAGCTCTTTAGAATCAAAGCCACTTCAAGTCATGATTAAGTCTCTGCTGGCAATATTTGTTTCCTTCATGTATAAATTGGACTCATACTTTAAGATTTCCAGTCTAATCTCAGATTACAGGCCTGGGTGATTTGTATCAGAGATAAAACACATGATCAGATGCTAAAAATATAAAGTTTTTCTGATTCATTCTTACAGGGTCACTTCTGTCATCTTCGGAGATATTTTTAAAATGCCTTCTTTTGTCATAGTGACAGATTTATAAAGCAGTAGCCAAAAAAAAAAAAAAAAGAAAAAAAGATAAGAAAAGACAACACAACCAGGTTAATAAGTGTGCCATAATAATATAACACTGTTTCATCATAAGATAATGTGTTGGATAGCATTTATAAGGTTTATTGCTTTTAAATTCTTGACAGCAGAGAAAATCATCTTCATTGAACAAAGCAATTCATTAGACTAAAAGGTAACCAAAAATATAAATGTGCAACATCCAACCCTTTGCAGTTTTTCAGAGAGACACGTTTTGACATTTCGTGTGAACTGATGGAATTCTGTTAATTACCATTCAACAATTAAACAAAAAAAATTACTTTCAGATACTTTCAAAGGACTAATTAGCAAATAGTGTGTTCAGAACACACTGGCAACAGATGGGCCACCCATGTTAGCCAATTTTAGGAACCAGGAACTGTACATTCATTAGCATTCGTGTTTTCAACAACCTCCACCAATCAAAACCACTCCGACTGAGGCATATTTTTTTTTAATATATTATTTATGCAACTGCGTTTGGTATCAAAGGATGGTCAAGCGCTTATTTGTAATTTCAAGCTATATCCCTCTGGGCATCCAAAAAAAAAAGAAAAAAGAAATATCAGTTTTGAAATAGCAAATATAAACAGTTTTTTTTTTTGTATGTAATCGAACCATAAATATCAGTAACATCCTCTGTGTGCCTCGAGGTTATGGTTACATGTTGTCAGCTCAAGTTTTAATAAAAACCTTGCTCCCTCAGTCACCAGTGATCTTCAATACTAAACACATTTGCCTTTGAGCAATATGTGTGCATCTTCAGTAAATGTCATCAGTTCACAAATGTATTCGTCATCAAACAATTCATTTGAGCGCTGAAATATATCTCATATCTCTTTAGGGCATGAGGGACCGGATTCAGGAATTGTCATTATTTCAGTCTGCAAAAATCTGTATTTTAATGGTGGTTTCTAAGTATAGAAGCTAAAGCATGTGGTGTTTGTTTTTTGTTTTGTTTTTTTCAATTTCACACTGAATAAAGAATGCATCTGAGCATAATTGTCAGTCAGCGCAATCAATATCTAAACCATGCTATGTACAGAAAGATAGCATTATAATTAAACAGCATAAAATACCCTAACATGTAGGTTAGGGTATAAATACAATAGGGTAACTACAATAACATGTAAGTTCCCTCTTAATTATGATGTGCTTACATTTAAATCAATCATTTGGTACAATGTACTTATTATGTATATGTTTTTACATTGCACATTTTAAAAGTTGTCTGCATGCAATTACACCTGTAATTAAAGTAATTACATTCATAAAAATATTATTGACTATCCCTTACACCTTAACCCACCCTTAAACATACCAGTAACCACCAAAACAACTTCATTGAACTTATTATTATTATTATTATTATTATTCATTTATGCAAGTTAAAACAGTAGGTAAGGCCACTAATTATAAGGTGGGACCAAACTTCATTGCTAAAACTCTAAGCAAGATAATCCCAATAAAACTGAAGAAACCATGAATTAACACTGAATTTAACGGTACTGTGAGTTAAAATAGTGACAGACAATCCACAATTGAACATTTAAATGTAGTGTTACAGTATACAAAGTTGGATTTTCGGCCAATCAGACTGCATGGTGGGCGGGTCTACAAGAAGGTTGACCCTACTTAAACAAAAATGTTCTCTCAGTCATTTTAGTAAAATTAGTTGGGGGGAAAATACTCACATATACTCGAAAGACAAAGCGTTTGTTGCTTTTTTTTTTTTTTTACAACATTTGAGTCAGAACATGCAATGTAGGCTAAATAAGCCATCAGTAGATGATTGTACTGAGCACTTTCACAGATCACTACACTTTTCAGCTTATTGTAACACTGAACAGAAAAAGAGCTTTCAGAGACATCTCATTATTTCACCAAATTGTAAAGCAAATGGAATTCATGATATGTGTTGACTGCTCCTTTTTATTTTGTAAGGATGTGGATGTCCTCTTATGAATCAAATGCTTGTGTTAAAGTCCATTATAACATGGTACTACAGCAATTTTGTAAAACACATACAGTAATAAAAGATCACTGATCAGGAGTGTTGTTACCCTCACATAACCGCATGTCTATTTAAAGTTGACATCAGAAACAGGGGCTAGAGTAAACTAGAGTTCATGTTCACTGACAGCATGTGAACTCAGTCCCAGCATGCTACTTTACTTTAAAGTTCAGTGCACTAAAAGCATGTTTTCGGTCATTGATATCTGTGCCTCTCCACATAATGAATCGCCGAATCACTGAATTTGCTTTTTGGCTATGACATTCCGGCTTCTACACAATCCCCATCCATCAATATCAGCGCTCGCTGAATTAATTTTTTAAGAGAAGTGCTCCTACCTCACCGTGATTCCAGCTGAACGACTACGTGCTTCATTCGCTGTTCAGAGATTTGTGATAGTCAAATCGATAGGGAGATACATAAGCAGCCAATTTAAAATTATCTAGAGCGGTTACTCTTCAACAAAAAAGATTCTCCAAGCTTGATGCCAATTAATTTCCAACCACATAAAATTTCAATTTCCTTATGTTACAACTGACAACAGTGTTCCCGGTTTGCAGGACAACCTTGAGGTAAACTGTAGACTTTCTGAACGCAGCACCACCGCAAGGGCAATTACTTCCTTTGACCTTGTTTTCTTCTCCCACCATGTCTCGATAATACGTAGCCACAGAGACTGCGTGTAGGCGATAGGCACCTGCAGACATGTGAAAGCCTACGTCTTTTCATGTGCGCAGTAGCGTGCAGAGGAAAGGCATGAGCGCTGGATAGGATCAAAGGCAGCTGAGTGATTGGCAGAGTTTCCACGGGGCAGCGACTGATTGAGTCTGCGGTACAGTCTGCCAGCATGGCACACAACCCCAGCTGGAACCTAGGTAAAATAAGCAATCAACAGTACGGGCCCCTTGAGAGCCTCCGGGCTCTGCACAAGAGAGGTTTTTATGTGTGTGCGCAGTGAAGAAAGGATTGATTTGGTGTTACTCTCCTAATGAGGAGACATACACCAGCCAACGTCCGTCGTGTCCTTGTCTTTAACCTTTACTCTAAATAGATTATCTGCAGCGTGACAGCGTGGAGCCGAGTGTGAGGTCCCCACCTGGATGTTCACTCATGTCGAAAGCTCAAGAGTTTGGGTGTGCTGTTAGGACAGCGGGTCCGGCAGGTGCTCAGCGGTGCGTTCGAGAAATGGACCCTGATGCACAAATAGAAAACCTGCGGACAGCTTGCCGTTTCGCTATTAGGGAGCATGATTGGTATGCAAGGTACACAGTTCATTACAACTCTGTAGTTTACGCAAGGCCTTCGGATATGCATGGACTGCCACCTCTTGGCTGTATGTTTTCGAGCAGCAGGACCCCCAAAGTCCTGTAATTGCACAAAGATAGGAAGCGCACAAACCGAACTAAATAAAGACCATCTGAATAATTTTGATCTTCTACTAAATTCCGAATGCGACTTCCCGCTAAGCCTTTCATTCCAAAGAAATCGTCATGCTGCATGCTGATGAAGTACGTACCCCTGGTAGGGAGTTAAAAGTGATGCTGTTCCTTCATGGTACAGTATATCCTAATGTCTCTAGTGAGGAGCAGATATTAAACCGCTCATTTCAGCATGCCGCACCACACGGGACACTTCAGTGCACTAATGCCTGCGGGATCCATTCATTCAACCAATGAGAGATTCTGTCATCCCGCTCTCATTTGAATAATATTAGAGGATAAATTACTACTATTATGAGGCGAAAACCTTAATAACGTTCTACAATCCAATCACAACTTTGCAGAAGTCGTGCTGGCCGAAGGATGGAAGGCTCATTAAGAGGTTTAAGTTGGGAATGTTTCCAAGACGCACGGTAACCTCTTAAGCTGGCCTTCCATGTAAATCCCTAAACAAATGGAATGAGGACAGACTGCACCAATTAGAGATGTCAAAATGCTGTTGCTTTCTCTCCTTCCAATACCCTTAAGGCTTCACCAAACTTCATCAAAGTGCATAAATACACAACTGTGAGCACAGATGGTGTTAAAAATGCTGATGATGCACCAGCTAAATTTCACACTTGTGCTTTTGAAGGAGAGGGGTTAAAGGAGAACTTAACATAGTTTAGCAAAGTCGAGAAAACAGACAGCATGGCATTAAGTATCTGATGAATTAAGTGAATTGGAAACGGCATTATAGAGCTTTTGAAAGTCACTCAAAATGTCGTTTAGAAGTGGCAAGGTGATGCAACGAATCATAATGAAAAAAAAGGCTTAATTAAAAACAATACAAACATGGCATAAAAGGAGTAAGGAAAATTTGTTAATGCTTTTTTACTTGTTGTGTACACCATATGCGACCGTGGACCACAAAATTTTTATGTTGCACAGGTAAAACTGTGAGAAGTCCAAAAAACATTGGATGGGTCAAAACTATCAATCTGAATTTTTTTGCAATACATCATTAGACTATTTAGGAATGCTCATGTTCCATGAAATAAATATTGTTAATATCCTTCTATACATTTATTAAAACATTTATTTTTGTTAGTAATATGCTTTGCTAAGAACATAATTTAAACACTTTAAAAGTGAGACTTTAAAGTTTTTTGTACCCTCAGATTCCAGATTTTTTATAGTCAATAGCCAAATATTATCATACCCAACAAACCATATATCAACGGAAAGCTTATTTATTCAGCTTTCAAAAGATTTTATAAATCTCAATTCAAAAGAATTATGTTTGTGTTCCAGGGTCACATATGTCATCTCTAAGTAGTACATCAACATTTTTCATAAAAAAAATATGATTTATACATCCCTGACTGACAAATCACTTTTGTTTTTAGGATGCAAGTAAAACCATCTTGTAAACCTGGATGGCTCATTCAATAGTTCCAAGATTCAGATTTCCCAATAATACTTTCAAACAAAAGCCAGTAAGGCATCACTTGAAGCGTTCTGCATTCTTTGTAGCGAGTAGGACACAGTAATGCTCACTTCCATGTGGAAATCCCCCATAGATTTGTGTAGTGTGTATTATACAAACAGGTGGAACGGTTACTGTTGTTCATCCATTCCTGGAGAAGCCCATCCCTATGGTGAAATTTGCAACGTTGCCCTTGGAAGTGCTGTCAAATTGCTTGGATATGAAGAGGATATAAAACACAACAAAAAAACTTCTACCTGCTTCTTTTAGCACACAATTGTTTTTTAATTCTCCTTGACGCCGCGGACAAGTGAAACTGGAGAAAAGACCTCATTAAAACTGTTCCTTTCACGCCAAGCAGAGCAAGGCAATGATTCCCTGGCATTTAAAAGTAAATAAGACGAGGGAGGAGGAGGCATCAGGCAGGAACGCATGGCCTGCTGGAAATTGGTGTCAGTTCCCCAAATTAGCGGCTATGCAGTGAATCTGAATGGAGTCATTTGAGCTTGATCATTCGTGCCACATGATTTTGTCCTTGCATAATTTTCCCTATTCTGAGCATACGGTATAGAGAAGTAATTTGACATTTCTGGGTCAAAGCCTAGTGCCAAAGCAAGATTTTTTTCATTTCCTTTTTTCCCCCTTTCCTTCTCCCTCGGATCGGTACAAGGGGGCAGTATGGCTCCTGGCGCACAGTGATTTTTTCGCAGTCTGCACATGTGTACGTACAAGCATAGATAAAATACAAGAACGGATGCCTCTGTGACTTACTGTGGTGTCTTCAAATGGTCTAAGTGGATTTCATCCACTAAATCTGGCCGTAACCCAGGATTCACAGAAAAGCCCACTCAGGGCTGAAAGCCCAGTCTGACCCCAGGAGACTCATAGAACTGTGTTTCTGCTGCTCTGAGAGTTGAGGAGGGGCTTCCATTCGCATCTACAGAGGCAGCATGACTAGTCCATAACTGTCAAAGGAGGCTGGGAAGTGAGGAGAGCAGAAAAGAAACAGACAAAGAAAGAAAACAACTAAGTTATTTCCAGTCCTGATTTTGAGAAATGCTTCAAATCATAGACAGTCTTTTAATAATCTGTTAGTGAGCACATCCTGTAACAGAATCCTAAGAATGGTATACCGAAATCAAATTGGTGGAGTTCACTATTACTGTAGACTGCTGTGTTTATTAGAAGACCTGTTGTTTACCAATACACCTGCAAAGTTATTTCACATTCTTTGATATGAAAACAGAAGTTGGAAATATCTTTGCAATTATATGCTGCTAACAAACATCCAGAAGCTATCAATAATTTTGACATATTTAGATCTGATTAGAACACATATGTGCTGTCCACTGTCCTCTTAATAAAATAAACACAAAATAAAAATGATAGCAGTGAGAAAACACTAGATAAGAAAGCATCTGATCTTAGTGATGTAAATATGCTAGCACAAGCTCTGCAATTCACTGGCATAATGTCAATAAATGAGGTAAACAAAAGTACAATGTTTTGATTATGAAGTATACTGTATTTGAGAAAATGGACTATTGATCATGGCTATAAGACAGTGGTTTGAATTATTCTTTTTCTTTCCATGAAAAATTTACATTACTGTACAGAATGGCTCTTGCAGAATTACCCAGGGTTAAATAATGAAATAAATGAAAATGAAAAGACAAAACAAACAGCAAGTCTTTCACAATTTAGGGGTAAAAATTGAGTGGATAAAAAAAAAAAACCATATAGATCAAGTTAAACTTCTTAAAACATTTAATACAGTACACTGTAACACTATACAATATTAAGTTACAATTTTAATACAATAACTCATTTCAGTTTCAGTTTCACCCCAACCATATTTTCATACAGTATGTGTGTTTCCAACACTTAAAGTAGTAAACAGAACTATTTCACTGTATTATATTATACAAAAATCTGTTTTTCTATTGTGATGCAACGGACACTCGTCAAACCCTGATCCTAATCCTATACAAAATATAGGTAATTCTTTGGTGTTACTTTAACAGTTCTTAAAGTAATAGTTAAAAACTAACATTTATGCATACATAATTTCAGAGCTTTGGATAAATAGACTTTCAATGCAGAGACAGAAATATTTAATTTGTTTTTAAGATGAACAAAAGTGTAATTAGAATGTAATGGATAGGATTAGAATGGTAATAATGACAATTCTAAGTTTTTTAATGAAATATTAAAAGTATTACAATTTTATAATACATTATTATCTATAATACATTATAACACATTATTAGCTACTGTAATAATGAGCTTCTGATAATAATTAGGCTGGGAAGGAAAACGTGTTCAAATCTCCATTACAGCAAATTTTAACCTCAAATCTGATCAGCTGACCTTGCCTTCACTGCTGTGATTTTTCACAGTTGTTCTGTGCAAAGGCTTTGCTCCAGCCCTTCCTTTAGGCCTCTGATTCAATGGCAAATAAAAGGACGTCCCAAGCCATTCTAAACCTGTCACTCGCAATCACTTTATCAGTGGATGCAGACTGCACCTTTCTCTTCATACAAAGAGGATGAAGGCATTAAGCACTTCCACAGAAGTTACTACCTTCTCTATCTACGTCAGATCTATAAAAAGTATCTCTTGACAAAATTCAGGTTTTTCTTATCAGAAAATTGAGGCTGCATTGCTGGGAGCAGATGCAATTGAAGGAAAAGTGGCACGTTAAAAAAGACTGATGATACAATGCACATGCACAACTCTAGTAAAGACAGTCAATGTATGTGCATGAGGCTTGAATGACAGACTGGCACCTATCTCAAAAAAATAGATATGAGAAAATGGGGCAAAGGGCTGCAATTCTTAGCAAACCCATTTTCTAGCGTGTACAATGGAACTCAATGCTATCCATTTGGGAGTAAACCTAAATATAGTGCGGACTTAGATATAATCTGATTTCAAATTTATCATTAGTGACTGGAATCAGGCATTGCAAGCAATTCAGACCATACAATTTTGGAATTACAAAATAACAATTTGCTTGATATGTTATATTTATTTCATATTATTTAAATAACAAAATAAGATTTTAGTTGCAACACTTAAGAAAATGTGCAATTGTTAATGCTTCACCATTCCACTGTGTAACAGAAACATGAAGGGTGGAAATGCTGCACATTTGCTGTTCTCCCCAGGAGTGTCCTTTGCAGTGCAGTGTCCCTGCAGTGATCAGTGCAAGGTTATTTTGTAGAATCTGCAAGTTACAAAACCCATTGAGTCACAGTCAGGGGTCTGCTGACATCTCTTGAA
>CAIGQW010054109.1:14202478-14215377 GCA_903798125.1 Danio choprae
GTCAGTGTTCGTCCATGTCATGTGCTATTGTTTTCGTCATGTGATCCCTTTGTTCTGTCTTTTCCCGCCATGTTCAGTGTTGATTAATCTCACCTGTGTCCATCCCTTGTGCCCTGTTAGTTTAATCATCCCTCTGTCTATTTAACCCTTCCGTGTGTATCATTCGTGGTCCGGTATTGTATTGTTCTACGTTGATGTCCTGTCTGCCCGTTTCCAGTGTCTGTTATCAGTAAGTGTTTGTAAATAAATCCGTCCTTTTGTTAATATCGTGTTCCCGTCTTGTCATGTTCTACATTGCGTGTGACATTTATATTTATATATATATTTATATATATATATATATATATATATATATATATATATATATATATGCAGAATGAACCGTCAACTTATCCAGCATATGTTTTACAAAGCGGATGCCCTACCAGCCGCAACCCATCACTGGGAAACATCCATAGACACTCATACACCACAGGCAATTTAGCTTACCCAATTCACCTATACCGCATATCTTTGGACTTGTGGGGGAAACCGGAGCACCCAGAGGAAACCCATGCAAACTCCACACAGAAATGCCAACTGACCAGCCAAGGCACGAACCAGCAACCTTCTTGCTGTGAGGCGATTATGCTACCCACTTCGCCACCCCTCTATATATATATATAATTATTATTATTTATTTGCACATCCTTGAGTATGTATTAACCTCAATACTTCTTAATACATGCTACAGAACACATCATCTCAGTTTTGAATTTCAGAACACTTTTTCTGAAGGAAGACAACTGTAAATACTGACGAAAGCCAAAATATTAAATGTCATGGATGCATATTTACTGAGGAATACACTGTTTTTGTTAAACTGACATTTACAGCCAAATTACAGGAGTGTAGAAATGACTTTAGAGAGATGGAAACATCAACATGTTTTTTTTTTGTTTTGTTATTTTACAAAGGGATTGTTAGAATGTTAAGTAAAATCGGTTGACTTCATCAGTCCTTAATGCATTGTGTCAATGGGGACATCAAACATTTTTGTTGTTGTTTTTTTTCCACTATTTTTCCATGCCTATAATTAAATAAAGCAATTAATATATCTCAAAATAATTTTGAATTTGGCTTTAAACAAACTTTTTGGTATATAAATTTAAGTTCCTGTCTTGGGGAAAAGAAAAAATATAACGAAAAATTAGTATGGAACGATGGGTTTTTAAAACAGCTTGCATTAATTTACTGTCACTGCCAATGCAAGCAAATACAACATAAAAATCCACTCCTGATTCTGCGACTTCAAAGTTTAAGTAGAACAAACTTCCTTACAGTTGCTATTTTTATTATGACTTTGAGAAGCACCTCAAGAATAATCTGTCCAGTAAAGATTGGTCTGTGCCCTGTATGCAAAGCTATCTGTTGCACCCTTGGCTAACTGCGATAAGGCCTCACATGCGCCAGTTCTATCTCATGTGTCTTTTATTCACAGTGGACAGCAGCACCTGCAGTAGATACGGCCCGAATCACAAGCTCCATCTCTCCTCAATTGGACTGTGCTAGCCAGAGCATAACCTCCATTAAAAATAACAAGAGCAGAATAGTAATAGAGCAGAGCGGTTTTGGCCAGAAATGCAGGAAAACAAATCTTTGCATGATGGCTTAGACTGTTCTTACCTCAACCGACCAAATCATTTATTTTCAGGAGCAGACCGGCGAATCAGTTCCACAGCATTTGATGCAATCACAACAACAACTTTGATTGCAGAAATGAGATTTGGTTTTAAAAAATAACACATATGGTAAAAGATCCTCTCGGGCTGTATACAGTACATCAAACACGGTAAGCTCAGATATTTTAGATCTGCCCACATCTGTGCCTCTGTAGGAGCAATTAAACATAAATAAATCTAGCCGTCTAGGCATTTAAAAATCAATAGTGAAATGCTCACTAGTGAGTAAAGCGCCATAAAAAAAGAAGCAATAAACAGTCAATAGCAAACAAAAACACCAGACTTGTTATAAAAGGTCAGATTATTGAATTTTCTTTGTAATTATTTTCTTTGCTGAAAAATTGAGAAACCATAGGTGTTGTTTTAACTGAGACATTGTTTATGTCTATTGTTTGTTCACCCCCACCCCTTTTTACATTCTCAAAATTAGTCTCTTTGATTTAACAAAACTTCATTCCTTTGATCTAAAACAATACATTATAAACTATATAAAAAGTGTGAAATGTGCTGAAAGTGTGAAATGTAGCTGTTTGAAGTGTTAATGGGTTTCAAAAGGTAACACTATAAAATTCTGGGTTATTGCAACCCAAATTTTAGGTCAAATTAGGACAAACCCACTATTGGGTTCTTTTTTTAATTCATTTTAAATTGTGCCTATTTAGACCCAATTTTGGGTTATGACAATCCAACATTTTTGGGTTGTGTATATATGAAATCAATCTCATTCAAGCATGCTCTCTATACTTCTCTATATGGAAAAGTCTGCATTTCCTGATTGCCCCAGCCCGCTAAACACACACATAATTTACTGTTAAAAAATAAATAAATAAAACTGTTAAATCAACAGTTTTTTTCCAATTTTAGGATTGTGTTTTCAGTTTATTTACATTTTGAATTGCATTATGGCATATATAAAACTTATAGTAGTAGTTTAAAATGATACAGTAAATCATCAAGGTTGGTGTAAAACAAGTAACAAGTAACACTAAATTTGTCAAGTAATATTTATTATTTCTTACAAAAAATATTGTTTTTAATGATTAAAACTGTTAATAAAATTCACTTTGTTAAACTGTAGAAAACATCAGAAGTTGTCGGAGCAGAGACCATGGTCGCAAAATGCAATTAGAAAGTGTAAAAACACAAAAACAAACTCTGAATCATGAGTTTACATCCTGTTAATAATATTTTTTTTTTTTACTGTAGCTGAAATACTGTTTCTATTGGTTTCTTCCCAACATTTTACATTAGTAACTCATATCCATAGTTAATACAGTAAACTACAACTGACATGCAGCAGATGTAGAAAACGAGTGACAATTTTCCAAATATGCCCAAATATATTCTAGGGGCCACTATATGTTACTGTTGCCACACTGTTACTTTGTGAATTGGAAGCTTTTGGTTATGACAAGCATATTCATAACATCAAAAATACTGCACCATATGCTTAACATCAGTATTAAACAAGACAGTATCAGAGGGAATACAGTGTACATGCGTAAAAAGTCAGAAAGGTATTTCAAAGTACCATTTGAATTCTCCAAACATCTTGAATTTTTGTAGTTATGAAACAAAAATAACCTACCAAAATCAATGCAAAAAAAAAAATTTAAAAATTTAATTGGTTATTGTCAATGCCACAACAATCACGTCCTTCTCTTTTTATTGAACGCATTTCTCTCGTGAGGATTGCCCTTCTCACAACACATCGAGTTTCCATTCTTCTTTCTCCTCATTAAACGATAACCTGTTTATTACTCAATTCAATCTCCTCTCCAATGCTTATGATAATTTTGCCGGATTTTATGTTGCCTGGAGAAGTTATATATCAGAGTGGTTATAACGCACCCCTTCATTAGCGTTTACAGCTGTGCTACTATAAACGTGTGGCCCTATTCATCATTGTTATGATGGCATGTCAGCAAAAGAGCTCTTCCGCCGCTGAAAGGCTCTTGTAAAAGAACGTTTGCGTTGAATGGCTACCGGTTATGGAACTTTAATTGCCTGATTGTCCATGGCAAGAATGGGCTGCTGTCTTGTGAATGGATGGCCAATAAGGCAAAGACGGTCCCCTGGGGCATAAGACCTACCTATTAGCGCCTGTTTTATTCTTCAACGCCAGGCCTCGTTGTTCCCTCCTTTGGTCCATTAGAGTCTTGAACTCCAACTCAAATAAAAGTTTGGTCATTGCTCTCAAAGTAAACGCCATATGGCAGAGATTCAATCATATCAGAAGTCTAATTAGTCCTACAATCAGTCACCCTTCATGCGACGTCTGCTCAAGCTTAAAGCACACTAAATCTGCTTACCGAAGGAATCTCTGTAGAGGGAATGAGAATATTATATAGATAGTGATTGGCTGATATGTCAACCTAGATTTGCTTATTTTTTTTATTTTTTTTTTGCCCAGTAGTTTTATTCCTAAAAGTGGTCAAATACTGTCAATGGATGCACAATGTGTCAGATATTTTAAGTTCTTTGTCAGTATGTTAAAGGTTATATAGTATTTCCGATAATATATTTACAGTACATTATGACTTATAATGTGATTTATACTGTGAAAAAAAAAAAAAGGGGACACTATGCACATTTAATTGCTTGACGTCAATTCCATTATTAAATATGCTTTGGGATAATAATGTTAATAATGTTTCAGGTGATTAAAAAAAGAGTGACATGCTCCAGGAAATATGCTAATATAATATAACATAAGACAACATGGCATTAAATACCAATATTACACTCTAAAATGCTGGATTATTTCAACTCAATATTGGGTAAAATATGGACAAACCCATTTTGTTGGGTTATGTGTGGGTTATAAATGTAATGCTCATATAATTTGAACAAACCAAAGGAAGCAACAAACAATTATATTTCACAATGTAAAAAATAATAAATAAATAAAATACACTGTCCACTAGAGACAAACACAAATAGTCATTTAACAATGTGAAGTTGAAGAAGAAAACAAAAAAGATTCCTTTGGCAAGGCATGATTGTGTAAAGCTAGAAACTGAATAGTTGTCCAAACAAATAATTACAATATTTTCTCTTCCAAAAGGGCCTGAAAGCAGAGAATAATGCAGAAGCATAACACAATATCTTCTCAAACCGTTGTTTTTATCTAACACAGGCCATAGTGTTTAAAACTGAAGTACGGCAATGAACTTTGATCTGAAGTGTGATTAAGGCATTATGAAGAGGAACTCCCCACCTTCCTCAGTAATTAACGGAGTAATTGCCCTAATGATAAAATCAGTGGGGGGTTAATGCAGGATTCAGTACCTCTAGACAAAAAATCTGATCCCATCACATTCCCTGTGGAAAACAAAAGGCAGAAAACAAAAACAGGACTGTTCTGGACAACTTCTCAATGCTTTATTTTAGCGTAACAAGATTTCTGCATGTGGATTTTTACAAAAGGCAACATAAAAGAAAAGTATCTGCATAAAAACGACTCTTTAGGGAGAAGGTCAGACTGAGTTCATATAATTAGCTCTAATCAGCATGCTGTGCTTTAGCTGTTAAGCAGTTTCCACTTTGAAAAGTTGCGTAGTTAAAACCATCCTCTTTAAAAGCAGGAGCAGTACATCTAATGACATTCAGACATTTAGTGCCACGTCTCATGCTGTATTTTCAGCTTGAAGTGAATGACATTCAGCTGGTCGTATGTTTTTAACATGTAAAAAAAAACAAAAAAAAAAACAAAAAAACACTTAATTAAGCTGGTGACTTATTATATTATATGTCATTTTTATCTTATATTGCAGAACCACATTATAGTATTAAAGGTCTGGTAAAATTTAAAAAAAAAATATATATATATATATTTAGATGTTAGTTTCAGTCTGTTAGTTTTAAGAATATCTATAAGCTTGTTTGCTCCAAAACAGTGATAAAATCTGCGTTTAGAAAATACAAAACTGATATAAACATCCAAAGCTTGTAGTTTGTCACTTCTGCCTAAATGGATCAACAATTTTGTTTCATTCATTTTTCAGTTGATTACGTAAAATTTTGAATAATAAACTGCACACTTCAAAGCACTTCACAGGACCTTTAAATGTATCATTTACTTCATCCCTTAAAAGTATTTATATTTACTAAAAATGGTAATGTGAATTAATGATAATCAAATAGTGAAAGTAGAACTTTTTTGTTGTGTTTCTTAACACACTTAAGTAAACAGTAAAAAATAGTTTACAGTGCCCTTGCAACACATTGCATACAATTATTGTAGTAATAACAGTAAAGTATACATGATTACAGGCAACAAGGCAAGGTTATTTCTAAACCCAACTACAGTAAGTACATTTTGTTAATACCATTTAGTATTCAAGTGTGTAATTGTCCAGTAACTAGTCCAGACACTAAAAATAACACAATAATATAAATATTAAACATTTTGCTGTGTTAAAATTAAATAGTTATAATAATAATAATAATAATAATAATAATAATAATAATAATAATAATAATAATAATAATAATAATAATAATAATAAATTGTGACTACCTAGTCATGCTTTACAGCATACTCATAATTTCATGTTCTGACTAATATACTAAAGCATTTGAGCAAATATATATGTTGATTATAAATGTTTAATTAATATTTTTAATAAACTTGTGTAATTCCTATATATATTTAAATGCATGGTATCATGGTTTCAATTAAATATAAGATTAATCATCAAACGGTACATTTTAGATTACTATAAATGCTTGTTAGTATAATCAGCTGCACAATTTATCCATGCTTCAAAAGTAACTATAAAACTACATACCACTGCTGTTGGTCAGAAACGTTGTGGCCAAACCCATTACCTTTTTAGAAATTATAAACTCCTGTATTTGTCAAAGTTGTTCATGTGGTTTTGCATATGGTCAAACATGTGCATGTTTTATAATTATATGATTAACATTTCACCAACATCAAGCTGAAATGGAGTTTCAAGATGAAAAACATTCAGCCAAAATCCTAAAAAAAATATATAAAAAAAATGGAAATGCTGGGCATTAAACAAGAACCTCTGGTTCATAAAGCCACTAAGAAGTGTTTGCAGATGCTGTCGATTGAAGGTAATAAATGTTGTAAATGATGCTCAATTTCTCGCTTCGTGAGAAGTCACATGTACTGCTGTAATTCTGTTTTTATTTTTTTACTCTCAAAGTGTAAGAAGCTGTTGACTTGCATTTTATGAAACATCAAGGACGACAGCTTCATTTAAAAGTCTTCTGTAATGATCAATTACATCTTGTAACCTACATCTTGAATGGCATGATGGTTAGTAATTTAACAGCTACTTTCCATGTTTGGTTCAACAATCCCTTTAACTGTGTCAAATACCTGATTAAAAAATTATTAATATAAAATAATAACACTTGAAGTGGTGTTCATAAGACTTCATGAATATGAAGATTTTATGCATGCTTATGACAACTGTAAGTGTCATTCGCAAAGGAGAATGCAAAAATGACATGTTGAGATGTCTTTGTTATGACAACTTGACATTAGCCAGACAACATAATGTGTCAAAAATCTGTAATTGTCATTGTAATTGTGTCATGAATATTTTTCTGATAACTTTTTTCAGTGGAACAAACTGAATGTGTCATTAATATTTTTTCAAACAAAAAGGTAATGGCGTACAGTATTTGTTTGTCAAGTTGTAGAAGACATCTCAAACAATCTCACCTGAATTAAATGACTTAAACAGTTCTCATAAGCATGCATAACATCTCATTCATATTCATGATGATGTGTCATGTCATGACAATAAACGTTTCATGGCAGTCTTATGAACACTCCCTTTAAGTAAAGTGTTATAACACATTAGTATATTATTTAATAGTATTCCATTTTCTCAAGGAATACACACTAGGTCATTATGGGGACAAAAAAAATACATTGGGTGGATGAATCTTTCAAACAACCAACCCACTTAATGTATGCACTCTGCATACTTTTTAAAATTTTTCCAATGAAGCATGTCTCAATAAATGTCTTAAGGTTTCACCCATGACCGACCATATTAAAAAAAGATTCTTACGTAAGCTCACGATAACAGTTCCCTCCATTCACCAGCATGCACTGCCAGAGATAAAGCGGGACGTGCGCAGTATTCAATGAGGGGTAGAGGCAGTGAGACATCGCCCTGTCTCAGAGATGGCTTTGCAGTATTAAAACTGGCATAGCAACTGATAGTGTGTGATGTCCCTCAGTCATCATTACAGAAGACAAATGACTACACTGACTCTCAGAGAGCATCAAGAGAGAAGAGATGTACTCGTACGCACCATCATTTCTGACAATGAAACCAAAGGCACAGAGATAGTACGATTCAACGAAAGCATGTGGTGGAACGTAAGGGAGATACATTTGCTACGATTCAATAAATGATATCGCAACTCATATATTGAAAACCTGTGATTATGTTATCCCTGCCGTAATCTTAACACGTTTTGCATGGCATTCTGGGATATGGTTCATGATTAATATTGTCATCCGCTATGCTTAAAGGAAAGTCATGCTCTCCGCTTTCCTCTTCTTACATCAGATTTGCACTAGTGAAATCTCCCAAGTCACCGTCACCCTTACATGCCAATTACAAGGACCAAAATGTTACCCAAGTAATGCAAATCATGAAGAACTCGGCTCTTAGAGGTGCTGGCCTTTTGAATCGTTTCTTTTCTACAAACTTTGTGCAAAATTATTGACATAAGATGAATACAGGTCTCTACAAACAGCAGAGATAATAAGGCCCCTTAGGAGAATACACAATGTCCGATGTCTGACTGCGTAGACTAACAAACAAGGGGGTACGGCATGATAAAAATCACCACACTTTCACTGGAAGAGAGATCGAGATAATCACTCTCTCGCTACGGGGGCGAAAAAAAAAAAAAAAAAAAAGATCATCAACACTTGCCAAAGCATGTAATTATAGAAGATATGAAACATTGTCAGACTGCATCCATCTGGGTTCAGCCTAACCAGTGATGCCCAATATGGTGCCAGGCTGTAATTAATGCAAACGCAGCTACATGTTTAAAGGGTTAGTTCACTCAAAAATGAATATTCAGTCATTATTTACTCACCCTGGTGTTTTTATAAAGCCATATGCTCAATGTTTTTTTAAACAGAAAGGGAGAAAAATTTAATAAAAAAAATAAATAATGTCCTGCTTGCATTTTTGGTATAATGCGGTTCATATTGACAGCGTATAAAGCTGTTCATATTGCTATTTGGTCCATACTGACATGATAGCATCACGCAGTTGCTGCAGATTTGTCAGCTGCACATCCATGATCCAAATCTCCCGTTCCACTGCATCCCAAAAGTGATCTGGTGACTGTGGAGGCCATTTGAGTACAGTGAACTTATCGTCATGTTCAAGAAACCAGTCTGAGATGATTCACGCTTTATGAAATGGCGCGTTATCCTGCTGGAAGTAGCCATCAGAAGATGGGTACACTGTGGTCATAAAGAGATGGACATGGTCAGCAACAATACTTAGGTAGGCTGTGGCGTTGACACAATGCTCAATTGGTACTAATGGGCCCAAAGTGTGCCAAGAAAATATCCCTCACACCATTACACCACCACCACCAGCCTGAACCATTGATACAAGGCAGGATGGATCCATGCTTTCATGTTTTTAACCAAATTCTGACCCTACCATCTGAATGTCACAGCAGAAATCGAGACTCATCACACTAGGCAATGTTTTTCCAATCTTCTATTCTCCAATTTTGGTGAGTCTGTGTGAATTGTAGCCTCAGTTTCCTGTTATTAGCTGACAGGAGTGGCACCCGGTGTGGTCTTCTGCTGTAGCCCATCCGCCTCAAGGTTCGACGTGTTGTGCGTTCAAGATGCTCTTCAGCATATCTCAGTTGTAACGAGTGGTTATTTGAGTTACTGTTGTCTTTCTATCAGCTCAAACCAGTCTGGCCATTCTCCTCTGACCTCTGGCATCAACAAGGCATTTGTGCCCACAGAACTGCCGCTCACTGAATACTTTCTCTTTTTCGGACCATTCTCTGTAAACCCTAGATATGGTTGTGCATGAAAATCCCAGTATATCAGCAGTTTCTGAAATACTCACCAACAACCATGCCTCGTTCAAAGTCACTTAAATCACCTTTCTTCCCCATTCTGATGCTCGGTTTGAAATGCAGCAGATTGTCTTGGCTATGTCTACATGCCTAAATGCATTGAGTTGCTGCCATGTGATTGGCTGATTAGATTATCGAGCAGTTGGACAGCTGTACCTAATAAAGTGTCGAGTGAGTGTATATACATTTATTTGTCTGCCACATATATGAGAACATCCAGGGTGAAAATGTGTTTTGATTTTGGACTGCAGTACTTAGTTCAACCTTGCATACTGCACCTTTAAATTAAATCGTTATTTTTGCTTTATGTGCTCACAAAAGTTGTTCTTGTTGTTCTTGTAACTAATAATATTTTGACAATCACTGAAGGCATATGGTGTGTATTAAGGATGTTTTTGGTACCTTTCTTGACTGGACGAGTTTGGCTTAGAAAAAAAGGCCTATGAAATTTCTACTTTTATGAAATCATCTCATATTATAAATTATAGTCATCTGTTAAATGATTGCAGTCATCTTTAATGTATTTTTATGACATTAATTTGTCATTATTATGAATTAATGAAATGTCATTAATTTACTAAACAGCAAGAAAAACAAAGTAAACTGCTGATGAAGTGTTTTTTTCCTCTTCACAACCTAACCTGTATTAGATTATTATACTATAAAAAGTGATTAGTTACTTAAAAAAAAAGTGAGTAAACCCACTGACTTAACTAAACTTTTATAAATATGCACATAATTATTAAGTAACAAACTATAAGGCAACAAGCTTACTCTCTTTTTGTAAGTAAACTAATTGCTTTTTATAGTGTAGAATAAGTCAACTGAAATCAAATCTAAGCGTCTATCCAACTGAAATTTGAGAATTTATTTATTAATATTTAAATCATGACCTCTAGAATCAGGAGGTACCAAAAAGAAAAAAAGCCAAAAAAAAAAAAGTACAAAAAAATGTGTTTTTAAAAAAAAAAAAAAAAAACTAATAATAATTAAGCCGTTCGCTTCAATTATATAAACAAGAATGAACAGGAGATTTTTCAAACATTCCATTTTTGTTGGTCAAAAAACCAACAATGACAAAAAAGTTATGTTATTACACAAGAGCATACAGTATGCGATTACAACATCCTCAATCTGAGTAAATGACTTTAGTTTGCCCCCCACAAAATGAAAATTCTCAAAATTAAAATCAACTATTCTGAAAATGATCAAGAGCAGAGTGGAATCACTAACATACAGATACGCTGTAAAGTCTACTGTAGATAGGATACAGCTGCGGATACACACATCATTATAGCACCATTTTTGTGACAGTGTATAACGATAATTAATATTTTTACAGTACTGTGACGGTTGAGATTAGGGCTGGGGTAGGGGTAGATGTCAAAAATACAATTTATTGGGTATTTTAATAAATAACATAAGTAATACTCGGTACAACTACTGTTTTTACATTACTGTGATGGTTGGGTTTAGGGCTGGGGTAGGGGTAGACGTTAATATAATATAATTAATGGGAAATTTTATAAAAAATATAAATAATTCTCGTTGACTTCTGTCCGTAACCGTATCTGATCTAGCAATAATCCAGATAAGCATAAACAGGGCATTTTTTTTAATTCCAATTATGCGGACAAGACAAAAATATATATATATATATATAATAATCGGAAAATCTGAAAATTATATGGGATTGCAACAACCCAAATTTTTGGGTAAATTATCCCTTTATGGTAATTAACTATTCTGAAAAAAAGAATGAGAACAGAGTGCATGGAACAAAGATATAATTTGTTTGCCCTTGGTGTTAAAAGTTACAAAAGACTTACACTCTGATTTAAGTAAAGACACAGCAGCCATCAGTACACACACTATCATTGACCTATAGCTTTCTAAAAGTCTTATCCGTAGTGAGAGGTGAGGGAATATTTCGGCAGAGAGGGATGGATGAGGGAAAGAGAGACCGGAATGTAATAAAAGTAGAAAAAGGGGTTTGAGAGAGAGAGAGTGAGAGTGAGTGAGAGAGAGTAATAGAATAAAGCCCAGACAGAGCAAAGTGATAGAGAGGCAGCAGAGATCGAGAAATGGAAGAATAGATGAAGGGCAAAAAGAAAAAGGTCTGTCTGAATGAGGAAAAGCAAACAAGCAAAAGGAGCAGCTAAAAAGGAGGGATGAAGAGGGCACAGCCGGAAGCTCTGAAGGAAAAGGAGCAAATGGTTTTGGCTAAAGAGAACAGACATCAAAGGCAAGAAGAGCAGCCAAGGAGTCAAGCGGGCTCTGAAAGTTAGTTAGATTGTAGGGCGACGCTGGCAGCTTTCGGCCGATTCCTGCCAATGGAGAGAGTCCTCTGTTCCTCCCCGGGATGCCGCTGAGGACAGCAGTTACAGCCGCCGATTTAATCAGTACATTATGCACTTACATAAGTCCATAAAATTTTATGCATGCTCCAAGGTTTTATGGCCTTACGCAAGATTTTTTTCTCAATTTTTAGATATCATTCATTGCAGTGTCAAAAGTGACATGGGTCATTTATTAAGAAGAAAATATTAATACCAAGAAATAAATAACAACAACTATTAATAGTTATTAAAACTTCTAACAATATTGTTTGTGCATGGAAAAGCTTTGAAACAGCATTATATTGGAAATTTAACTACAAACTAACCACTATAATATTTATAATAAGGAAAATAATAACCATTAATTACTATTAATGGACATTTGATTACAGCTATATGCATATATGCTTAGTTGACAATCAACATTGGTTATTAACAATTACAGCAACACCAGATGTTGTTGTTATTTTGTAATACTTTACTTTTAATCATATTTCTACAATTACTAAATATTTCAATATATACATAAAAATATATGGAATAGCTAGATATTCATTCGTTCATTCATTCATTTTACTTCGGCTTAGTCCCTTATTTATCAGGGGCCACCACAGCTGAATGAACTGCCGGAATATCTAGATATATTATAGGAATTTAAATATTGAAACACTACTACTACTACTACTACTACTACTACTACTACTACTACTACTAC
>CAIGQW010054109.1:14215387-14229287 GCA_903798125.1 Danio choprae
ACTACTACTACTACTACTACTACTACTACTACTACTACTACTACTACCACTACTACCACTACCACTACCACTACCACTACCACTACCACTACCACTACCACCACCACTAATAAATTAAATAAGCAAACAAACACACACAAATACATAAATAAATAAATAAAACTAACCACATAAATAAATAAATAAATATGCACAAAACTACACAAATAAAAACAAATTGCTTATGCAGCAATATGCATTTTCCATATTATTCTATGCGACATGAACAAAGGAAATAATAATCTGTGGGAATGACAATGCGATGAATGAATAAAGCCATGTTGAAATATGCAAGATGCACACCATATGAATTGCTGCTTACAGTGAATTTATTTCCAGAACATGAAACATCTGAAGCCCCAATATGTTCAGTTTCATTGCCACATGCAGACACATTAAATGGATTGCTGCAGACTTCACTCCTGAAAAACAGTGCCAAAACAATTTAAAGCCTGAGGTCAAATCTATTGTTGCACAAATAATGCTTTCCACGTCGGTAATGAAGTATTACCAAGCTATTATTCCACGCAGAGTTAGCTCTCGAGGTTGTTTTCGTCCATTGTCAGAATTAACATAATCATATTTTTCAGATCCATAGTTCACATAATGGCAATTATGCTAAGCAAGGAAGACACAACGTTCTGTCTGTTACTTTTGACTGCCTAAAACAAATAATTCATTGTAAAACACTTTCCAGTCCTTCCCCGCAGCAATGGCCCAATTCACTGAACATCTATTACGACTCTCAGGAAATTTTCACCAGAAATTACCATGAATTAATCAGTTGCAAATATTAAGGTTTTGGCCTAGCTGATATTAATAAGTTGGTAGTCTTCTTTTAAAGTGTAACAATAATGCTTAATTCATACATTTTGATTATTTGAGATGCTCAATGCAAACCAAATGTTGTTTTTTTTGTTTGTTTAAATAAATAAATAAATAAATAAATAGCTACCTGAAATAAACATTAACCAATCCAATGCTATAGTATCCCAATAAATAAGTAAAACTGAAGTGCATATCAATAATAAAAGCATTGTTTCAAATATTTGTAGAGGAAACTCAACTGAAATACCTAAAATACTAACAATAACAATGACTCAAAAGTATAGACAAGTGTAGAAAAAAAGAATTCCAATATAATTTCACCAGATTATAAAAAAAAAAAAAAAAAGCTCTACTGGGAAGTAATTTATTGATTTAGATAGATTTGGATGATTCTGTAGGGCAGTGCATCTGTATAAAATAAAATACATTTCAAGCATAGATTGATACAGCAGGGCATAAAAGTGAAAAACTTTTCTGGGGAGTCTAACCATGTTTAGGTGCAGAAATGGGATCAAATATAAAATACCCTGACCGTCATTGTATAAATAATTCTATACAATGTATTTTTATTAAAGTTAGAAATGGTACCATTTTTTGTGCCTGAATGCTTTAACCTCTCCTGAAATGCTCACATAGATAAAACTTTTTAAAAGCATGCAGATAATAAACTTTCACTGTATTATGTTTATCATTATGAACCAGTGACTCCACAGACCTCATGCGTTCTGAACGGTGATGAGTGATAACATGTTAACATAATTAGTTACAAAATGTTGTTACTGTAATTTGATTAATTGTCCACTGAAAAAAAGTAAAGGGATTACTTTTCATTTTAGTTAATTTAATTAGTTACTTATAATACACTTGTCTTAAAAACTGTGCATTCAACATTTCTTTATAAATCAATTCAGAGAAGCAGAGAAATTGTTTTTTTTTTTGTTATGCAATATATTTTGCAGAATAATTATTTTTTTAACTAAAAATATTACAGATGATTTAACATGCTTAATGAATTGAGTCAGAAATGTATGTCAATATATAGTATTTATAAATTTATGAAATGTTTTGATACAAATAATGTTTAATATTCTTTAGGCATTACATATTTAAAGCTAAAAGGTCTTGTTTGGTTTAAAATGTAAAGAATGAAGTTTAATTTCTATTGTCTACATGTTGAGATTTATAGGAATTTTTTTGCTAATTCAAGTAATTATGTTACTTTCAAAAAAGTAATTTAAATACAGTTTGATACAGTCTGAACTGTGTGTCTGATCAGCAATAATTCCCACTCAACATTGAACATCCAGCGGTGTGACCATTACGGATGTGCATATTGCCATACCGATGCTGAAACAATATATTGTGCAGCCCTAGACTGAATGAACAGAGTGTTATGACTGGAGACTGATGGCTGTGATGAACAGAGCTCATTTCAGTGTCACATCAACAACAGCCTCATGTTCATTTCAAAGGCTCCTCGCGCAGGAAGGTCTTGAAATGCATTATATATGCTCTCGTAGACTTAATTGAAACTGAAAATGTTATGTTCCACTCCAGTACCCTCTTAATAAGCAGGCAATCACCTACCAATGTTGTGGCACTATTACAAGCCCCCTCTGCCCCCCGGCCTCGGTTGGTGGGACAGATAAGACAGCAGAGGAGCCTCTCATCTCTACCTACACCACCAGCCCCAAGTCCAGCACTAATTACTGCCGCTTTACCCTCATCCGACAGAGCCATTCATCAATATACGGCCAATCTGCTGCACACTGTATACAGCAATGAAAGAATGCAGATTGGTTTGAACATTCAGGGTTTGGGTTGAAGTGTGGCTGTGCTTTAATGCAGCATAAGCAGTTAAATCACTTGGACACCTTCAATATTATTCAGCTATTTGCTATAGACTGTCAAAAATAAATAATAAACATAAATAAATAATAAATAATAAACAACAACAATTAATCTGTACAATTTCTGGGGTGGGGGGGGGGGTGGATGGCAGTTGTCAGAATTTGACCATTGAAACCTTAAAAGAAATGTATTTTTTTAAGTGTTAGAATGTAAATGTTAGTTTTATGGCAAACTACCGTATTCCATTTAATTTATAATGTTTTACATCAATGTTTTGAAGAACTAACATCTACACATCATATCTTTGTTAGACAAAAACACCACCATAAGCATGGGGATGAGAAATTCCTATGATGAACCAATGTTCATCACAAACAAATTTCACAGTAATAAAATTCACACTACTAAACACCATCGTGGTATCACACAACATTAAAGTAATGCTAAAAAAATTATTTCTCAATATTAGATGTAACATGGAAGTGTCATGCAGTGAATTCTGAGAAAGTCAATTAACTGTATGGTTATTCACCGTATACTTTAAGGAAACTTACCGTTAACCAGGTTAAAGATATTTACTGTAGCGTTTAAAAATCACAGGCCTTTTCTTTTACAGGTATAATTTAGAAAATGTTAAAATATTACAACAGGTGTGTCCCTTACATTATGCACTATTCTATGCCATTTTATGTAAATAGTGTAAGTCACCAAATAGTGCATTCACACCAAATATTAAAAAGAATAAGTAGTGCACTTTAAATATCTGAATGATTCACTTAACCAATAAAGAGAAATGTGTGATGCTGAACACTTGCATTGAACAGTCACAAATTTGCTTACGCTTCAGAAGGGGAGGAGCTCGCGATGCTAATGTTTTATGACTATGCACTACATAAGTAAAATTCCCTTAAAGTCTGCATGAACCGGAATTTGCTGAGACTTGATTCATTATGTTGATGTACAGTACTTCCAACTGAAACAAAATATTGAGTAGGGAGAAGAGAAGGAGCTCTACAGGAGCTCTACTCTAAGCATGGAAGCAAAATGGTCAGACTTTGAAGATGAACAAAATTTTTTTTTTTTTTTTTTTTGTGTGGATTAATTTGCACAAATTAATTGTATGATGATGTATGAAAAATATGATGAGCTTGCACAACAACGCCCAGGTCTCAATACATTTAAAAAGGCTCTGACTTTTGTTGGTTTGATGCCCCACTATAAAAAAAAACTTGTCAACCAATGAGATTGGCGCCTTTAATCACACGCCTTGAGCTGCTGAAGTTAGTTAAGACATGACTTGCAGTTAAAACAAGCACAAAATGGCTTAGCCGTGCACATGGGAACAGCAGATCTTAATTATCTTTTCATATAACTTTTTCATTTTGAAAAATGCTGACAATAAGCACAAACAAAACTCAACCCAGTGTGCACAAGTCTTAAAAGTATATCATAAAAATATAGATGTTGATAACTTTAATAGAAAAGCATGGTAATAGATTACAATCAGCTAAAATCAATTCAGACAACTGTATGACAATATTTATATGAATACTTTTGTTGGTTCACTCAATGAAAGCCTGTAGTCTCTTCGGTCAGTCAGGTTCATGCGAATAAACTTAAGTGTTTTTCCAGACTCCCTGCAAAAGCTTTTTCAGTTCCTGTTGCTTTTTAGTACATGTTATAAAGAATTACGTAGCAGAAAATAATGTGACTAAAATGTTACTTAACATTATTACACATGGTAAAACAAGAACTGGATGTTATTGAACATTTCCATATTTTTCCGACATAAAGGCCACCAGCAATTTGGAATAGTCTGCTAGGCAGGCCTTCTCTTCTTTTTATATTATTATTATTATTTTAGAGGTGTGGTATTTTACAAATCGTATTTTTTATAAAGAAAAACAAAATAACATTAAGCAGAGGAGGCCTCACAGTGGCGCAGTGGGTAGCACGTTCGCCTCACAGCAAGAAGGTCGCTGGTTCGAGCCTCGACTGGGTCAGTTGGCGTTTCTGTGTGGAGTTTGCATGTTCTCCCTGTGTTGGCGTGGGTTTCCTCCGGGTGCTCCGGTTTCTCCCACAAGTCCAAAGACATGCGGTACAGGTGAATTGGGTAGACTAAATTGTCCGTAGTGTATGTGTGTGAATGGGTGTGTGTGGATGTTTCCCAGGGATGGGTTGCAGCTGGAAGGGCATCCGCTGCGTAAAACATATGCTGGATAAGTTGGCGGTTCATTCTGCTGTGGCGACCCCAGATTAATAAAGGGACTAAGCCGAAATGAAAATTAATGAATGAATGAATTAAGCAGAGGAATGTGCAAAGCTTTAGTCCTTCATGACTCATTCAATTCTCTACAAAAAAAAAAAAAAACGCTTTACAAAATAGATCATTTTACACTTTTGTCATGTTAACATGGTAAATATTGGAGGGGTTCTAGCAGCTAGTTTTGAATTTTGCGGGATTTGCTTCACAACAACTAAACCCATTTCAGCCACAGCATCAGCAAACACTGGCTTTTCTAAGCACCAAACAGAAGGAAAGCAGAAGGAGGTGGAAAAACTGTGTAGTCATCATGAAATGGCATTGTATGCTTTTCAGCAGCAGCAAATAGAGAAGCACATCAGTAATTGTCAGATATTTATAAGGGCTGCACCGCCACAAGCAGTGATGTAAAATGCATGAATGCTGGACTCGCCAGAATGTGAATTGTTACAAGAAACTGGCAAACGAGTATAAGCCAGACCTGAGAGTGGAAGTGAAGTCATTTGTGTCATTTAGTCAGCTAATCTAAAATCCTACACTGCACTGACAGAAAGTATAACAGAGGAGCAAAAGAGTCAATGTGGCGGCAAGGTCACAAAAGCACAAGTTTTGAATTGAAACCACTCAAAGAGAGAAATATGATTAATAAATGAATTCCCATTCAAAATTTATCTGCCCTGAGCTTAGTTTTGACCTTATGCAATTCACAGAAAGGTCTGTTTTTAATTACGATAATAAATGTAGCAATCCAAAGCCAATTGGCTGTCTCTGAGGATTCTCGTGGTCTCTTTGATTGTTTCTCCCCTGTCTGTACTTTCAATTATTGTTTAGAATGATAATTTAATGCTGTGCATCTGTATTGCCTGGAGCTGTAAATCCATTTAGCTTTCTGTGCACTGGATATCTTTTTTGATGTAGTTTGTTTCTGTATTTACAGACGTCCACCTAAAATACCTATTTCCTGCAGATATCACAGTAGTATGAGATCTGGAACTCGAATCAAGTTTTGCGACATTCATACTGCTATTGAACTGAACTGAATAAACATTAAACTGCATAACAACATTGCAACATGTTGTAGAACTGCTGATCGAGTTAATTCTCACTGTTATCTCACTGATGATCAAGCCTAAAAGCTGATTTAAATCGTGTTCTAAATACTGAACAACAGAAAACCGACAATGATCACCTCAGGTACACTTCATGTGCTTTATTCAGTGTTAAATGCTAACAATGTGAGTTTGAATGCCATTTTACATGACATTTATTGCCATACTACTGAAAGCAGCAGAAGCAGACAGTTTACCTCAGATCTTGAAAATAAAATAAACATTAATATATATATATATATATATATATAAATAAATAAATAAATAAATAAATAAACAAACAAGAATGTGTATTTAATAATGTTAAAGAGGTTTAATATGTATTAATTACATTATAAGCCTTACCACTTCGTGAGTGAGTGCATATTCTGTGCTTCTGTATTTAATGTATTTAAATTTCTGTTGTGTTTTGTCTGGTGCAAACAGCCAAATTGCTTATCACTGCGAATCTCATCACGTAGTGTGTTGTCAGGAAACGGGGTTACAATGTAACCTGCTCACCTAATGTTTATGTTGGTAATATTTACATTATTTGCTATTTAATAACCTCATGTGGAACTCTGAATCTGAGTCTCATTTCGGAGTCTGCTACTGTCCAACGGAGGTCGCATTTCGGTCACGGGCGCATGCTTTGAGAGCCTTTCTGAATGACTGAATGAAATATTCGGTGTTCCAACAAGGCAGCCTGGGGGGCTGAAATATAATTGGCTAAACTGGCATTGGGCAAGTTAAAAGAACCAAAGCAACGCCACCCATTTTCAAAGCAGAATAACTGACTTCAGCATTGTTTTTCATGTTCACTTAGCATGTTTCTTAAATATCTGCAAACATATTATTGTATTTTTATGCTTTAGAAGAGTCAAAAACTTACATACAGCACCTTTAATTAAAATAATTTGAGTTTGGGGCTGGGCTGTAAGAAGATATACAGAATAAAACTGTAATAGATTTTTATATGCTATGTATACCACAGCATGTAAATAAGTGGGCATGACTAACTCATGTGTTGTCTGTGTGAGCAGGGAAGCACTGACTGGAGTACTCGTTGTAATCTCTGGTCAGCAATCTAAGGTGCTTTTATCTGCGATATAGAGTCAATGATTTGGATTACCGATTTGAATATTGTGAGTACAGAATAACTTTGTGTACATATTCCTTTAGTAAGTTGAACAGTCACTTGTGTAGCCTCTGCTGACTAACTACCTCCAGGACGTCCAAATGCCCACCAAGTCATTTCTGAAATCTAATTTATTTATTACAATTTATTTGTTTATTATATTCCATTTAAATAGCAATATTTAGTACTATACTGTGAAATAAAACTGTTCATGCTGTGAAAAAAATGTTTTGCTCATACTGCCCACCAGTTTTTAGAACTACAGACTGTCCAGTTTACTGTCCAGTTAAGTTTCCATACAGCCATAATGCATTAAGCACTATTGAAAAGCAGC
The DNA here is from genome assembly GCA_903798125.1 of Danio choprae. Lineage (NCBI taxonomy): Eukaryota > Metazoa > Chordata > Actinopteri > Cypriniformes > Danionidae > Danio > Danio choprae. The sequence continues at coordinate 14,222,929 of CAIGQW010054109.1, forward strand.
AGTGATTCCTAATCTATCCACTATGAATAAAATAATTAAAGCTCATGTGAAATCAAACTGTACAATGTTTATTTTGCTAGTGCACATTGCTATTCTTTAGATGAATCCAGGTGAAAAACAAAGTATTCAGCAGTCCACTGACAAAAAAAACAACTGTTTTGGTAATCTTCAACCATTTGCTTCTGCGTTTGGAGTGGTTGTTCTTCTGTTGACGTCGGTTTGACAACTTCAGCCAGAATACTCTTTACCATGCCCATCTTACTATTTGTTTGCTAGGAGGGAATGATGCGCAAAATGAAAGCTCCGCCCCCTATACTCTATATACCATTCCAGTTTGAAATACATCAACATACTGAAATAAATGTCTGCCCTTTTTTAGGTATTCTGCAAAGCTCAAATCATCTCGATTCATCTTTTTTCTTAAACGTGAAAATTAGTTAAATTATATTGAATCTCCTTGTTGAATGTATAGCCTTGAGAATTGAGGCAGCTCTAAGAAAAAAAATGGGTCCAAACTGTATAACAAGTTGTACTTAAACTGTAACACACCTGCGACTTTTCATGTTGTTTAGCACTATATTTGATTGCAGGAAGTTCTGCAGCACCATGTTTGTGAGTCATTTCCACTTCTCCACAAGCTGAGAACCTAAATGAATGTGAAATGGTAGCTATCTATTCCCACATCGCTCGAAGTAGGACATCATCACTGTAGTGACCTTGATAGATTAGGCCTCAGCAATTCGATGCATATTAATAATCCATAATGAGCCTTAACGCACAACTTTTAATAGATATTTTTTTTAATTGCCAGAAACATTGCCATGAAAAATCTATTTTATGATTCATTTGGTAATTAATAAACTTCTAATATCAGGGGACTGTGGCCGAGCCTGATGATTGCCTGTTTGCTTTGGGTAAATACTGTAGGACTTTAATGCTGTCCAAGACAGATTATAAGGACTGGGTGATAAATGATAATTATCATAATATCATTTAATCTCAGGAAAACAACACATGTTTGATAAATATTTAGAATGATGTTAATGTTTAAAAGTGGAACTAATCAACCAGGACTGTTTACAGGTTTACACAGCTTTGAGATTTTTACATTCAGATATGCATCAAATTGATCATGTAGTGGCTCCAAAGAATGTAATGATCTTACCAGCTAGAGGTATATTTCATTGATTTACTAAAAGTCAGTAATGAGGGGGCCAGCTTAAGCACTTCTGGTGAACCATCATGCCATTATAAAATCGCCACATTTAAGATCTGGTTTCTTTAAAAATCATTTGTTTTTCACTGCCTGATCGATAAATGATATAAAGTGAGTCTCAAAGCAGACAAGTACTACTGCATTAAAGTCCATTGTTCTGCGTCATGTCTTTTAAAATATGGAAATGTATTTTACCACAGTATTTTTATATAGTTTCTGCAGTCGCCTGCTGCTCCCGAAGCCACTTGCATTTAAATGGCCATGTATCTCGCTTTAACAACCAAATGAATGCTGAAGTCTATTGAACATATTATATTTTGATTAAATTACATTGGCAATGCTGTAAAACACTTGCTATGCATATAGCCCATTGGACTATGGTATTGAGGCAGGGTTGACATACAAGGCAAAATGTACCATCCTACCTGTGATCTTGATGTAATTCTTTTATATATATCCCAAGTAATTTTTAAGAGAGCAAGAAATTCTTTATAGTAATACTCATAATATTTTTCAGAAAAAAAAAGTATTATTTTATTTAGTTTCACTGGAATGAAAGCAGTTTTTAAATAATTGTAAGGTCCATACAATTTGCCTACCTAGTTATGCCTACCTAGTTAAGTCTACCTTTAAATCGCAATTTAAGCTCAGTACTAGTATGTTGCTAAATAATATCCTTTCATCATTGCAAAGACAAAAGAATTTGGTTATTAAAAAATGGCTATCAAAATGATTGTTGAAATGAAAAATTTGGTTCTTCTCTCCATTTAACAGCCCCAAATTTTTGAAATTATTTCACAGGAAGGCTAATATTTTTGCCTTCAACTATGAATTGAATCAGAATCAGAATCAGAAAGAGCTTTATTGCCAGGTATGTTCACACATACGAGGAATTTGCTTTCGTGACAGAAGCTTCTACAGTGCAACAGAATCACAAAGACAGGACAAAAAAAAGATAATAAATATATTTCAAAAATAGAAGTAAGTAGTGAATGCAGATATGCAGGTTGACAGGTGTATGTACAGGTATATTACTATATACAGCGTTATATGTGCAGCTATTATGTGCAAACTGGCATGTAAAGTATGTTTTTGTATTATATTATTAATGTGAACATGTATTACATGTATTAAAGAAGTAATGGGATATAATTACAGTAATTGATATTGAATTTTCACACTTGCATGTACTTCATTTTATTCAGGCAAGGTAATTTTCATATATGCTATATGTGTGCTATATGTGTGGGTTTTACCTATGATTGACAATCGTAAACCATGTTTTTAACAAAATGTGTAGATTTTACCATTTTACTGAACTTCAATTTAATCTGCATCAATTTTGAAAAATCCCAGAAACAAAAATATTTTATGATTAAATATAGCTGATTTGAATAGAGTAAAGTACAGTATCTCAGAAAGTATTTCTCTAATAACATATTTAGCTTGAGAAAAAGGTGTCCAAATGTTTTACATTTACTCAATACAGGTTTTAAAAATATTTACCATCACATTATTTATATGGTTTTTCCATCATATGGTTTCTACAATTTCACTCAGAATAGAATTCAATGAAATAATTTTGATGAAAAATAGATTGATAGAAAAAAATATTATGCTAACTTTAGGGCATGACCTCACCCAATTATTAATGGATGAATAACAAATAACACAGCAATGACCTGCAATAAAATGCCAATAAAATATCCCAACCAATAAAACTACCAAGCACTTTTGTTGTCTCCAAGGCACTGTAGTTTCTCATTTTATTATTAGCCATCATTTTCAAGCAAGCAAAGCAAAATGAAAAGGCCACGGTGTCTTGAATATTGAACAACTTGTCGATAGCAATAATCCTCGCAAGGTTTACTCCTGGTTGTTGGTGAGACATTCGTCAGCGACTGCCCGTCCTACTTTGTTATTGACGACAATGAAGTCAAGGTTCCAGAGGGAGTCGTATCCTTCATGTCCTCTGCACAACACACTGGCGGTCGACAAATACCCTGAATAAACCAAAGCTCGAGAAATCCAGGTGTTGTCGATAAGTGCCACTTATGGCAAATGTTAAGTGACCCAGCGGTACATCAAACAAAATGTCAAAGGAGCTTTGTGGGAATCCCTGACTGCTGTTGCTTATATTTGTTATTTGCACACATCCCTGGCTTTGCTTGAGGTTGAGGACACTCTAAGCCCCCCTTCATCCTTAAAGATTTTGTCAGTATAATAAGAAAGAAGTGAGTCGTTCTGGCACAGGACAGCCGGCGGAGTAACTTAAGAGCAAACTGTTTTTACTCTTCTAATTTTAAGCACAGATCAGCGGAGCGTTTCTGCCACTGAAGTGAAATTAGTCAGCAGATGGCACTTGCAGCCTTTGAAGACACATTGGAGTCTAAACAAACGTCTGCAAATGAATCATTTGTTAAGCTATTTTCTAGCATATTGGAAGTTGATCGACATGTTTCAGCTCTCAGATGGAAGAAACACTAATGTGTCAACAGTGCCCCCTTGTGACCGGGATGTAGAATTGTTATAGACTGTATTAATAAAAAGAAATGATTTAGGGGCATTTAGACCAGCCGACTGGGGGTTGAAGAGGGTTTCGATTACATTCAAACTAATTAAAATTAAATAAATAGGTATACACTGGATAATGCATCGTTGTTTAAAAAATTTAAATTGCAAATGTATTTGTAATTGCACTGTTTGTATGTTTTCTTTTTATTTAACATTTCATTTTTAAATGGTTTATAAATTGTTTTACTAGCGGATTTAAAAATATATACATTTCTGTAAAATACAGACATGTTGGTATTGGTGGTTTATGAGGACTCTCCATAGGTGTAATGCATTATATACACTAAAAATAAATGCTCATTATGTGGCCTTTCTCCATCCCTAAGCATTTTGAATTACAAGGACATAATGTTTTTCCTCATAAACCACCTCAATGTTGTAATACTTAGGCCATAGTCATTAAATACATTTCTGTCCCTGTAAACCGCCCAAACCTGTGCGCTCGCGCACACACACACACACACACACACACACACACATATACCCTCCTGTGGAATTTGTATTATTTTTTTTTCAAATATCTCAGTATTTCCTATACATTTTCATCTTAAGAAAGTCTTATATATCTTTTAGTTTGGCTGGAATAAAATAATACTAAAAAATAAGTATATTATTAGCCCTCTTAAATTTATTTTATTTATTTATTTTTATTTGTATAATTTTTTTTACAATTGACTACAGAACAAACCATTGTTATCAATAACTTGCCTAATTAACCTTTCTTGCCAAGTTAACCCAATTAACCTAGTTAAGACTACATTTTACTAAGCTGAATACTGTAAATACTGCAAATAGAAAAATAGTATGTACTGTCATCATGGCAAAGATGTTACAGATGTTTAGTGAAAAGTATTATGTTTAAAAATGTTGAAAAATATTCTCCCCATTAAACAGGAATAAAAAAAATAAAAATAAAAAAAACTCACAGAAGAGCTGCTAATTGACTTCACACACACACACACACACACACACCAAAACGTTTCATATTCACATATAAAAATAATAATAACAGTATATTGTGTTCTGCTATATAGCCTTTTTCATTTTAAGAGAATCATTGAAAATAAATGTCTCAACTTAGCATTTGTTTCCTTATAATTACTCACTAATAATTACAAAAAACAATTACATACCACTTTACAGCAAAAGAAATTTACTGTTTTCAATAGATTCCTCAGACAGGTTTCTGTAAAAGTACAACACAGACACAAACATCTGCTATATTTACCACTAGAAAAAGCTCACTCACTTAGAGCTGTTCATTTGTTTCTCAAGTCTGTCTCTAACCAGCTGACAAATGTTTTTTTTTTTCTTCACGTGTTGCTCACGTGAGAGTCTCTGGAAGTTGCAGTCAGCCTGCCTTCACACAATCTAACACCTGCGCAAAGCCACCTGTCTACTCAAACAGTGCTGCGCTAACAGGCTTTTGTGGTGACATATCATCAATTCAAGAAGGGCAAAGCAGACTTTCCAACGACAACAGAAGCTGACAAAAAAGCAAGCCGGAGAAGGACATTGTCCTCTCGTGAATTACAAAAGCTAGCACTCGCAGCGGGAAGCCTTATTTTAGCTTTGCCAGGGTTGAAAAGTGACGCTCACCTTCTCACCCTCCTGTCACACTTTCAGAAACGTACGGCAGGACTGGCATATGTCAGAGTCTGAGCATTGCTCTTCTGAAGGAGGTGTCGTGCGGGTCAGGTGTAGTGCGGTGTGTGGGGTGACAGAGATCGCTCTACTGCTGAGAGCGCCAGATGAGCTGTGTATTGTCACAACGTTGCTAAACTATTGATTACGGAGTATAAAAAGGGCAAAGGTGATAGTGCGTCATGAGAGATACAGCCGTGATGATTTAGGGTTTGGAAACTGGATTGCCTCAGGTCTGTTTTTTTTTTATTTTTATATTGTATAAGAGCTGAAAGATAGCTTGGTTTTTGATTAGGAGTTCTGGAAATCCTTGTTTTTATTTGAAAAAAAAAAAAACAACAACAACAACAACAACAACAACAACTTGAAGGGATAGTTCAACCAAATTTTTTTATTCTGTCATCATTTAGGCTACTCACACTTGTTTCCAGAATTTTACCCTTGTAAATTGTACTTTTAAAACCCGTTTTAGCTTTTTTCATCTGTTGAACACAAAAGAAAATATGTCTACAAAACCTGTAGCCATTGACTTCCATAGTATTTGTTTGTCCTACTATGGAAGTCAATGGTTAGAAATTAACAAAGGCACTTGTGAGTAAATGTTCATTGTTCTGTGAACTATCCCTTTAAACCTAAATATTTATATTGCTCTGTTCTTACAAACAAAGGCAAACTAAGAGTTATACTGACTGGCTAGATATAAAAACAAGAGATAAGTCAAACAAATACTGACTTATACTAAATATTTTACTAATAATAACACATTTTATTGACTTAAATGAAGTGTATTACAATGCACATTACTGATCAACTTAAGCATGCAGCTTTATTTTTATTAAAACTTACTTCAGATTCCACTTTTTCAAAAAGTTGCATCACTGACAAATATTGTCATTTTCTAACAAGCCATACTAATTATATATAT
>CAIGQW010054109.1:14250877-14275711 GCA_903798125.1 Danio choprae
AAGTTGACTATGGTTGCTAATTATATTTTCTTTATAAATATAAATATATAAATCACTTCTGCAATTCTTTGTGCATTTGATGAGAACATTTTGTCTTTGATAACTTTGAATGCAGTTCCTTTTTAAATAGTCCAAATTACCAGTTTTTCTAATGTTATTTTTCCCCTTAGACATATTTTATTTTAGAATGTGGTTAAAATGTTATGACAGCATTTAAAAGCACAAAACTCTAATAATGATGATGACATAATAATAGTAATTACGAATGTTCTGTATTTCACTGTTATGGCTGTGTCAATTAATGACTAGAGTATGCTGGGTAAAATCTGCCTCTCAGGTAAAATGATCAGTAAACACACACACACACGCACACGCACACGCACGCACACACACACACACACACACACACACACACACACACACACACACACATTTCACACATAAATGACTTCCTGTATAGCAGAATAGCCATGTATCCTACATGTTCAGCAGAAAATCACTTTTAAAAGAAAAACAACAATGGCAGACTAAAGGAGAACATTTTGTTCCGGTGCACTAGGAGAACATTTTGCCTCTGTACCATCTCTTGATTGTCTTTTCATTGAATTTCCCAAGAACACTATTGTCTCGGTTAGCCTCCCTGCTGTTTGTATGGACTTTAACAGTATCCATGAGAAGTCTACCTCACACAAAAAAATACAGGCTAACAAAACGAAATGCCTTACATTACAAAAGACCATATGGTGTTCATAAAATGATCAACATGTGGTATGTTTAATAGAGCCTATAGAACAAAAAAACATTGTCTGGAAAAAAACATACTTTTTTCCATATTCAAATAGCATGAAATAGCATAAACCCAAATCTGTCAATGGATTATTAAGTTGGTACTACTAAATCCAAATCAGGCATTTAAAAACTGTCCATTTTGGGTGCCAAATTGTAGTTAATAATGTAATGTAGGTTACTCATTTTACGCAATTTATCCTGTCTTCCTGACTAATGATCCTTACTTTTAGTCGTTTAAGGATCAGGAATCATTTTGACAGAATAGTTGTATGTACATTCCATTTGTACATCTTTGTCATGTAAACATCCCCTTAAGCTCTCTGATAGTTTTAACAAAAGCAAAAGAAATCAAAATAACTTGAGACGATGAGAAGACGATGACCTATATTTTGCTCTGAGATGGGTAGATTTAAAGAAACATTTTACATTTATTATCAAAAACGACATGAAATCGAGGAAAATTATGGCGTATTTACACTGAGATTGTTTACAGTATAACAATCTGTCTGCATGTGTTTTTTTTTACACTTTTCTGGCAGGTTGGTTGAGCTGGCAGGTACAGCAAGAACCTAAATTGCAAAATGTTGATATATTTGGTGCTATTAATGTGATACAAACATTAACATGTGCTACATTGTTTATTAATCATATACTAAATAAAAGTGTTTGAGGTCATAACATTGCATTCTTTTAAAAAAAAGTATTTATTAATTGATTATCTGCACCTTGTATTCAAAATATGTGTTGTTGCAATCACTGATATGTTCATTTCAGCCGCAATATATTGTTTGTTTATTATAGTTTTACAGTCAGAATTGGTCAAATCTCAAAATTTAATTGCATAACAAATGTGACAGCGGGCATATCATGATTTTGATGAATGAATGCAGCTTCATGTCCTTGGACAGCATTTCTTTTAACCACTCTGGCTTAATATGTAATATGGCAAAGATACATTGACTGTAAATATAACAAGACATTTATTCTTAATCTTATTCATCTATCAGATGGTCTGGCAGCCTTCAGAACCTTCCTGAAAACAGAGTTCAGTGATGAAAACATTGAGTTCTGGTTGGCCTGTGAGGACTATAAAAAGATTAAATCCCCTGCTAAGATGATGTCCAAGGCCAATAAGATCTACAAGGAATTTATTGACGTTCATGCACCCAGAGAGGTATGTTGACTCCTTCCATAAAACCATAGCAACTACACCTGAACATACAGTACAGTATATTGCATGAGATGAATTTGTTTAAATCACTAAAGCAATATGCACAATGTTTGCGAATGACATAATTGCAAAGAGTATATTAAAACATGTATACACGTACGTTTTTGTTCTTTATTGTACATCACTGTAGAGTACATTAGACTCTTAGACATTGTGTCCTGTTTAATTAATTTATTAGTTGTTGTTTTTTTCTGAGACAAATCGTTTTAAACATTTATATTTTGCCTATATTATTCCAACTACTAGGTTTTGCCCATTGGTACAGATCATAACAAGTGTACAGATCAAAAAAAGTTGTTTTATTGTTACATGTGCATATATATGTTAGATATCACTGTAAGACAGTGGAATATATTTCACCTATATTTTGATTTAATGTGCTGCCTTTTATATAAAATAGTTTATATACATTGTCTATCCAAAAAATAAGTCACACATTGTTTCAATATTATTTTGCTATGTCACAACATTTATTCCCATCCAGAGCTACAGTAATGTTTTATTAAGATATTGTATTGATGATGAAAGAATCAGACAACTGGACAAAGCTTTCTTTAGCACATTCCAAAGATTCTCAATAGGGTTAAGTTCTGGACTCTGTGGTGGCCAATCTATGTGTAAACATTATGCCTCATGCTCCCTGAACCACTGAAAAAAATTCAATAGGAAGCTACTCTCTGTACCAGTTAGGGTTAAATAACTTGTTATCAGCTGAAACTTAATAATCCATTCAGTAATTACCCAATGGGAGGCTCTGAAATATTTGCTCATTAAACCCTGGTGAGAGAGAGAGAGAGAGAGAGAGAGAGAGAATAAATGGTGCCTGGTAACTTAACAGCTCATTCCAAAAGTTTTGCTCAAACATTTCTACAGTAGTTACCATTAATAAACTTGATTGATAGTAAACACTATTACAACTGATCATAAAAACTGTGCCATTTCACCATTAAAAAAACTGCACAGTTTCTAATCATTTATATAGAGCACTTCCGAGTTTGAGATGTGTGCTATATGTGTGTTTCCCTCCCTCAGAGTTTGTTCTTTAGCACCACCTACGCTCAGTTCAGTTCTTCCCTGGCATCAAACCTGAAGATCATTTTCTTTTTCAGCATGACCTTATGATACTTTGTGATTCACTGCCTATTATTTGTGAAGCACAGCACTGTCCTTTAGCGTCCTGACCCTGTGGGTCACAGAAAATACAAATAGCTCCAGTCTGGCTCCATTAAGATTGGACACGGATACCAAATATAATAACCCTGCTGTCTTGGTTCGACCCGGGCATAAACCAAATACAATTTGTGACGGTGGGGAAGCGTAAAACATGATCACCGCAAATAGTGATAGATGTTGATGTGAAGTTTGGTGATCACACTATTTATATTCTTTCCTTATTGGCGGTGCTAATTTTTTGAATCCATGCAGGACATTTGTACATAATGTAATGTTCTCAAATTTTTGTAACTGTAAAGGTTAACGTAGATAAAAAAAAAAATTTAAACCACAACACTGTTGTTGTTTTTTAATGTTTCCTGAAATTGTTGGTATTGTGTTGGTATGTGAAATTCGGAAGAAACGTCATTATAGAAATGTAGCATAGCGACTGATGGTGCTTTCACACATGCCTCATTTAGTTTGGTTAAAACATACCAGAGTTGGTTTGCCTTTTTGGTGCGATTCGTTTGAGCAGGGGTCCGTTCTTCGTACCTCGCTTAAATGATCTAAGATGATTTGACAGATCCTGGATCTTTTGAACTTGATAACTGATTTCTGGCTAACTTGGTTCTTCAAACAAGTTCGCAAATCTTAAATGATTAAAATGTCTGGATGAACTGATCTGAGATCGCTGCGTGTGTTGTGAAGCACTGATCTATCAATCCACGAAATCATGATCAGCAATGCAACGATTGGCTGATGGTTCAGCAGCGTAATGATATCATCTGATTAATATTCAATTATCCATGTGAACAAAATTATACAAAATGCATAGTAAACTGTTTGTTAAATATGATACACAATAACTTTCCACCTTTGTTGTGGGCTGCAGGCTAACATGCAAACTCCACACAGAAATGCCAACTGACCCAGCCGAATCTCAAACCAGCGACCTTCTTTCTGTTAGGCGACAGCGCTACCCACTGCGATGCCCCATAATTAAACTATTTGTTGGGGGTAAAAACGTTAACCAACCTCGAACCGATGAAAATGCAAAAAGTATTTTGCTTTTTTGGACTAAACCAGCTTCTGTAATCAGCCGTAACTTGCACTCTGGGATGAGAAAAGGTTTTTTGACACTACCGCAATTATGGATAAACATGGAATTGAGGACGTACTGCCTGTTGACTTTTCCTCTGCTTTGTTACTTTCGTGTGTTGTGTTGTGTTGTGTGTGTTGTAAATTCTAATCAATCAAAACACATTTCAGGAAACTCATCTAGCTTTTTAGTTAGTTAATCTCATTTTTATCACTGGTCTGAGCCAAAGGAAACTACAGGTGAAAATACTACAGGTGTGAATATTTGAAAAATGAAAAAATTATATTTACTCACAATTTATTCACTCTACGGTGTTTTAAAAAAAAAAAATAATAATTTATGACAAGACTGAATGACTGCCACTGATGTCCATTGTAGAGAAAAAAAAATACTATGAAACTCAGTGGTTACATTTTCCAACATTAGCATAGCTGTGTATTTATGCATATTAACTTCTCAGCACTGTGCAGTACTGATAATTTGATTCCATGCAGGACAGTCATACAATGTAATGTTTTCTTTTTTTTTTCTTTTTTAAAGGTCAACATTGACCACAGGACCAGAGAGGAAACCAAAAATAGGCTTCTGGAACCGACTCCACACAGTCTCAACGAAGTGCAAGCTAAAGTGTACAGCCTGATGGAGAAGGACTCGTATCCTCGGTTTATAAGATCAAAGATCTATCAGGACTTACTAAACAGGACACAGATTTACTGTCAGAGGAAGTCTGTTTAAAAGTGAACGTCTGCTTGCTTGCCTGGCTAGATGGTATTGAGATAATAAAGCAGACTTTAATTGTTATATATAGCATAGTCTGTGTGTTTGCACAATAATTAGATGAGAATAATCAAATAAAAAAGGTCAAAAATGAACTAGTTCCTTTGCTAGTTTGAATCTAAAGTAAAATATGACCCTGTACTGTGCTTCTTTGCCCAGTTTGTAACATGTGGCTCTATTCTCTCCCTTTTTATTGTGATAGAATGCTTAATGTTTCTTCTGAATGCTGGCAAGCATGTAAATCTACATGGGTAATATGTAAGAGTAGAGTATAAGAATTTATTTTTCTTATCTTATCAATGTCACTTTCAGTATGTTTCGATAAGACAACCGAAGACATGCCTGCTGTTTTGCATGCAGCCTCCTACTTCTACTATCTTTCTTTGACTCTATTTCCTTAAAATCTAAATCTAAAACATGTTGATCACACACATTTGCGCACAACCAATTGTTTTCTTAGCAAAAAATATATATATTTTAAAAGTATTTGACAATAATATTTGTCTGTTTATTAATTTATTTAAAGCTATTCTTTCACATGTTGATGTTCTGATGGTTTACAATGACATGTTCTCCAGTGATGATATAGATCAAGTAAAGCATGTCACTTTACTCTCTGTGTTGTGTTTTTTTTTCCTATGTGTAAATAAATAGAATATGCTGCAGGAGTCGAAACGTTATCAAGGTTTGTTAGTTCTCTGTGTGAAAAATAATGATAGCAAAATGTGCAACCACAAGTAAACATATAGCATGTTCCAAGTTTCAGCCGTCACATTGACAGTGGTTGAAAGTAAGTGCATTACTCATCTTAAAGGGATAGTTCAACCAAAATAAAAATTTGCTTTGAATTTACTCTTCTTAAAGCCATCTGAAATGTACCTCACTTGGACAATGCAACATTTACAAAAATATTTTAAACAAATAGCATCATCTCGAATAGCAATGAAAACTCACTCACATACAGTACATTAAAGGTAATGTTGTTGTAAATAATGTTCAGTTGGGGCGACACGGTGGCTCAGTGGTTAGCACTGCCGCCTTACAACAAGAAGGTTGCTGGTTCGAGTCCTGGCTGGGTCAGTTGGCATTTCTGCGTGTAGTTTGCATGTTCTCCCCGGGTTTCTTCCGGGTGCTTCAGTTTCCCCCACAGTCCAAAGACATACAGTATAGGTGAATTGACTAAACTAAATTGTCCGTAGTGTATGTGTGTGAATGAGTGTGTATGGATGTTTCCCAGTACTGGGTTGCAGCTGGAAGGGCATCCGCTGTGTAAAACAAATGCTGGATAAGTTGCCAGATGAATAAAGGGACTAAGCTGCAGGAAAATGAATGAATGAATGAGTAATGTTCAGTTTATTGCGCAGACTGATCATTTGTTTCATAAGACATAAATGTACTGCCTGTATGTTTTGCTTTGTTTTGTGTGTGGTAGCTCTTGATTTGCACTACAACAAAAATTTTTAATGTTCTAAAAAAGCATTTAATTATTAGACTGTTAGGGATAGTTAAACCACAAAAATAGAACATTTACTCACCATCAAGTGGTTCAATAACTTTAGGAGTTTCCTTTTTCTGTACAAAAGAAGATATTTTTGAAAAATGTTAGAAATCTGTAATCTTTGAATTCCATAGTAGAAGAGAAACAAATACTATTGAAGTATTCCAACATTTTTCAAAATCACTTATTTTGTCTTCAATAGAAGAAAACCTCAAGCAGGTCTGTGACAAGTGAAGGGTGAGTAAATGATGACTGAGTTGTCATTTTTGGGTGAACTGTCCCTTTAAGGTTAAGGTTAATAGAATAAGCTGACATACACTGTACTTGCAAGTAATTTATAGTTAGGGTTACCAGGGGTCGGATTCATGAAGAACATCATAGGAAATATGTTAAGAAATATTTTAGCTAAGATCATTTCTGAGTGCAATTGCAATTTTAAGTGTAATTCTTAAAAACACTATTTTAAGATCTCAAAAGAACATTTTTTTTACTTATGAATAAAAACTAAATGAAAATTAAATATAACTACAATAATTCATTACCACTACATTTTAATTGTCACTTTATTCTCTTATCATTCACCAACTGTAAAAAGAGACTTATTAGTACTTCTAAAGTATGATCATCTTCTACATCCCTAATCCTACCCATAACCTGAACGTTACTATTAATAAGCAGTAAATTTGTGTTTTTTTTTAAATAATAATAAAGTGCGATTATAAGTTTTATGATGGTGTTCTTTTTAATAATAAAAAAATCTTATTAGAAATATTTCAAAGCTAGTTGAGATTGCAAAGTAACTTATAGTCAACAATGGCTAAAGCAGACCATTGGAATAAAGTGCATTTAAGGGTAAGATCCAGTATTTAAAAATAAAATCTGTAACAATGCATGTTGCTTTTCTGCAGTCTGGCATGATAGAATCCTCTAGTCTAGAATAAAGAAGTACAAATGATCTAAGCCAGATTGCACATGTTCTAAAACTCTTCAGCACACAGATGTGAAGCCCTTGGCTCATTTGGGTCTTCCATAGGCTGTAGCCCAGATGGAATAATTAGATCTTCCACCCCTTCAGATCAGGGCTCCCTAAACACTGTTTAAGACAGAGAGAACATCTGCCGGCCTGGGGCAAAGTCCTCCCTGGAGGCTTCGCAAATAGATTCACGAGTCACAGACACATGACTCCCTATCAGAGTGATGTAGCGGCCTGTTATCTGGAGAGAACAAGGGGATCCATTCAGGTGAGAGCTCAGGTTAATTACAGTTTCTTCTCTTTTTTTTATCTTTCTATTCAAACTTTTTTTATCTAAATTATTGATCTATTACTAACCATAGAAATGAATGCATTTGATGGTGCTCATGTGGAGATGATGAGAAGTGATGCTGCGTGCAAGTGTAATCAAGTATGACAATATTTAAATTCTCACTGGTAAATACATCTTAGATGCTTCCGTTAAGATGGCACTGGTCTGCATGTTTGAAAAACACAGATAGATAGATAGATAGATAGATAGATAGATAGATAGATAGATAGATAGATAGATAGATAGATAGATAGATAGATAGATAGATAGATAGATAGATAGATAGATAGATAGATAGATAGATATTGCAATTACTTATTTATATTCAGCTGAAATTACTCATTTTAGCTACTTAATTATTCATTTTTTGCTTAAGCAATCAATTGCACTCTGTTGAGCTGATAATAAATAAATAAATAAATAAATAAATAAATAAATAAATAAATAAATAAATAAATAAATAAATAAATTGAAAAGGTTAAATTAATGTATATGAAGTATGCCCATGGCTTTTGGTTGTGGGATAACCTGAAATTTCATATTAAGCAACATTAATTCCAAAACAAAAATTAATAATAAAATAAAATAAAAAATGTTGAGGCAAATTTATTTTAGACGTGTAGACGCATATCTAGACCAACACCTGTCATTTTCTGGTAACATCATATGCAGTATATCAGAAATGAGGGCCATCTGAGCAGGTATGACTTATTAAACTCTTCTAACAGTCTATATTTAAGTACCCGGACCATGTGAATGTTAGCCAATACTCAAGGTTTTCAAAACAGTAATGCCAGGAATCATTGCAAGGCTGGCCTTTACTAATAATAAGCTGACGTATGTGAATTCCCGGACAAAAAACCCTACTCATTGAGCTTCAGGGCTCACTCACGGCACTTCAGGGGCATTAGAGCGGACAGTACCTCATGCCGGAGATTTGCACTATGGTGTGACAGTGCGCTGTTTTTTCCCCTGTACTGCCAGGAAGCTAATTGTAACATAACAAGGAAGATAGAAACATTAGTGAGCTTTTATTCAAGGTCCTGGGTGACCGTATTATCTATTACTCACAAATCCGTTCTCACATTTTGTGCATGTAATATTTGTCTATTGTACAAAATTACAGTTAGCATTTCTCTCATCATCGTGGAGTGTATATGCTCACATTGAGACCAAAATATCAGTTTTCTGTTTTGTCTGAGTTAAATCTTTCTATATTTAACTTATTTTTCACTTTATGTTACTTGTACTGCATTCAAAAAGTACCCATTATCATACACTCAATTCAATTCAAGTTTATTTATAAAGTGCTTTTTGCAATGTAGATTGTGTCAAAGCAGCTTAACATGTTCTAGTAAAGTCCAGATTTCAGAGCTGAAGTTCAGTTTAACAGTTTTGCCTGAACTGCCCTCCGCTTAGTTGATGAAGTTTGCAGCTTTCAGATTATCAGTTCTCATCTTTTGTTGTATTTAATTTTGTTTTTGTTATTGTAGTTGTTGTTAATATATATATAAGTAGATCTTTCATTGTTTCTTGAGGGGCTGAGGTACCTTCATATAGCTACTGGTGTACCTCAATGCTCAGTTCTTGGACCCTTTTTATTCTCCATGTACATGTTAACACTAAGATCTGTAATTTAGAGAAAATGCTTTGAAGAATGGAAAAACAATTAATGTTCTGGAATAAAATCACCAGTACACTTTCCATTAAACATATTTATGAAATAAATATAACGTTTATAAATGTAATTGATTGCTTGTTAAATTAACTGACAGTACATTTCAATAGAATTATATATACACAGTACACTGAAAAAAATATTATTTATTGGATTTACTAAAAAAGGCAAGTGGTTGCAAACAATTTATATGGGCTGAATTTAAACAAACAAACAAACAAAGTTCTAAACATTACTAAATTGAATTATTCATTCATTCATTCATTTTCTTTTCGGCTTAGTCCCTTTATTAATCTGGGGTCGCCACAGCGGAATGAACCGCCAACTTATCCAGCATATGTTTTACACAGCGGATGCCCTTCCAGCTGCAACCCATCACTGGGAAACACCCATACACACTCATTCACAGACATACACTACGGACAATTTAGCTTACCCAATTCACCTATACCGCATGTCTTTGGAATTGTGGGGGAAACCAGAGCACCCAGAGGAAACCCACGCAAACACGGGGAAAACATGCAAACTCCACACAGAAATGCCAACTGACCCAGCCGAGGCTCGAACCAGCAACCTACTAGCTGTGAGGCGAAAACGCTACCCACTGCGCCACCGTGCTGCCCTAAATTGAATTAGTTTTTTTATTATTATTATTATTCAGCTCATATACATTCATTCATTCATTCATTTTCCTGCTTAGTCCCTTATTTATCAGGGGTCACCACAGTGGAATGAACCACCATCTATTCCGGCATTTGTTTTACATAGTGGATGCCCTTTCAGCTGCAACCCAGTACTGGGAAACACTAGCTTGTGTACGATGGGCATCTGATTCCCCTTATTATAAAATAATTGTACAAATATATTGTTTTTTTATTAATTTGTTAATTTAGAAAATGTAAATCTGTGAATAACGAATGCTAACAAGGCACGTTTTTGTTTTATGCAAAATGGGAAGGAATATCATCGTTAGGTTACAAAATTAAACAAAAATGTATTATATGGTTTTATTATATTTTACCTCGCCAAATACTGATAATTAAAGCACATTTAATTAAACCCAACAAAAAATAAATCCAACAACTTAGCTGATGGATTCACATAACCAACATTTCATAAATTACCTCAGTTCAAGTCATAATGCCTAGGTTTTGCTTCCATCTGTCAAAGTGATTTACCTCATTCATTCATTCATTTTCTTTTCGGCTTAGTCCCTTTATTAATCTGGGGTCGCCACAGCGGAATGAACCGCCAACTTATCCAGCATATGTTTTATACAGCGGATGCCCTTCCAGCTGCAACCCATCACTGGGAAACATCCATACACACTCATTCACACACATACACTAAGGACAATTTAGCTTACCCAATTCACCTGTACTGCATGTCTTTGGACTGTGGGGGAAACCGGAGCACCCGGAGGAAACCCACGCAAACACGGGGAGAACATGCAAACTCCACACAGAAACGCCAACTGACCCAGCCGGGGCTCAAACCAGCAACCTTCTTGGTGTGAGGCGATTGTGCTACCCACTGCGCCACCGTGCTGCCCAGTGATTTACCTCCATTCATGGAATTATTATTTTGTTTTTATTTTTTAATGTTACTATTTTGCAATATATTAAATGTTTACTCATATAAAAAGATAAAAAGTGTCAATAAAAAAAGATTATGACCATGAGAGATGAAAAATACAAATTAGGACCTAACATAAAAAATGTTACATTCAAGAAAACAAGTATCCTTTGTTCAAGGATGAATCATTCTTATCATCATAATTCTGTCATTTGGAGGACACCGAAGTCATGGTCTCAAGAGGAAGGCTTACAAAAGTAAAGAATTTATGACCTACTTTTCCCAGTATGTTTCTGTAGCTCATTTTGTTTTAATAGAAAAAGTTAGTATTAATCACCCTGAA
Source organism: Danio choprae (assembly GCA_903798125.1). NCBI lineage: Eukaryota > Metazoa > Chordata > Actinopteri > Cypriniformes > Danionidae > Danio > Danio choprae. The sequence goes on from CAIGQW010054109.1 coordinate 14,262,327, forward strand.
AGAATGTTAAAAAGTTATCATAACACTGTGATGAATGTATATGTTGATTTATTTCTTCATTTAGTAAAGGAGACATATTATACAAATCTTTAGGTTAAAAAGACTTTAAGAACAATCAAGTAACTTTTTTGTAAACCTTTTTTATAAATTAAAAATCTCTGTGGACTCCTGACATCCAAGCCACTGACAACTTTGATAAATGATACAACAATATGTGCCAAACAATGTTGATTATATACAGTATTTACACAAAATATATTTTACTATGGAGTTTCTCATTAATGAAGGTCAATTCAATGCTGTTTTTCAAGAATGGGTGAATACCAACACTTTGTGCTCTGACTTCATATCCAAAACAAGAAGGCCACTTCATATATTCTTGTTTTCAAATTTCCTTTTTGAATGTCCTTGTCTAAGGTTTAGTTCATGCAGAAATTAAAATTATGTTATTATGTAGTATGTTGTTCAAAACCCCAAACACAAATTAAGATACTTCAGGTGAAATTTGAGAGCTCCCTCATCTTAGACAGCAAGGTTCCATACTAGTTCAATAAAAACATCCTTAAAACAGACCATATGCCGTCAGTGGTGTAATCTGAAAAATATCAAGCTACGAATATTATTTTGTGTGCACATAAAACAAAAATAACAACTGTATTCAAAAGTTTCTTCTCCTCTGTGTCAGTATAGGGCACACGTTCATGAGCAAACAAAATTAATATCGTAACTTGATAATATTCCAATTGAACCACTGAAAGCATGTAGTCTGTTTTCTACGGAGGAGGGAGCTCTCAGATTTGACCTAAAATATCTTGACCGAAAATGAAAGGTGGTGGTTTGGAACAAATTGAGGGTTAGTAAATTGTATTTTTAAATGAACTAACCATTCTACATGCTGTATATCTAACATGGATGGCTACTATACTGGTCATTTCTGATATTCTGACTGCACAAAATTCACTTCTTTTGTTGTTTCTGGAAAGTCAGAATAGCGAGTAAAGGCTTTGCCCTCTTCTGGAAACCCGCAGCTCATTTGCATTTAAAGGGGAGTGTAAATTTTACACACTATAATAAATGATCCGTGGGGTGTTTTGAGTTGAAAATGCACACATTTTGGGGACACCCAATTTATTTTACATCTCATGAAAAGAAGCATAATATGTTTCTGTTTGAAAGTTAGCAGTGCCTTGAGGTAAGGCTGACTGTGTCATATAAGGTGCTGCCTCGCAATTGCACCTTCTCCATTTCTCCTTCACATGGTGCATCAGCAGGAAACACACTCTATGATCATCTCTATGAAGAGACCCAGCAAAAGGGTTTCATCCTAATGCATCAATGGGGACTTCTCTGCGGTGGTGTAATTGTCCTTTTGCGAGAGGTATTATCTGTAAGAATGGAGAGCGAAGCTGTGAACACCATGCTCATTTTCCCCTCCGCATGTCTTACACGTCTCTGAAAAATTGCTTCCAGGCAGCAGGGCAACAGTGAATGCTTTCTGCCCAAGCAGACGTGCAGATCTCAAGGCCAACTGATGCACAACTTCCCTTGTCCTCATAAAACCAGATTTTTTCTGCTTTTATAATCCAGCGTGTCTTGTCGAGAGGAAGAAAAGGCCTTTGGTTCTGCTGACATCATAAATGATTGATCGAAGGTGGGATTCCCTCAGGTACTGTGTCATTCTGAGGATATAAAACCTAATCAAATGTTCCTTCTTCTGAGCGCAGCTTGATCGAGTTAGGCACGGATGTCCTGATTCGCCTTGTGGATCAATCAATGAAGTAGATGTTTAACTTTATTGGTCTTATGATGAAAAACAGAAAATACTTTCTAGAAACGTTAGATATTTTATGATTATGATAGTGGTTGTGTCACGGAGCTATTTAAAGAGATAGTTTGCCAAAAAAAGAGAACGTTTATTCATCATTTAGTCACTGTCACGTGAGTATGAGTTTCCTTTTTTATGTTGAACACAAAATAGGACATTTTAAAGAGTGTTAGAAACCTGTAACCACTGACTTCCATAGCAGGAAGAACAAACACTATGGAAGTGTTTGTTTGAATTCCATCCTTTTTCAATATTACTTCTTTTGTGTTCAATAGAGAAAAAAGTAAAAACAGTCTGCAAGAAGTCTGCAAGAAGTGAATTTAGTGTAAATTAGTTATTATTATAACATATTTTGAATCCTTTATTAAAACATTTGCTTATTGTCTAAGATATGTATATATAGAAGGCTACAAAACATTTCAAAGGCAGGAAAAGTTATTTGGAATCTTACACAATAAGCTCAAATGTCCATCAGTCGTGAAAAAGTTAGTATACCCTGTTAAATTGTATTTTTTACACATTGGGACAAAAACTTATTTGATCTTTGGCAAGTTTTAAAATTTGAGAAACAAAACAGATGAACAACAGCATATGGCATTAACAATAATAGGTCAGTCACTGCTAACCAAACGCAGAACTGATCATCAGCAGAAGCTTTAGCAGTGTGTTGGTCTGGAGCCTTTAGGTGTGTCAACACAATGCAACCATCCAATAGCTGAAGCTTAGTCAAAATTGGGTCATGCAACAAGTCAATGATCCTGAGAACACCAGCAAATCTACAACAGAACTAAAGCTGAAAAAGAAAAAAGAAAAATTAAGAGGTTTTGATTTCTTTAAATAATTACTAACAGTGGATCTACCTTTGCCATCCATGGCTTTTCTTTCTTTGCTTACAACTAGTTTACTTATACCTGCAGACTAGCAGCAACACAAAAAAAACAAAACTTATTTTGAGAACATCTGAAAGCAAGTGACTGTCATGCCAGTGTTCAATGAGGTCTACGCTTGAGGCAGGCATCAGTATTTTTGGATTCAGAGATAAATTTTATTCATCACTATTAGCTGTTTGTTATGTGGTTCAGAGCTTGTATGGTTCTTTGTACTTTATTAAAATGTATTCTATTTCCAAAAATGTTTCTTTATGTAATCTTCAGTCAAGCAGTCAACATTTCCTGTGGGCCTTTTTTGTTGTTTTTGTTGTTGTTTTTAAAGTTATTTGTAGCCTTTTTAACTTTATTGTCTTAAGACATTTAGAAATGAGTGACCTTTAAACGTATCTACTGTACAAAATATCTTCCTGTCCATGATAAACATTATTAAACACCACTAAGGTCATAAACAGGACTAGTCATGAACTGTGCTACTCACTGCACAGATTTCGAGATTGTTTTTATTTTTGCTTTTCACAAAATTATGTTTCTGGAACAGTGTGTGAGCTGTGCAAAAGGACACTAACATGACCTGAATTGGAGCACTTACAATAACCTCACTCGTGTACTTTACCATCACTGTGGACTTTCCTGCCTTCACACATAGACATAAAATGCACAGTGCATTAGCACCCGGAGAACTGGATTCTGATTGGCCGAGAGAAGGCATGATGCTCTGCTTCATGCTCTATATAAACTCCCTGTTCCCTCACTGCAGACACACTGCTGATAAATTTCTCTTAGATAACACACTGCGCAATGGATATTTATTTCCCTTCTGGCTTTACAATGTGCAGAGAAATAACAGGACTGTCAAACACTTGCTTAGAAAGGTACGATATATTATATTGGCATTTTTAACTGTTTTAATATGTATTTTGTCCCGATTAGTTATGCATGCTGAATCATTTGAATGCTTAAACCTAAACCTCTATTCTTTTACATAATATAAGTGCAGGCTTTTTTAAATCATGTTTTTATATTTTACAAAACAAAACCGTATATGTATTGCGTATTAAATAAATGCTTTTGTAACATCAGGGCCAAAAGATTAAAAGCATGCGTGGGTGGATTTCTGCAGAGACAGGACTTAAGCAGCCTATGTAAATATAGAAAACCAAGGTAAGTACAAATATGTAATGTACTGGCTCTTGCTTATTTCATAACATATTTGGTTGTGCATGATAAACAGAGAATACTGTTCTGACATCTTTACAGGTTGACCTTGGAGGAATGTCTGATGTGGAAAGTGTCGCTCGAGAAGCTTCTGTCGAGCAAACGTAAGTTCACATTGTGTATATTTAAGTATAACACTGTTTCACTATTAAAAGTTTATGAGGTTAATCAAATTAGCATGATTAAAAGGCACAACTGTAATATTGAAAAAGAATACATTCTAGTAAAAAAAAAATCTGCCTCATTAATAACATATGACAATATACAAAATAAATTAAAAATAAATGTTTAAATGTTTCAAATATTTTAGAACTTGTCATTGCACAAAATACCTATTTTTATTGGAACTTATTGTATTTAAAATATAATGTTCTTTATACTAAGAAAAAAATGTTTGTTAAAAAAAATTTTTTTAGATAACCAAAAATATTCTTCACTCTTTATAATGAAGATGTTTTTGCAGTGATGATACAGAACAATAAATTTAGATTTAAAAAAAAAACCCAGTGAACAGTTTCTAAAATAACTATTAAAATTAGATAAATAAAAAAAAAAACATTACAGTGATCTAAAGGCAATTATGTGCTATGAAAATTTTTCATGGATGTTAAGGGTTCTTCAAGGAAAAAAAGGAACAGAAAAAATTTATTTTAAAGTCTTCTACTTTATGATATCAAAGTGAAAAAACCCTATAAAAGCCTGGATTCTCATAAGCCTGGAGTATCAGCACTGGCAACATTTAGTTGAACAAAATGTTCTTAATAGTGGAAAAAGGGTTCTTTACATTATTAAAATGATCTTTATGCCAAGAAAAAAAAGAAAGAACAGTTCTATGGAGAACCAAAAACAAAATGGTTCATTTATAGCATCTATACATAAAACAAAATTATGAACCTATATTTTTTTGTTTTTTTTTATAGTGTAAAATGGATTCTTTCATTTGTTAAACAATTCTTTATACTGTATTCTTTTTTCTTTATATGTAATCTGTTCTTTGTAGAACCAAAAATGGGTCTTCTATGGGATTACAATGGAAATCCTATCTAGGATGCTTTAGGGTAACATAAAAAAAGACTACATTTCATGAGACTACGGTTTAAATATAGCTGATAAAAATGGGACTGCGGTGCACAGATGTGTCTGGTCTGCGTGGGGGGGGCTTTAATCTGATGAGACACGTTACACAACTAATCCTTTCTCTCTAACCCCATTTTTCTCCCTCTATCAGATGGACTGTATGCTTTCAGAGCGTTCCTGGTGTCTGAGTTCAGTGAAGAAAACATTGCCTTCTACTTGGCCTGTGAGGACTACAAAAACACAAAGTCTGCAGCTAAGATGCCATCCAAAGCAAAGAGGATCTATGAGGAGTTTATCGGAAGTGAAGCTCCTAGAGAGGTGAATACACAAAAATAACCACCATAACCTGCAGTAATGCAAACAAAAATGGTGCAAAAAATAGTTTTAACTAAGAAATTGCTAGTAAATCTCACAAATAACTTAGTATTATAAAACATAAGTATATTCTTTGTTCACTTTCAGGTTAACATTGACTACGAGACCCGAGATATTACTCAAGCCAACCTGCAAAGCCCGACGACATCCTGTTTTGACACAGCCCAGTACCGCATCTATATTCTCATGGAAAAAGACTGTTACCCACGATTCCTCCGCTCTGCTTCATACCGAAATCTGCTCAACCAGCTCACAGTGAAGAGCGCCAAAGGCCGAACCAGAAAGGCCATTGAGCTCAGACCCTCAAGAGAAGAAGAAGAAGAACCAAAATGAGAAAAAAGCAGATGCATTTTGGCTCTAGAATAGATGGAAGCTCAGGCAAGAAAAGAAAGAGAGTGGTGTAGATCCTTAAAAAAGGCTGTTTGAGGTGGATGGAGCACCAAAAGAGGAAGAGAAGCGTGTGATGGAATCACTGCATTCCCAAATCCACTGAAATTGTCCAGCAGAGGAATGAGCAGATCTGCTGGTGAAGAGAGATCAAGGTGAACTCAGCATAAAGACTGTGCTGACGGACTCTAGTGAAGAATCCATAGGCTGAAAAGCACACAGCATCTTTTGTGTTTTTTAAAGTTTTTTTACAAGGAGAAATGTGTGAATATTAAATGTGTTATTTAATATATTTATGCTTTTTTTATATAAACAAAGAAAAATGACCTTAAAGTATTGTGATGCAACTGTACCATGGCACAGTGATGCTATATTTGATTAAAACAATAAAAAAATAAATATAATTAAAGCCATCATTTTTAAAAATGGTTTTTAAAATGGTACAATAAATCTGCAACGAGGCACAACTTAATGTCAAATGTTTTTGTACTACTATTTATTTTGGGGGGTTTTTTGTCTTCTCTTTTAAATGTATTTGTTAACTAAATGTTAACTTAAAATGAATAAATTTTACATTAATGCGCTTACATATCTTGTGTTTTTGTACATGTATACCACTTTTATTTTAGCATTGTATAGTACTGTTAAGAATTTAAGTAGTTTTTTTATCTACCTATCATAATTATTATAATAATAATAATAATAATAATAATAATAATAATAATAATAATAACCTTAAATTTTAGGTCGAATTGAGAGTGAAAAAGAAATCTGATAGGTTTATGGATCATATTAAACATGAAAGCTGCTGTTTTAGCTTGATTAAAATATGCAGTAAAAGTAAATTCAGCTTACATTATATCAAGCTAACTTAAAACAGAAACTGATCTAAATAGCAGGTTTGTTTTAACTTAAAAAGCACGGCTGTTGTGAACAGAATGAAAACGTAAGGCCTCAGAGCACTCAAATCTATCACAGATGCTTAGCAATGAGGTAAACATGCCTGTTATGCACATGACTGGCCAGACTGAGCTGCTGTTTCATATTTAACCATCAAATGCCCATGAGCAGAGCACAGCTGCAAGTGTAGGTTTACACAGTTGCCAAGGCTACAGTTTGTGCCCGGTTGCCAAAGCTGTCTGCATAATTCTCTCAGCTCAGGATTAAGATGAGTCACTGCATGCAAAACACTTTTTCATGCGCCTGTCAATTTTTACATTTGGGCATTTCATAATGCTGTTGTTTTATTTTTCTCAGTCTAATGTAAATAAAACGTACAAAATACCAAATTAAATGTTTTCTTTTGTCACACTTTATACATTTGTGTCTATAGATTTCAATTACAATACATAAAGGCTTTCTCAAAATGAATTTTTGTGAATACATCTTCACTTACCCCAAACGTTACAGTTTTATATTGTATACTGTATTCTGAAGACTTACTTTATGAATATTTCAATTATAATTTGCCTGATTATATAGAATATTTTATGCTACTAAAGAAAATCTGAAGTTATCTTCTTTCTGGTTTACAGCTGTGTTTTCTGAATTAAGGTGAGATAAAACAGATTCACAAATAGCTTCTATAAAAATATTTCACTCTAAACTTGTCCTAACAACACGTGACAAGACTCCAACGAAAAGCATTTTGGCTGTCTGCACCAAACGTTTCGCGACATGACAGAAACATTTAAATACCCCACTGCACTCCTAACAAAACGGTAAAGACCTTTCATCTAATTATTATTAAATCTATTTATCATTGTTAATTGCTGCTTGCTTTTAGTAGTATGGCAATACATGTCACGTAAAATGATATACAAACTCGCATTGGTAGCATTTAACAGTGAATAAAGCAAATTTTCTGTACCTGAGGAGATTACTGTCACAGCCGTTTATGCTGTTGTTCTACCGCCACGTCGCAGAAATAGAAACATTTCTAAAACAGAAATTTCACTCATCGCTTTCACAGATGGTTACGATTCAAATTTCATTTTAAAACAGAAAAGATACCTTTTATCGTGACATCACATCGCGTGTTGTTTGGACATAACACAGTGTAATATGTCAATTTAAAAAAATGATTGAAACAAAAGCTTTGAACCTGACTATATCCAATGTTCGAATTTTTGTGCTAGAAATGTATGCAAATTCATGCATATTTTATTTAATTATATCTCATTAGCATATCTAAACATAACATTTTAGAAAACGTTTTAATACAAAAAATGAATAAACTGGGGAACAACCATTAGTTATTTGTCTTGAGTTAAAGGAAGAGTTTTAGGCGTAGAGATACTCATAGTTTACTTGTTTACAGTAAAACCTATTTGAGTTATTTTCTTCTGTTGAACACAAAAGAAGATCATTTGAAGAAAGCTGGAAACCTGTAACCATTGACTTCCATAGCATTTGTTTATCCTATTACAGATGTTAATGGTTACAGGTTTTCACCTTTCTTTAAAAATATTTCCTTTTGTGTTCAACAGAATAAAGGAACTCAGTAAATACAGTATACTGAGTACATTCCTATTTTGGGGTGAACTATCCCTTTTAAAGCACATCTTAATTTAAGGCACATTGTTCTAGCAGACAGTAATGAGAAAGTTCATCACCAAGCTACAAAATCAATCAAAGAGGAAACACGTTTGATAAGGTCTTTGTATGAAGAGCAATAAAGATGGGTTTGCTGTCGTGTTTGCTTAGACACGTAATGAAATAAAGGAAGGCTGAGAGCTGTCGTTTCATAAGTATTTGTATATCATGTTCACACTAGACTACGTATTGATCTATATTACATCGCCTCAATGCTTATCATATGAATATTACTATTAATCCACAAAAGCAATCACAATTTGTCTGGGAAATATGATTCTACACTGAAAAATTGGCAAGAGCTGAATATTTTAATTTCATCAGGCAAATGGAGATAGAAGATGGTCAGTAGATATACAGCATATATGAAATACAACAGCAGAGCTGAGTGTCTCATTTCTCTCATACAATAGACGCTCTTGTTGATTAAAAAGAGCCGACATGACTTGAATGTTGCGCTTCAGTAGTAATTTGATCTCAAACAGAGTGACTTTGATTATGATAAGATAAACAGCAAGGGCTAAAATGTTATGCAAGAGTTTAGCATCAGTGGATTACCGAGGTTTACATTCCAGAAAAACAAAAACATTAACATGTATCATATAGCAGTTATGATGTTCAACTAAAACTATAATTGTCATCACTCAAGAGTAATTTTAAATATACATACATAACATACATTTATATGAAGAGTTCAGATGAATATCCTCTTTCAGATTCTCTCAAATTTGTCAGACTTCTATATTTATGTTCAGCTATTTCACTCTAAAGGTGATGAAAACAACCTATTAGATGCCATAAAAGTAAAATTACTGAGCCTACACCCAGGCGACTGAGGCTGTTTTTACAAGAACATTTCAGACAGCAGCTTAAAGGTTTTTGCAACTGAACTCTTCATATACGTTAGATTAATCCCACTCAACGTCAGATTAATTAATAAATGCACATTTATTATATACTGTAGTGTGTTGTGACAGTATTTTATGCAATCTGTAAAGATAAGATAATTGTAGGCTACTAATATTGTATTATTTATTTGCAAATGCCAGCACATTAAAACAGAGGAACAACATACTAGTCAATAAGTTGAATACATTTTACTCTACCACAACTACAGTTCATAGGCCTAAATAAATTCACTAACCATTCAGAATTGTACTGGTTCAGTCTAGAAGTCATTACCTCTTCATATTCATCGTTATCCAACCTTAAATGAAGGCTTTAATCGGCTACTGGTCATTTCCAACATTTTGACTGCATGAGGTTTGCTTCTTTTTGTTGTTGCTAGTGTCAAAGCATGTTATAAGGAAAATAAGATAAAGCCAATTGTCTAAAAATGCATGCTGATAAGCACAAACTGAAAAAAAAGTGCATTGAATTAACAAGTGCTTGCATTTAAATACCCTGCATGTCCAGGGCTTGTATTTATAGGTTCTGAGATTTAGTATAGCTGTTTATTTAATCTGTGAATATTTCAAGTCAAAACATTTCACACACATTTTCATACATAACAATTCAATACTTCCCATTCACCTTCCAGCGTTCACTTCCTCTTATCAGTCTGTTTAAAAATATTCAATGTAATATTAAAAACGCAATTTTGGATTCATTTTATGTCACTTTACAAATTAAATAAATACAAATACACACATTAAGCGGTTCAAATTCGGCTGAGCAATCGACATTACATCCTGGAACAGCAGCAAAAGCAACAGAGTGCCAATTAACAATCTCCAGGTACTGTTTGTCAATCACCAGAAGGTGGCGCAATCGCGCTAATGCAAACCTACTCTCGCAACGTTATTTGCAGAGATGGACCAAATTAAGATTTGTTGATCCTGTAAATATACAAAAAAAATTTAATAAAAAAGGCTAATAAAGACACAAAAGTAGCGTTTAATTGTAATATTAATGTCTTGGATTACTGGCATTAATTTACTTCATTAATGTTAAGGCTCACCCTCCTCTGGAAAGCAGCAGCTCATATTTAAAGGGATACGCACAACGGGTATTTTTGAGCAGAAAATGTTGTCATATTCTGATGAAAAGCATTATATATTGTAGTTTTTAATCACCCATTTGTCAAAAAGTTTTTATTTATTTATAACAACTTTGAACAAAGTCACAATATGTAAGTTTCTTTTCTATAAAAATATTCAAAAACCACTAGAACAATATTATATATTTTGAAGACTTTTCTACTTTCATTATCCCAATTTATTTTCCAGACGTTAAATACAGCTCATTATGCTGCTCGATGTTGCAAACTGATGTTTCCATATTATATTATTCTACTTTTAAGTATAGTCATAAGCACAATTGTATGTGGAGCAAGTAGTTTGACCATGTTCTGCCATTTATTATTCCTAGTAGTAATTTGTCCCATAGGCAATTAAATCAGAAGTTCTAAAACAATTGCAAAAACGAGTGCACTTCCACATTGCCGAAAAAGGCCAATAGAAAACTGGGAAACACCCAAAATGCTGTTGTGCATTTAATTAGACTGCACAGAGCAGCAGTATAACATAACCTTAAAATGTATTAAGTTTGATAAAACATTACTACTGCTTCCCCACGTGATCACAAGTAGAAGAACAGGAAGTGGTCAACTTTAGCATAATTAAAGCTCTAGTTCTTTTGTGCCAATGCAGTCTTATCTCTCATCAGCAATTGCTTCTCATTTCACTTCGAAGGATTTCAGCCTCTCTGCTTCATACTATCATGATAATAAATTTGGAATAATTTAGCTCATCCATGATTTCTGCATAAGTTCCAAAGGATGTAATAAAGACTACAACTCCAATGATTCCATACTCAGTCATGGCATTTATCAAAATTGCCTTTGTTTGTTGTGAATACGCGCCCTCTAGTGGTGAAAAGTACATGCTGTGCCTTTAATATGATCTTCAGAATAAACATTTACTTTTTTAAAAAGCTACATAAACTTACATTTAATTTAATGTGAAATGCATGTGTCTGGTGATTATATTGCCGATTTATTGTTTACTGTACCACTATTATCAAAGATAGTAAAAAATACCACACATTTAAAGGTACAACTTTACGCCGATCTTTAGCGCCGCATTATTCCGATATGGTGATTTCCTCCTTTGACTTTTACAGATGTGTATCATCATTTTTGTCATTTTCAAGCAACACTGAATGTTTGTGACAGTGGGATCTACAAGCACAAGTGGTAGGAATTCATTCTGAATGACTGTACATCTTTGTATTTAATTAAATGCACAAACCTACCACCTTGTTCATCAGAGCTGAGATCCAGCGTTAGCAGGCCCATTCACAGTGCATTCGACCTCAAGCAGATTTCTGATGCTTGCAGGCCCACGTCTTTAAAGTTCTTCAATGAAACTGTGCGCGTGATGAGTCAGACAACAGAAGCATCAAGGTCAGCATCTTCGCCTACAGCATCACCATCATCCTCAAAACAGTACAGGCCTCAGTGCATTATGGCAAGCTGTTTTCACATTTAATCTATACAACGTGTTTGTAATCTGCTTGGTAACACTTTAGTTTAGGTACCAATTCCTATTGTTAACTGCTGGCTGTTTCATTACTTATTCACTAGCAGGGGTGTTGCTAGACAAGGGTGTTGTTGTTGCCATCTTGTATTCATTCATTCATTTTCTTTTCGGCTTAGTCCCTTTATTAATCTGGGGTCGCCACAGCCAACTTATCCAGCATATGTTAAACCGCCAACTTATCCAGCATATGTTTTACGCATCGGATGCCCTTCCAGCTGCAACCCATCACTGGGAAACATCCATACAACTCAATCCAAACATCCATACACACTCATTCACACACATACAGTACGGACAATTTAGCTTACCCAATTCACCTATACTACATGTATTTGGACTTGTGGGGGAAACCGGAGCACCTGGAGGAAACCCACGCAAACATGGGGAGAACATGCAAACTCCACACAGAAACGTCAACTGACCCAGCCGAGGCTCGAACCAGCGACCTGCTTGCTGTGAGGCGAATGTGCTACCCACTGCGCCACCGTGCTGCCCCTGCCGTCTATTAATGTCTGGTTAATTATTACAAGATGTGACTAGCACAATTTTAAATATTAGCAATAAGTTAATTTATTGTATCATTAAGCTTATTAATTAAAGTAATAAGTACTGGTATGTAAGAAAACAAGTACTAGCTTCTGTTTGCAGTAGTATGAGTTTCAACTTGTATCAATTAAATAAATAAATAGACCTTATATGTAAAGAAAAGTTGGTAAGATTGTCTAGTAAAAAAAATTCAATACTTTTAAGTATTAGTATCTTAAAAATAAATACTAGTACCTAATAAATGTAAAATGTATGTACTAGTCACAAATGAAAAATATACTCTAGTCAAAACTGAATAGTTGATATCTCAGAAGACCAGCAGTCATGGGCAAAAAAAAAAAAAAATTTGTTATTAGTAACAACAGAAGATTTACTAGTCACTAATGCAGTGATTTTAATCCTGGTCCTGCGTACCCACTGACCGGTGTTCCCAGGACCAAGAGTGAAAACCACTGCACTAATAAAATAAGTATACCAGTATAAGTAAAATAGTACAGTGTATGAATTAAATGTTTAAGTGGCTTGCCATATGAGCACTTGGTTCTTATATATTGTACAGTGAACAAAGCTGACGCATGAGCCGCCGCAGGACAACATACATTGTTTCATCCCGATGAAGTGCTTCACACATCTTTATCATGTTCACACTGCATGTCAGCACAGTGTACATGACAAACCTGTAAGCTAGAATTAACCTTGGATATATCCATTTTGATTTTATTTGTACAGAAGCAGCTTTTATTCCCTGCTGGTTCTCAGTTATACAACATTGCCTCTCAGTGGTAGATAAGCATCAACACAACAAAAAGCAGTTGTGTAACAGAATTATTTACTATAGCATACATATAGAAATGTACTGGAAATACATCATTATGTGTAAATGCTTTTATTATTATTATTATTATTATTATTATTATTATTATTATTATTATT
>CAIGQW010054109.1:14277014-14287685 GCA_903798125.1 Danio choprae
GTGTGTGTGTGTGTGTGTGTGTGTGTGTGTGTGTGTGTGTGTGTGTGATTCCTCAAGCTTGTATTATTATATTTTACTATTAGTTTATTTTAATTTGGATCCCAAAAGTATGATGTATTGTTTTACATATTTTATAAATACTTATTTTTATTATTCATATAAATTTATTAAATGTATTTATTAAATTTTGTTCGTTATTAGGTCGCTTAAATCCATGAACGTATACTTGTTATAACTGATATGCATATTGTTTTACACTTTATTAAACCAAGTTAATCAAGACTTCTATGTAATTATAAAATAATTAATTTGAATCGTCATATTATGTATGTCAGCAGAGGGCAGCATCTTCCATAAAAACAGAAGACACCGTGGCTTTCTAATAACAAATAGGGGGCAGTCGTGGGCCAAAAAGCTATGAAGACAACATGCTGTGAACACATTCTCTTGAGGATACAAAACCCTTAATATTTCTTCAACTCAAAAAAAATCATCAGTTTAACATTGTATCAGTTTTTGATGTTATTTTTTTCCACCATCTTTTCATGTTTTTTCTCCATAATTCAGAAACAATAATAGACAGTATAAAAAAATGATTGGCAAGCACAATCAATGATCCTCTTTTGACAGAGCCTCGGATGACCCTTTGTGAGCAGGATGTATAGAAAGACACTGTGAACATGCTGAGAATCACATTCCCTTGGTGCTGATTAAAAAGAGCTATTCCTGGAAGACGTTTCAAATCAGGCACTGTTCATTCCATCGTGTCACTTGTGTTTATGACAAAAGATGCTCAGCCACTGGATCACTCAGTCATTTGTTTCTCCCTTCCTGTATCATCCATAATAATCCAGCTGCTTGAAGATGTATTAACCATATATTATGACAAGAAACACTGCAGGCATTTTTTTTTTTACATAGACCTCAATTTTGAGATTATATATTTTTTATTTTGTTTTTTCATTAAATGCATCTTTTGACTCTACTCTATAAAGAATCCAAATAATTGGTGTCTGAAGATTTCAATTACAATCCATATTTTTAAAGGCTGCTTTGAGGCATGAATCTCAACATTTTTTAATTGGCAATTATTTTGTTGTTTGAAAGAAAATATTGGATTGGTGATGGAAATTATTGTGCAGATACCATAATAAACTCCAAAATAAACACTAAATAGAGATAGCACTACATATAGCAAACCTGATAGTTTTATTCATATCTTTTTTTCTGAAGGTTTTAGAGGCATTTGGCCATGCATCATTTGCATGATTATTTACATTTTATTCTACAAAAATAATGATTTTGTTTTTTATTACTATGATTTTTGGAATTATGCAGTGATAGAGACAGATTCCCAAAACCTGCTCTGTAAAAACATTTTACTCTAATATGTCACAAAAAGCAACATGATTTTTGACCCTGACCTCATCCATTATTCAGATATTATGCTAAATGCATATATGCAAATTAACAAATATTTAAAGAAAAAATTACTCATTTGCACATATAAACAACATTTAAGAAAAATTGCAATACAAGGAAGGCTTGCAATCTTTTATGTAATTAATAAACTGGGGAAGTATAGTGATAACTGTAACCCTAATCGCCTGAGAGTCTTGACTAAAAGCTATTGTTACCTTGCGCTTGCACAAATTAATTTATAGTTAATTTATAATCTAATCAAACTAATATCTGGGTGGGTTGTTCTGCACTACAGTCGTGGGAAAAGACATTGTGCTGCTCCCTAATGGAAAGGAAAAGCTGTTCTGTCCACTGACCTTGTTCCTCAGGGCTTTGGAGCCTCTGCCTCCTGTGAATTAGAGCATCAGCTGCCATTTCTCATTCCTATTATGTCACCAGCGCTGTCCTATTTGTTGTCAAGGGAATTATAAATATTTGAAATTTTAGAAAAAAAGTATTGTACATTGATTTTGTGTACTTCCAAGCCATTTTGTATATTTTTTACAATTTGTATTTGGTTTGAGATATATTTATTTACATAAATAATTAGCCATGGTGCTGCCACAATACCCCAATTATTATTCATTCATTCATTTTCCTTTGGCTTATTCATTCATTTTCATTTCAGCTTAGTGTCTTTATTAATCTGGGCTCGCCACAGTGGAATGAACCGCCAACTTATCCAGCATATGTTTTACACAGCGAATGCCCTTGCAGCTGCAACCCAGTACTGGGAAACATCCATCCAGTTGATTCAATTCACCTGTATTGTATGTCTTGACTGTGGGGGAAACCGGAGCTCTCGGAGAAAACCTACGCCAACATGGAGAAAACATGCACACAGAATTGCCAACTGGTCCAGCCGGGACTCGAACCAGCGACCTTCTTACTGTGAGGCGACAGTGCTAACTGAGCCACCATGTTGCCCAATTATTATTAGTTTTTTCTACATTTTTTACATTTATACTAAAAAATTCTATTTTTTATTTGGTTTGAGATTTATTTATTTACATGAATACTGTAATAGCTTGGCCATGGCACTGCCACAATACTCCAATTATTATTAGTTTTTTCTTGGTATGATTTCTATGTCTATTAATACAATTTACTAAATATCAGACTATGAAATATGAATAATATGAAGATTATTCATTCATTTTCTTTAGTCCCTTTATTAATCCGGGGTCACCACAGCGGAATGAACCACCAACTTATCCAGCATATGTTTTACGCAGCGGATGCCCTTCCAGCTGCAACCCATCACTGGGAAACATCCATACACTCTCATTCACACACATACACTACTGACAATTTAGCTTACCCAATTCACCTATAGCGCATGTCTTTGGACTGTGGGGGAAACCGGAGCACCCGGAGGAAACCCACGCCAACATGGGGAGAACATGCAAACTCCACACAGAAATGCCAACTGACCCAGCCGAGGCTCGAACCAGCGACCTTCTTGCTGTGAGGCGATCGTGCTATCCACTGCGCCACCGTGAGGCCCTAATATGAAGATTAATAATTGAAAAAAAAAGTATGATCAAAGTCATTTAAAATTTCAACACTTCTTTTAAGTTAGATTTATTTTGATGTTTTAGGTCAGTTTAATGTAAGTTAATGACTTGTAAAGTTATTTTGAGTCCACCTAAATAAATACAGTAAACAAGCAACTCCTTTTAAAGTCTTTTTTACTGTTTATTGTATGGTATATGGGTGTTTTCAGTGTATTTATCCTTTCGAATGGGACCTTGATTTCTGCTCGGTTGGCTTTAATGTTGAAAATGTAACTCTACAGTTTAACAAATTGACTTTTTTAACATTTTTGGTATTTTTAAACAATATATTTTATAATGGGAAAATATAAATAAATCCCTAAAATAACATATTGGTCTTTGTACAGTAAATTACATCACCAACCAAGACAAAATAGTTTCAAAGACTTTTTAACTCTTCTTTTTTAACTTTTAAAATGTGTTGAAGCAAACACCCAAAAACACCAATGAATCACAAAATAGGAGAAACTGTTAATTAGCAGATATATTTTTTTCTAACACTGTAAATGTGTAACATTACTACATCACACACATTGCAACAAAAATAAACATGATAACACATCCTTTTAACACCATTAAAAAATCCTTAAAAAAACAAACAAATAAAAACAATACTGCAACTTTTTTTTACTTTAAGCTCAAAGAGTGTGGAACTTTAAGAATAATAGGCTTATCCAATGGCAAAGATTGTGAAATTCAATGCATATCACAAAAATAGATTCCGATATGGCAAAACTGTAAGCAAGAATCTAATTTGAAATGTTACATGTTGCTAGCACTCAAAAGTCAAAGTAAAGCATTAAGATGTTCCTGAAAAGCATTCTGAGCTAACCAGCGTTATTAATGAGTAATCTAAAAATAGGCAATCCCCCACATAGTTTTCATTGTAGTGATTTCAAATGTGATAATGGCATTTAAAGATATAATGGCTCCTTAAAGATCCGGTAGTCTCCCGCATGGTAAAAGTGGCTCCCTGATGCATGTGAATTATATATATTATCTTGAGAACTGAGCAAGCGAGAAAAAAGCTGTTGCCAGGGTATTAAAGTGTGTTGTTGTGCAGCACACAAATGCTATCAAATGAACCAAAAAGGTAACATTGCTCAAGAACAAACAATTGAAAATAAAAAAAGCTCTGTGATTTTTTTGATGCTAATGTCCTTCAGTTGAAATAAGACAGCTAATTGTCAACTGTTTTGGAGATATTTTTTCAATACACAGTGGTGAGGTGTATGTAATATTTTAAAATGTTGTATTATTTTGTATAGTGGCATATTCTTAAAATATTCTATGTAAACCTAATGTAAACCTTCTTTTGTATTCTATCTTAACAGCAGTTTTGATTTTTTTATTTATTTATGCACTTACAGTACTACGCAGCAGTTTCAGTATCATGATTACCAACAGTATTACCTGAACTTGTAATATTTCTTCAGATTAAAGTGTCTGCTAAATGCATACATGTACATTTAACTGCCTTTAAATGGCAATTGAGAACATGAACAAAAATATTTATTTATTCATTTTTATGTCTGTGTGAGTAAATTGATCTCTAATTTATATACATTTGTACATGAAATTGCAAGTCAAACCAAACAAACCAAACACCTCAAGTGTAACGTTTGCATGTTGCTGATGCCAAAGGAGCTTCTGATAAACAATTATGTTCACTCTGCTAGCTTTATAAGAGGCCAAACTCCTGCTGCAGAAAACATCACCAATCATGACACTTCTTCCTTCACATTTCATTGACATCTGCACTGGCTACAGTTTTTCCCCAGTTAGGTTGAGGTTAATCTAGGCTTTTTTAATGGTCACTGCAGGGATTTTAGTCCAAATTCTCTTACAGATGTCAAAGAGTGCATTGGTTATCTGATATCTACATCTACAGTTGAAGTCCGAATTATCAGCCCTCCTGTGAATTTATTTTGGTTAAACATCCAAATGATGTTTAACAGAGAAAGGAATATTTCATAATATTTTCGATAATAGTTTTTCTTCTGGAGAAAGTCTTATTTGTTTTATTTCGGCTAAAATAAAAGCAGTTTTCAAAAAATGTATAGGTCAATATTATTAGCTCCTTTAAGCAATTTTTTTTTGTATTGTCTACAGAACAAACCATTATTATACAATGACTTGCCTAATTACCTTAACTCGCTTAGTTAAACTAATTAACCTAGTTAAGCCTTTCAATTGCACTTTAATGGGAATAGTGTCTTGAAAAATATCTAGTATAATATTATGTACTGTCATAATTGCAAAGATAAAAGAAATTAGTTATTAGAAATTAGTTATTAAAACTATTATGTTTAGAAATGTGTTGAAAAAACTTCTTTCCATTAAACAGAAAATGGGGGAAAATTATACAAGGGGGCTAATAAATCAGGAGGGCTAATAATTCTGACATGGCAAACATGGGAAATTCCATAATATACACGTTAAACTAATAAAAATACCTTTAAACAGACCAGGATCAATGATGCCTCATTCACTAAACTGCTCATTTTAGTCTCCCTGCCTCTCCCACTTTTATAATAAGATTGCATACATAGTATACTTAACGCGAGCTTAGATAAACTTTAAAATAAGGGAAAAAATATAATTGTTGTAATCTTATTAGGAAACTGTGGCCAATTTGCTCCGATTGGACTGTTTTTCACCAGGATTTTACACTCACTTTGTTTACATGAGAACAAGGAAACAATGGTGCTTGAGGTTCACGATATTCCATTTCAATGTACTTAACTCTTTATTATTCAGCTATGCCTAAGCAGATCCAGATTTTCATACTATGGGACCTTTAAATGTATAGACAATATGCTTCCGAATTTGGCAATTATTTCTGACAAATTTACCATAATTTAACATATTATAAGGTTTAAAAAGTATATGGAAGCTCAGGCTGGACTTTTCAGCAGGTTTTCATTTTCACCAAATAAAAAGTAAAGAGCAAGGAAAAGTAAATTACAAAAAGCATCTGTACCCGTTCACCACTGAGTGTAAAAACTGATTTCATGCTGCCTTTGGATATTGTGCCCAAAAGAGGAAAAATGGGACCTAAAATGTGAAACACAATACAGATGCATTCAAGATGTTGGTAGCTTTTCAAACCCAAGGGGTGCAGTCTCTATTAATGTTAAACAAGAAGGCAACCGAAGTAATGCATTCTACGTTGCCATTTCCAGCATCAAGAACAGCACGTAGCATTTATTACCTCACCTTTGTTCTTATCTGAAAAAACCAAAACACTGACCACACGGCCATCAACACACCATATTTGATCTGGAGGAGCATGCCAATCTGTTCATCTGAACTGATGCAGGAACTTTTTGACAACAAGGAATGCTCAACCTGTTTTGGCCTCCGGCAGCATAATTGTGAACACATGCTGTTTGAAAAACAACGGCTTTTAAGACATGCTTCATCATTATAATAGTAGCATGAAATGCTTAAGAGTTTTCAAGTGGAGCCATACAAGAGCAGGGTGAAATCTCACGTATCTCTCATCTTTGCTCTAGTGGGCATGATTGTATTTGAAAAGCAGGAAAAAAGCATATTTAAGCCTGTAGTTTTGTCATTTTATTTTATGAAAAATTACTCTCATCTAATTAATGCATGGTTTCTTGGATGTACTTGGATGTGCATAATTTTCTTTAGATATTAATCACAGGTCACCAAATCACCAAAATGTCATTATACAAATATATCGTATATATCAGACATAAATGCCTAATTATTGGCCATTTCCTTCCAATTTCAGGGAACATTGTAGATTAGGAAGGTCCATAGGGTGGGATATATTTATGGTTCCCACAGTGAGTGTTGCGCAAACACAAGTCATCCATTAGCTGGTTATCACTTGATGATCTAAGAAGTGCCAAACCAGACAGCGCAGATTTTCCATGATGGATTAGCTTCAACATCAAGTTTAGTTTGGCATATCTTTATCATGCAAATATAAGGCATTTGCTTGCACAGTCACATTATCAGAGAGACATTCCCAGCCTGCAGCAATTGCATTGTCAAAAGTGCAGAAGATGTCCTACAATTAATTTTGCACCCAGTAATGCTTTAAATAAAAAATAATATAAATTATTTAGCGAACAAATGCATTTTGCTTTGCACAATTTAAACTTAAATGTTTTACTTTTATTTAAAATGATAATGTAAAATAAAAATGATACAAAGTTTAATATTAAAACATTCGCAATACACTAATAACCTCAATAAAACATGTGATGCTAATAGCATATGATTTAAAGTAAAACTTAATCAATAAGAAAAAAACTGTAAGAAAAAGTGCCATATATGCAATTCATTCATTCATTTATTTTCTTTTCGGCTTAGTCCCTTTATTAATCTGGGGTCGCCACAGCGGAATGAACTGCCAACTTATCCAGCATATGTTTTACGCAGCGGATGCCCTTCCAGCTGCAACCCATCACTGGGAAACATCTATACACACTCATTCACACACATCCACTACGGACAATTTAGCTTACCCAATTCACCTGTACCGCATGTCTTTGGAATTGTGGGGGAAACCGGAGCACCCGGAGGAAACCCACGCCAACATGGGGAGAACATGCAAACCTCACACAGAAACGCCAACTGACCCAGCCGAGGCTCGAACCAGCGACCTTCTTGCTGTGAGGTGATTGTTCTACCCACTGCGCCACCGTGCTACCCCATATATGCAATTCTTGGAATTTAAAAATTAATTTTCAATTTAAATCATACGACTTCTGACTCATAAAGTTAGATTTAATGTACTTTTCCCTGTATATATTTTTACTGAATCTACTAAAATAAAATAAACATTAAAGAATTCATAAACTATATAACAAAACCTACTGTACATTTATGTTATTTCAACTTTTTTGCAAGGAATGTTTAAATAACAATGAAAATAAAATTAAAACAATAAAAGCAATTTTTTTAAAATCAATGAAACAGACAGAACATAGAGCAAAAGTACCAGAACCTTTTACAAAATTAATTTAAAACAAATAATAAAAATAATAAAAAAATAGCACCTAAAATACCACTGTCCAAGGGAATAAGTATAGACGTGGAAAAAAAACATATTTAAAAATATTCATATTAATATTTAAAAACAATTCAGCAGGACGTTATAACAAGCTATGTGCATTATGCAAACTCAATATCCTTCTTGGTAAAAGACATCCAGAATTTGTCTAAACATTTATCTTCCAGGCCCACTTTTCTCAGTTGTAAGTAATTTGTTTCTCTAAGAAGGGGACTGGGTTTAAGGCCACGTTATTTGTCCTTTTTCCACTCAATCCACAGTTATGTAATGGCTCAGATTAATTTAAAGCAAATAATTTATGCACAAGAGCACTTTCCTTATTAAGCCGGAAAAGCCTTCGCAAATAAACGATTTAATGTAATCAATTTATGCTGCTGTGGGAACATTATTTTAATTTCCTCTCCAGCAACTTGTGTGCTGTGTGAAGACAAACTCTCTGAGGCCTCCAAACACAATAATACAAATTATTCTGTGACGAAGTCAATACTACAGAAAAAAACTAATGTAATATCTACATTCAATTATTTAATTCAGGCAAGAATAAAAAATACAAAAGGAAATTATATGTATAATCTACTTGGACTTGTTTGTTTACAATAACTCTTTGAGGAATGCTTTTTGCATCAAGTTCGCGTCGACATTTAAAGGAACACTTCACTTCTTTTAAAACAGACTCATTTTACAACTTCCCTATAATTAAACAATTTAGTTTATTAAGCCGAGCACTTTTAACTTAGCTTAGCATAGATCATTGAATTGGATTAGACCATTAGCATCTTGCTCAAAAAGGACAAAAGAGTTTCAATAATTTTCCTATTTAAAGTTTGACACTTCTGTAGTCACATTGTGTTAAAGACTATCAAAAAATGAAGCTGCTATGAACTGTATTATCATTCCAGCATAATAATCAAGGAACTTTGCTGCTGTACTATGGCTGCAGCAGGTGCAACGATATTACACCTAAAAAATGTCTACAATAACTTGGCTATTTTGAGCTGAAACTTCACATACGCACTCCAGGGACACCAGTCTTGCAGCATAGGCTCATTCTGAAAACGTAGCCCTAAATACAGTACATTTCTGGAGATCGCAAATTATGTAGCAAGAGCTACATATGGTTGAATTTCATCTTTAAAATGAATGCTACATTGCGGTATGATGCCGTTCCTTACTTCCATATGGACGGCTTTCTTAAACACTATTGGTTAGGTTTAGGAAAGGGGACGGGTGGGGGGATCGATCGGTTAGTCAGTCATTAAACTAGTCAGTCGACAGTGGCCTCTGGTGGATTTATGCGAGAACAGCAGGTGCAAATGGCACTCGCGAGAGAAATTTGAGATCTGAAAATGCATACACAGCGGCTTCTGGTGGATTTGTGAAAACAAAAACTGCAAAAAAACGTAGCTCCTGTGACATGTTTTGCTCTCTCCAGAAATGTATATAGAGGTACATAATCAAAATGAGCCTGGCTTGCAGTCTTATCATTAGACATCCAACTTATTTTATATAGGGGTCTCCTTTAAGAGGAATAGAAATGACCCTATTTAAAAAAAACTGGAGTGTTTCTTTAAGATTTATTACAGATTTTTTGGTTGTTTTTACATTGTTTTAGTAGGGGGAATAATTTGCTATCTACATATTCAATACATATTCATACACAAGTGTGATTACTTCTGTAATGTAGGCAAGTTGTCATATTTACTGTGTTGCTTACTCGACTTCATTTAAAGCATATTATTAAAAATTTATTTCAATACAGCAATACATTTTGAATAAATTGCACAAACAAGAAGAGAGTAAAATGTATTGCAAAGCAAACTCCAAATAACTAAGCAAAAGCTACTTAAAAGGAAAAAAAAAAAAAACGTACAAAACTTCTCTTAATTCAACATATGAAATTAACTGTAAAAACCTCTGTGTAAAAACAAAAGACAAAAAAACTTTTAGTACACAGCCTGTGCCCTGCACCATGTCAGCTTTATAATGATGGAAACCGTCATAAAGATCACAGTAAAGCTGTTTGGATGGATTGCATGTAGCATCACTTTAAGCTGCCTGTCTATGCAGGTTCCCTTTTCCATTCGTAATACAAACCAGAACACGTTTTTCAAAAGGTCTGGTTTTGGTTCTTTTCCTGTAAGATTTTTCTGCAGCACCTTCATGCAGCTTTCTGGTACAGATCCTGAAAGAATCGGCTATTTGAGCTCTGCAATATTTGACACCTGCCTTTGAGATGTTTTCAACCCTTATGCTTTCCAGGTACAATCATCACCTGTGATCTCGGCTGGACAAGTGCGCTCAGTGCTCTTGCACAGCATGACAGATGGGGCTTCATTACTTGACCTTGTTCTGCAACTTCCTGTCTGAGGAGTCGTACATTCATATCACAGAGAATATGAGCTAATGGCTGTGTAAGATTGGATGTGGACAACTGAAAATTCCTACTACCTAGTTTACATTCACCGTGATGTAACCTTGGCAACTTTTAAAGTTCCCCTGCTTATTAATTAATTAATGAGTTAGTTAGTTAGTTTATTTGTTTGTTTATTTATGTATTTATGTATGTATGTATGTATGTATGTATGTATGTATGTATGTATGTAT